>CM053415.1:32387383-32508171 GCA_028644305.1 Xerus rutilus
TGGTAATGCATGTGTTGGAGGAGTACACAGATCTATATATAGTGGGATTGGAGGAACATCTACTCTGTATTTCCTATTTTTTGTTGTTTCAGTCTTTTTTTTTTTTTTTTTTTTGGTACCAGGGATTGAACTCAGGGCTACTTGTCCACTGAACCACATCCCCAGCCCTATTTTGTGTTTTATTTAGAGAGTCTGGCTTTGAACTCGTGATTCTCCTGTCTCAGCCTCCCAAAGTGCTGGGATTACAGGCTTGCACCACCACACCCGGCTTGTTTCCGTCTTTTTTCTAAAACATATGTATACTACTTTTGTTAGTAGAAAAACAGCTGTGATCTTTGAAATAACCATTATAGGAGCTAAACAAATTGATAGAAATGTGTGATGGAAAACTGGTGCAAAATATGGGGAGATTGTAGCTCAGTGGTAGAGTGCTTGCCTGGCAGGTATGAGGCACTGGATTTGGTCCTCAGCACAACACAAAAATAAAATAAATAAATAAAATAAAGGTCTTGTGCCCATCTACAAATAGATATATTTTAAAAATCTGGTACAGGGCTGGGGTTATGGCTCAGTGGTAAAGTGCTCACTTAGCACATGTGAGGCACTGGGTTCCATCCTTGGCACTGCATAAAAATAAAGATATTGTGTCCACCTATAACTAAAAAAAAAAAAAAAACTGGCACAAAGTAAACCCAGGATTATACTGGGGAAAGATCGGGTGTGAACCTGTCTTGGTATGAGAGGATAATATTCTTTGTATTCGTTATTTCCTAATCTGCTTACATTTTAAATCATAACATTGAAAGATTCTGTTTTCCCCATAGAAAAACTTCCTAAAGACCTTCAAACCCAGAAGCAAAAGTGGAAATAATGAAGGTTCCTGCTAGTTTCCTCCCCGCACCCCCAGCCTGTTTAACTAACAAAGGAATTACTTTTCACCCAAAGTTAAACTGTGGAGTTAGTTCAGTGACCAAAAAGAGGTTCAGAGATCTGCTTCTGGTGACTTGACAAAGACACACAAATTCGTGAAGCAAATATTTGCATACCTGGCTCACAGTGGAAGGTGTGCTGGAGGGGGACATGCCACTGCCTTCTGGTGAGGGTGCTGGGTGCCCTTGGGCAGTGAAAGCCCTGAACTAACCTGTTGCAAGGTCACCTGGAGGCTGTGTAAGTTTTAGGACTTATCTGTTTAGGACAAACCCTAAAATATAGCCTTCTGGTTTGTGCAGGGTTACCCCAGAGCAGGGCTTCAGCTTTGAAGTTGACTCAGCTGCCTGTGTAGAGTGACTCAGTTGAGCTAGAACTATCTTAATTGGATGAGTATCCTAATTTGAACAGGGAGTTTTGGGTTTGACCCAGAACCGTCCTAGTCTGCTGTGGGTGTGCAATGCTGTCAGATCACGTTCCTTGTTAGAAGCCCAGTGAAAGGAAGTGACTTGTTTGCCTAACACAAAAAGAACTGTAGTATAAGAGGAAAGAGTCCAAGAATTAGTATTTTACTGTGCTTATGAAGTAAAGTTGTTTATAAATTATTACAATCTGTTCCACAAATCCATTTTTTAAAATAAGAACCTACACTTTGAGCAGTTCATATTTTTAAATTGGTGTGAATTTTTTCTCATCTCCCCTGCCCTGTCTCATTACTCTAATGGTTTTTGTTTGTTTGTTTTTGGTACTGGAGATTGAACTCAGGGGCACTCAACCACTGAGCCACATCCCCAGCCCTGTTTTGTGTTTTATGTAGAGACAGGGTCTCTCTGAGTTACTTAGTGCCTTGCTATTGCTGAGGCTGGCTTTGAACTCGCGATTCTCCTGTCTCAACCTCCCAAAGTGCAGGGATCACAGGCTTGCACCACTGCGCCCGACTACTCTAATGGTTTCTAAAACTATCATTTCAGTTCTTAAAACTCTCTCATAAGAGCTGGGCATTAGCAGCAGTTTTCTTTAAATCTGTATCAGATGATGACTTATGGTTTAATTGTATAAAAGATAAGGAAATTGAATATGAAACTGCATTTGCTTTGATATAAGGGGTAGAATTCCCTTCATCTAAAGAACATCTGACATTTATGAAGCAGTAAACCCTTTTAAAAAAACAGTAAATGAGAAAATTGGGATGGACAAGGTATATTTCACTGGGAATCTTTTAAATTCCAGTAACTCCTACCAGTGGGAATCTTTTTTTAAAATTAATTTAAAAAATTTTTTTAAAACAAAAGAATGCATTTCAAGTCATAGTACACATATGGAGCACAATTTTCCATTTCTCTGGTTGTAAACAAGATAGATTCACACCATTCGTGTCTTCATACATGTACCTAGGGAGTGATGTCCATCTCATTCTACCATCTGTGCTACCCTTATGCCTGCTCCCTTCTCCTCCTTCCCCTTAGCCCCATCCAAAGTTCCTCCATTTCTTCCATGCTCCCCATCCCCACCCCCATTATGTATCAGCATCCACTAATCAGAGAAAACATTCAGCCTTTGGTTTTTTGGAATTGGCTTACTTCAGTTAGCATGATGTTCTCCCACTCCATCCATTTATCTGCAAATGCCATAATTTTATTCTCTTTGATTGCTGAGTAATATTCCATTGTGTATATATATATCACAGTCTCTTTATCCATTCATCTATTGAAGGGCATGTAGGTTGCTTCCACAGTTTAGCAATTGTGAATTGTGCTGCTATAAACACTGATGTGGCTGCGTCACTGTAGTATGCTGTTTTTAAGTCTTTAGTGTATAGACCAAGGAGTGGGATAGCTGGGTCAAATGGTGGTTCCATTCCAAGTTTTCTAAGGAATCTCTATACTGCTTTCTAGACTGGTTGCACCAATTTGCAGTCCCAGTGGGAATCTCTCTCTCTTTTTTTTAAAAACATATTTTATTTTTAGTTGCCAATGGACCTTTATTTTACTTATTTATTTACATGTGGTGCTGAGAGTTGAACCTAGTGCCTCATATATGCTAGGCAAGTGCTCTACCACTGAGCTACAACCCCAGCCCAGTGGGAATCTCTTAAAGCTAAGTTTTTGGTATGAATTACTCATTATTATAAAGAATTATATTCATTTTGCATAGATATCATGGAACTCTAATTGGGTAATCTGTCCTGTGGCATTAAAAAGTAACATTGTTTTCTATAGTAGGAGAAAAAAGTAAACATAGCCAAGAAGTGGAAGAAGTAGGGTAGATCAGCATGAGAAGACCAAATGTGTTTTTAACAAAGATTTACCAGGAAATATATCTTAGGACTATTTAATACTTCTTAAAATTTCACTACTATATGGTTTTATAAAGGGTTTGGGGGGGAGGGAACTGTTCCATAATGAGATGTAGATAGAACTTCCTAATTGCCCATCATAGACTATTTAATTTGTACTATTTAATTTGCACTTTGTACCCATTCCTAGAATAGGGTCCCCTTTTCTGGTACTAGAAAGTACCTCTTGCCTTGAGAGGTGATGGCAGGAAGTGGGAAATACTCCACTTGTTAGTGAAGTCAAGGACCTGAGCAGTGGGCTGGATGCTGCCATGTGGCATGGTTTAGTTTAACACCTGCCCTGACTACATCAAGGTGTGCAGTGTGAAGTGTAATTCTACTAGAGAAGAAAGAGTAAAATTGAAAGTACCAAATATTTGGCAGGAAACAGAAACAGGGCTTCCTTTCCCTTTCAGCCTGAGTTGGGAATTGTGTGCTGGGGAACTGAAAGTGAAAGGAATATGCCTGCAGGTGTTTGGGACAGGATGGGCAGGGAGTGCTGGGGAGTAAAGATGGCAACTTTTAAAGGCCTGGGTGCTTTGATCTCAGAACACCACTAAACTGTAGTCAGGCCAGATCTCAAAAATTACTGTTCAGGTGACCTAAACCATAGGACGTTATCTTCAGTTCTTCAGCAGCTTCCAGCCTGGCACGTGGTCAGTGAGAGGCTGACACAGTGTGGAGCCACTGCAAGCTGCTGCGTTACAGGAACTGCTGTGCCTGCATGTCTTCTCCACTTATCTCCGGGTCTCTGCTCTCTTTTTTTTTTTTTTTTTTTTGGGAGGGGGTGGTTACTGGGGATGGAACTCAGGGGCACTAGACCACTGAGCCACATCCCCAGCCCTATTTCGTATTTTATTTAGAGACAAGGTCTCAATGAGTTGCTTAGTACCTCCCTTTTGCTGAGGCTGGCTTTGAATTCGCAATCCTTTTGCCTCAGCCTCCCAACCTGCTGGGATTACAGGTGTGCCACCGCACTCGGCTCTGCACTCTTAATTAATGTTCCTCTCCCACCCATTCACTAGCTGTATGTGCTAAGAGCAGACTCAGTAAGGATCAACTCGGGGGGAAATTACATAGGCTGAGGATGAAGAGTAAGGAATAAATATCAAGACAGCCCTTGAATTAGCTTTTTATTTCCTCTACTTTTTCTAAAATAAACAAACAACAAAAACCCCACTTTATTATGGATGATTTCAAACATATACAAAGGTAAAGATGCTGTTAACTGCCCAAACTCCAACAGTTACCTACTCATGGTTGTTCTTGTTATTTCTTTAAAAACCTTGCTGGATTGTGTTGAATCTTCAGATCAATTTGAGGAGAAATGCCATCTTAACAATATTGTGTCCCTAAAACCAAGAACAAAGTATCTCCTTCCATTTTTTTAGATATTATCATATCTCAACAGTGTTTTATAATTTTTACTGTATAGCTTTGCATTTCTTTTATTAAATCTGCTCCTAAGTGATTATTCATTTTGATGGCTATCACAGGTGAGATTATTTCTTAATTTCATTTTTGGATTGTCCATTGCTCTATTAAAAATAGAGTTGAAAAAATATAGTTGATTTTTATTACATTGATCTTGTATCTTATGAATATGCTAAACATGCTTATTAGTTCTACTAGTTTTTTTTGCTAACTCCTTAGAATTTTTTATATATCAGTCGTATCATCTGTGCAAATGAGCAGTTGTACTTCTTTCTTTCCAATTTGTTTGTTTTTATGCCTTTTCCTGTTTTATTGCACTGGCTAGAACCGCCTGTATGATGTTGAGTAGAAATGGTAAGCGTGGACATCCTTGCCTTATTCCTGAGCAAAGAACCAACTTTTGGTTTTCTGATTTTCTCTAATTCATTGATTTCTATTCTAGCTTTTATTATTGCCTTCCCTTCTGCTTATTTTGGGTTTGTTTTATTTTACTCTCCTTTTAAATTTTTCTTAAGGTAGAAAATAGGTTTCTTAGATCATTGACTTGAGACTTTTTTTTCCTACTTCACACACTTAAGGTTAGAAATTTCTCTCTAAACACTTCCCATAGCTATGTCCATAAACTTGGATCTGCTATTTTTTATTTTTGTTTGTCTGTGATGTTGGGAATCGATCCCCAGGGGGGATGGAGCATGCTAAGCATGCTCTCTACCACTGAGTTACACCCATAGCCCCTGCTGTTTTTATTTTCATCTGGTTTGAAATATTTTCTAACTTCCTTTGTGATTTCTTCTTTGATCTTTGAATTATTTAGATACATTTTCTAATTTCCATATATTTGGGGATTCTACAATTATTTCTATTCTTCATTTCCGGTTTCCACTTTGATAGAGAACATACCGTATTGATTTTAATCCCTTTAAATTTATTGACCCTTGTTTTATGTGCCATCCTATCATTGATTCTGGGATATGTTGCATGGTACTTGAATATATATTTTGTTGTTGTTTGAAATGGTCTATAGATGATTGTTATATCAAGTTAGTCAACAGTGCTGTTGATATCTTGAATATTCTTGCTGATTTTGTTTAGTTGTTGTATTAATTATAGAGCGAGATTTTGAAATCTCCAAATGTTATTTTGAATTGTCTATATCTTCAATTCTGTCAGTTTTTGTTTCATTGTATTTTGGGGGCTCTGCTGTTAAGTGTTTGTCTTTACATTATTTATGTCTTCCTGATGAATTGACCCTTTTATCACTGTAAAAATGTCCTCTTTATTTGTCCTAAAGTTTATTTTGTCTGACATTAGTATGGCCACTTCAGCTTTCTTATGATTTTGTTTGCATAATGTATCTTTCTTGATCCTTTTGCTTTCAGCCTATTTGTATCTCTTCTAGACAGCATATGGTTGGATCTTGTTTTCATTTTTGTCTAGTCTGATAGTCCTTGCCTTTTATTAGAGTGTTTAATTCATTTATATTTAATGTAATTATTGATATGATCAGATTATACCTATCATTGTGTTTTTGTTTTTCTATGTCTCCTTTTTTCCTTTGTGAATAGACATTTTCTAGTGTTATATTTTCATTCATCTGGTAAGTTGTTTTTGTTTTCTGGTGCTGAGGATCAAACCCAAAGCCTCACTCATGCTAGTCAGGAACTCTATTACCCACCCATTTGGTGATTTTTTAAAAAAAGAACTATAATGGGCTGGGGTTGTGGCTCAGTGGTAGAGTACTTGCCTAGCACATGTGAGGCACTGGGTTTGATCATCAGCACCACATGTAAATAAATAGTAAAGGTTCATCAACAACTAATAGAAATATTTTTTTAAAAAACCTATTTCTCTTGAGTTATGTTTTTTAGTGGTTAGTAATATGCATCTCATCACAGTCTACTTTAGATTAATACCAAGTCATTTCAAATAAAATGTAGTAACTTTGCTACATTAAACTTTTATATCTTCTTCCTTCCTTTGTGGTGTGAAATAATATATATTTCATCTTTATATGTTGTTATGATCTGTGGCCATTATTTTATATACATGTCTTTTAAATGAGTTCAATATAAAAAAGAGAAGAAATTATTTATAACTTTTATTTTACCTATGAAATCATTGTTACTAGTAACACCACCTGCTGTCCCTTCCTTTCAGTCCAAAGGACTTCCTTTATTATTTCTCATACGGCAACAAATTACATTTTTTTTTAATCTAGAGTATCTTTATTTCTATTTCATTTTTAAGTATACTTTTGTAATATAGAATTTTTGATTGGCAGTTTTATTTTTAGCTCTTTGAATATGTCATTTCACTACTTTTGGTCTCCATTGTTTCTAATGTGAAGTCAGCGGGTAGTACTATGGCTCTCCCTTACATTTTCTCTTGATGCATTTTTTTTCCCAGTAGTTTAGCTATGATATATCTTGGTGAATCTCTTTATGTTTATCTTACTTGGGGTTTTTTGAGCTTAATTTGAGTTTGTTGAATGTGAATATTAATTTTTTGAAATTAAATGCAGGATGTTTTGACCATTAATTTTTCAAATTTTTTTCTGCTCACTTTTCTTCTTCCTCCTTTTGGGACTTCTTTTATGTGTGCACTGGTGTGCTTGATGTTACCCCTCATATCTGAGGTTCAGTTCATTTTTCTTCATTCTTTTTAATTTCTTCTTCAGATTGGATAATTAATTGTATGTTAACCATGTTCTGCGATCTCAAATTTTCTGATAAGCCTATCTAGTAAAGTGTTTATTATAGTTATTGTACTTCTGAACTCTAGAATTTCTATTTGGTTTCTTTTATAATTTTTCTTTATTAGTATTCTCTATCTGATAAGTCATTGCCATCATATTTTCCTTTAATTTTTTAAACACAAATTCCTTCAGTTATTTGAAAATAGTTATTTGAAGAGTTGTAGCTCAGTGGTAAGAGCACTTGCCTGGCATAGGTGAGGCATTGGGTTCAATCCTAGCACCACATAAAAACAAATAAATGCATTGAACCCACATACAACTAAAAAATATTTTTAAAATATTTATAATAGCTACTTTGAAATTTTTGTTTTATCCAATACATGGACCCCCTCAGAGTTTTTGGTGATGGCTCATTTTCCTCAGAATACATTGTTTCTTTGTCTTTTTTTTAAGTTTGTAGATGAACACAGTACCATTATTTTGTTTGTTTATTTTTGTGCGGTGCTGAGGATCGAACCCAGTGCCTCACATGCTAGGCAAGTGTTATACCACTGAGCTACAAGTCATCTTTGTCTTATATATCATACTTATTTATTTTTTAATATCAGGGATTGAACACAGAAGTACTTAACCACTGAGCTATATCTTTGGCCCTTTTTTAATTTTTTTAAATTTTGAGATAGATTCTCTCTAATTTGCTGAGGCTGGCCTTGAATTTGAGATCCTTCTGTCTCAGCCTCCCAAACTGCTGGGATTACAGGAGTATACCACCTTGTCTGGTTATATTGCCTTTTTCTTTTTCTTTCTTTTTCTTTTTCTTTTTGTACCAGAGATTGAACCCAAGGGTGCTTAGCCACTGAGCTACATCCCCAGCCCTTTTTTATATTTTATTAGAGATAGGGTCTCGCTGAGTTGCTTAGAGTCTTGCTAAAAGGCTGAGGCTGGCTTTGAACTCAGAATCCTCCTGTCTTGGCCTTCCAAGTTACTGGGATTAAAGGTGTGCACCACCAAGCCTGGCCATATTTCACTTTTTAATGTAGAAATTTTAGTTAGTATATTGTAGCAATTTTGGATTATAATAACCTTTGACAAAATCCATTTTTCTTGATTATTTTTGTTTCTTGTCTAGATTAATTCTGTTGAGAATTAATACCTCAAAGTATTAATTACTTCTAAAAATACCTTCAGGCACTAAAGCCTCCCATGGTTTAAGGAGACTCTGTGTGCAGGCAAGGAACACATTCAGAGTTCAGGCATCTAGACAGTAGCCTCGGCTTTTCCTTTCTGCCAGGCCTTCTCCTGCCTCTGTGCACGCAGTAGGCTCCTCTTACCAGGATGAGGAAAGAGCAAGGGCTTGCTCCAGTCTCCCCAGATCACTAGAGACACGTGAGACTGCACTGTTGGCCGCTGTGGCTCTCTTGTTCTCTGACGCTACCTGTCAGGTTTTGGGCTAGTGTACTGACCTGCCACTTGCCAGCATTGTGGATTCAGGATGGCTGAGATGTTGACCTTCTGTAATTTTCCATGATCACTGTTGTTGACGACAGTGCCCTTGGGCATGTGCTCTATCCCAAATCAGGTCCACCTCTCCGACAGCAGACTATCAATTTTCCAACTCCATCTACTTGGGTAGATCTTCTACCAGCTGAACCCACAGACTGCACTGTTCCAACTCAAGGTTCAGTACTTTTTCCTGAATAAATGCTTCTCAATTTGTTTTGTGCATTTGGTAGATTTCCTGCCCTGAAATGGTGTTTTGTTTTGTTTTTTTAACAAACTTGTCCAGTTTGATAATTACTTTTTGAAGGGAGGTTTTGCCAGATTTATCATTCTGTCACTCCAGAGGCTCTGGCCCTACCCCTAGCCTTCTGCTTACATCATTGGATTTTCCCCCAACTTTTTGAGTATTATAAGTTCATTGTAAAATTCAGCAGTATAAAAATATATAAAGTAGAAATGAAAACTCTTTACTAATCTCTTAAAGATAGGGCTGTTACTAAGTCAGTGACTAGAGTTGTCCTCCAGTCATTGTGGTCTGGGTTGTGTCCCCTTACCACCAAGCTGTCTAATTCAGAGACTTCTCTTAGCTCCCTCCATTCATGGATAAACCTAATTAGTAATCATTAGTTTGAGCTAAAAATTGGTAGTCTTTTCTTGGCAAGGTAGAATACTATGTTCCATGTGAACTGTGTTCTGAAGAAGTCAGAAGTGGTTGATCTTTCTGGATGAGCTCACTGATCATATTTATTTTTTCATAATACTATAATTATGGCTCTTTTTTAAAAAAAATTTTTTTAGTTGTAGATGGACACAATACCTTTATTTTATTTATTTTTACATGGTACTGAGGATCGAACCCAGTGCCTAATGCATGTGAGGCAAGCGATCTACCACTGAGCCACAATCTCAGCCACAAATTATGGCTCTTTTAGATAGTTCTAGCAAAAAAAATATTCACTACCTTTATAATAAGAAAGCAAACATAGGGGTTTTTTTGAAGATATTTTATCTACCAAGCCCACAATCACTGTAACAGAAGAGCCAGATGAGGGTGGACTTCATCAGTGCACATGACCTGGGAGAACCCAATTCCTAGCCAGACCTCTGCTGGGCCGAGCCAGGTGTCAGTGGCACATGGGATTGGTGCCTGAGGGATCCCAGGGCTGGAAGCCAGTGGCAGTTGCTGTCATGAGGCAGCTTCAGAGATGACAGCAACTGGGGACTGCAAGCTGGGTGTGGAGGCCTCATCATTGGTACAGCTGTGCATCTCTGGCCATCAGTTGTCATGTTCATCAATGACAATAATGTATATTTATCAAAGTCCAGTGCTGGGTGCTCTGGTGCAGAGATGAATCTGAGTGTCAGCCATTCTGCCCCACAGAACATACACTGCTTCCCAGTATTCATTCCCAGGAGACCAGTTGTGAGGTCAGAATTCTGCTTTTTAAAGGAAGGGCTAATTCTGACTCCTGAGAGACTAACACCCCTTTAGAGTTCACTTGGAAGCCATGGCACTTTCATTTAGGTGGGAAAACTGCTAGGTATATAGCAGATGTTTTAAGACTTGATTTTGAGAAATAATTCAAGAATCTGGATGTCACAGATCTCTCTGAAGTTGACCTCTAAAGGGGGAAGGGTCAGTAGGTGAACTCCACCTGCACGCTTGGTTGTAGGTGCTTGTATCTTCCTGGCCCATGGGCTGAGAGCTCCCTGCTTGGATTTAGACATTGTCTAGCAGGTCAAGGAAGTGGTTTCAGAGCCATCTGCCAGGGATACTCAGTGAACCAGTTATGGCACGTCACACATGGAGCTTAGTCACTCACTCAGGTGTCTTTGATGAGAAGTCCCCACGTGTAGGAAAACATGCTTCCACTCTGCTGGTGAATTGCCCCCAGAAACGTCCGAAAGGCTTCTTCCCTTGTGAATCATGCTGCAGAGAACAGCTTTCTGGGCTTGGCTGTCCCTTCCAGGTGTGAGAGAACGTTTCTGGGAGTGGGCTTCAACAGCCCAAGCCCCCTGCTTCCTGGTGTCCTGCCTTTCTGCTTCATGTCCCTCTCCTTCCTTTGCAACCCTGCTTTATGCTTCTTTCTGCCCTTCTGGGGTTTTGAGTTGGGTGGATATCATTGAATTTCATGTACTGAAAAAATTTGTTAGGGTTGTATGTATACTGATGTAAAACCCTGAGAAAAACCAACCTCAAGAGTTGTATGAATACAGGGTTCTTTTGCAGAACTTGATGAGTTTTAAAGCTTTAGTTTAATTAAGATTGTACTTTTTATTAGCAAGGCTGCTTCCTGTGTCTAATATCTCCAGCAAGAAGGTTTTTCAGGGGACAGAGGACAATCTTAAGGGTTGTAGAGACACAATTTGAACATTATTTCAGAATTGAGCCATATGAGATCTTAAGTTTTCACATTGCACCACACTTTGAGAAAATCAGGCTTTAAAAAAAAATCTGTTTCCATATTTGTATTGTGTAAATATGTAAACAAAATTGGAATCTTTGTTGGGGTAGAGGGAGGCTGCTATGGAATCCTGGAATCTAGAACTGATCATCAGTATTTCCATGTGTTTCCTGATAACATTGTCTCTGCTACTTAAATTAATCAATTCCACAAGTATGCGCTCAGTAAATCTCATGTGGCAGGCACTGTTATTGGCTTTGTAGGTATGTCAGTGAACAAAACCGACACTAAGTCCTGCTCTTGAGGGCCACATATAATAGAATGGGGGAGTCAAAAATCAACACAGGCTAGGGCTGGGCTTGTGGCTCAGTGGTAGAGCACTTGCCTAGCATGTGTGAGGCACTGGGTTCGATTCTCAGCACCACATATCAATAAATAAGTAAAATAAAGATCCATCAACAACTAATAAAAATATTTTTTAAAAAAATCAACACAGGCTAGAAAAACACGTAGGAAGGCAGTGGCAAGTACCTTGGGAAAATAAAGCAGGGAAGGGCAGAGCGCTGTTGAATGGGTGGACAAGGGCAGCAAGAAGTCCAATAGTGGTGGCTACAGTTGTGACTGGGGTAGTCAGTGAAAGCCTTGCTTCTTTGGGCATCCCCTGTTAGGGAGGTCTTTGCAAATTTATAAAACACTGCTTTATTCCTGGGCAGGAGCTGTTTGTAAGACCTCTGAAGCAAAGAACTTTTGAAGTTGGCATCAGCAGAATATTGTGCAATCGGGCTCTCTGCCTGAGCCCTAGCCCTCTGCATCTGATGTGAACCACAGCTTTGCAATCATTCCCTGTGCCATCCAAAAATATTTTGTGACCTTGTCAGTTGGCAGTTTTTTAAATGTTATTTTAAATCTCCAAAAAAGAGAAACATCAAAGTGCAGGCTGTCCATTCCTGCCCTTCTTGGTACACACACACAGCTGCACAATACAATCAACTATTGTAGTGACATGTGCCTTACTGTTATAAATAGACAGAAGGCTTGCACATAGACTGCTCCAGATGAAGGGCGAGTACGCTGGGGTGATGCCAACTGCTGTTCTCGTCAAAAGTCCTTCTCAAAGATCAATATTATTTTATGTTCAGTGCCTGAATTGAAAAAACAACTTGAAAGTACTGCCTGGCCTAACTGTTCCCACCATTCTAATCCCAGTGTATGTCTCCCTTTACTATCCATCATGGAGACATCTTGTGCTTACTTAGTAGTGGTTGCCTTGTGGCCCAGTTCATCGCATTTAAAAAGTTTGCATGGCCCACCTTTATACCAATAAAGTGCTTAGCATGCGGTGTGGTTCATGGCTGGAAACGCATGCCTCCTAAATGTCATGTTCATTCCGCATCTCAGTACCCGTTCCTAGAAATGTTTATTGTACTTTATGTGTGACATAAACTACATATGTTCCCTCAACAAGTCAGTTTCTCAAGAAAAAAAATATGGTATGCAACTCTTGTTGGCCTTTTACAAGGTGTCCCTTATTCCTTGTGCAGTTAAAGAACAATACAGTATCAAAGAGAAGCTGATTATGTAGTGTGACTTCAGATGCTAAGTCTGATCTGTTCAACTGAAGGGGTAATATGTTAAGAGATTTTATCTTATTAACATCTTAAGGGGGATTTTAGTGTAGTGGAAAAAAGGCCATGTAGAGTATTTTTGGTGTATTAGTTTCTGTGGCTGCTGGGACAAAGTATCTGATTCTGGGTGACTTAAAACAGAAATGTCTCCCTTATAGTTAAGGAGGCCAGAAGAAAGAAGTGAAGGAGCTTGGAGGGTTGGTTCCTTCTGGATCCTCTGAGGGAGACCCCGACCCAGGCCTCTGTCCTGGCCCATGAGTTTGCTGGCCATCCTTGGCTTCCTTCATTGGCCTGTAGCTGTATCTCTCCAGTCTCTACCTCTTCGCACAACCTTCTGCTTTGTGTCTGTGTCCTTTTCTTGTCTCTTTCAGGATCTGTTCTTCTCCAGTAGCATCTTATCTTTATCCTTAATTACATTTGCAAAGACCCTATTTCCAAACAAGGCCACATTCTGAGAGCCTGAGTAGCCATGAATTTGGGGGGATCCAACCTGCTCACAATGCTTATATTGAACACATGTTTGTTGAGCACCTCTATTTGAACATTAATAGGCACCGACATTGTTCTGGAATCGGGGTGAGGATTCCAAGAAAGTGGCATAGCTTTTCCCTGGAGAGGTTATGATTTCCTGTATCCTGTTCTTTCTTCTTGTTGGCAATCAAAGACTACATAGTATTTAAAGTAAGGGAGGAGTCACCAACACACATCTTTGTCTAGTTGTCCTGCCTGAGCAGACTGTCTGAAGAGTTGTCACTTGGTAGACGTGACCTGCACTGTGTGAGTGGGGTGTTTGGTGGACTGGGAAGTCCTATGCTGGCACTGGGGGAGTGGGCAGAAGCATGTTGAATAATCCCTGCTAATTTTTATATATTCCAAATTATGGAAAAGTTTCAAAATAGCACAAAGAACTCTCAAATTCCCTTCACTTGGAGTCCCTAAATGAGTGTTCTGCTACATTTACCACGTGCCTTTCTATAAGCACGTGCTCAGATGCACACACCACACACAAGGGCACATCCTTTTCCTTCTGAGTCATTTGGAAATCAATCGCAGACAGTGCCTCTCAACACCTGTCTCTGTATTTCCTAAAAACAGGGATGCCCTCCTATGTGGTCACCGCTTACCCACCCACGTCAGGACACACCACCTAATCCAGGCCCCTTTATGTTCTGCCAGTCGTCCCTGCAACATCCTTCAGAGGCCCACGGCCCACCCAGGAGCACACGCCCCACTAGTCGTCACGTCCTTAGTCTCCTTCAGTCTGTGACAGTTCCTTAGTTGAGTCTTTCATGAACTTGACATTTTTAAAGAGAATAGTCCAGTTACTTTGTAGACTGCCCCTCAGTTTGGGCTTGCCTCATGTCCCCTCTTTGCTAAATTCAGGCCGTGTTGGTGGCAGAAGTACTGCAGAGGCGCCTTCCAGGTGCTCCGTACGGGAGCCACACAAGTCGATCTGTCCCGTCTGGAGATGCTGACTTTTATCATTTGTGGTAGTGTTAACCAGGTTTCCTCACTGTGAAATTATTAGTATTGTGTAAATATTGATTAAAAAGTAATAAATAGTGCTATGATTGTGGCTCAGTGGTGGAGCACTTGCCTGGCATGTGTGGGGCACTGGGTTCAATTCTCAGCACCACATGAAAAAAAATAAATAAAAAAAAAGGTATTATATCTGCTTACAATTAAAAAAAAAGTAGTAAGTATTTAGCAGAAGATATTTTGAGACTATGTAAATATTCTGTTTCTCAGTGAACTTTAAAAAAATATCATTGTATATTTTGTACCTTTATCTTATTTGTTTATATTCATGTGGTGCTGAGGATGAACCCAGTGCCTCACGTGTGCTAGGCATGCGCTCCACCACTGAGCCACAACCCCAGCCCCTCTCAGTAAACTTTTGCCCACTAGTTTCAGTGTCCCTTGATGATTCTTGCCTGAATCAATCAGTATGATGGTTGACAAATGGTGATTTTCTAATTGTATCTTTTACATTTATCCATCTGTGTCCCACTATAAGAAAGGTAGCTGGCCGTCCTGCCTGCCTTCCTCTCTTCTGTTCATCAGTTGGCTCACAGGTGCCTATTTTATGCTGTGGATTGTAATGCATTACTGTTATCATTTGCTTTGATGTGCAGATTGTCCCATGGGAGAGTAAAGTGTGTACACTTAACCCGCCTTTGGAAATAGTCACTAGCCTGCTGGTTGAGTGGAGATCTTGGCTTCCCTATTTATATCATTAGTGCTTAGAACACATAGACAGGCAGCAGTATTTGCTGGCTGATACCATTTTTCCCTTATATACAAAGCTAATGTGAGAATTATAGCTGCACTCATGCACAGACCAGCATCAGATGCATCTATGGATATACACTCAAGGCCGTGGGAACTGTGCATGTGTGGTGCAAATTCATAAAGATTCTCAAAGCTGGTTATTGTCTGGATCTTCCCCTCTTGGACAGGTAAAGAAAATTGGCAGGCAAAATTATTTTGCTTTTCCTTAATTGAAGCAGAGATCAAACTCAGACTTTAAACTTTCTTAGCAGTCACTTTATTTTGGTCTTGCTATCCTCAGCTTCTCCTAGCGAATTTTCAAGGAGTCTAAAAATGGTGCAAGGCTCTTTCATTCAGGCCTTTGCCCAAAGAATTAATTATGATGTTTCTGTAATTTGTATTTATACTTATAAATTAAAAATATTAAATTAATTTATATGAATTCATGTTAATAAATGTTTATTGGCATGCTTGCCTTCTGAGCAATGCAGAGCCAGCACTATCTCATCTCTCAAAGAACTTAACAGAGAGGGTAGCCAGGAGCCAATGGCCAAGAGGCTGGAAAGTGAAATGTTTGTCTTGGGAAAGATTTATTGTGCTGGAGGTCAGCAGAGGCAGTGCAGAGAGCCCATTCACCCGTCCTGAGTGCTGGCGTGGCTTCAGGGCTGGGTCCTGGAAACCTGGTTGGACCTCCCTCAGTCTGGAGACATTCTTCAGATGCACAATGGTTCACAGGTGTTACACTCTTGCTGTGTTTCTCTTAAAATAGAGCAGCCTTCTATATTGGGAATTACAAGTACCCAGAGCCAGAACTGATTTACATTTAAGTGGCTGTAAGCCTCAGCTTTCAAGAATAGATGCAGTGTGCTTGTTGATATTAAATTGTGGTTTCCTTGGTAACTCAGTTTTGGGCGGTGACTCCATAGGTTTAAACCAAGGAGTCCAGGTCTCTACCGTGGAAGTCTTTTTCTTTGGGAACCCTTCTCCAGATTTCCTTTGGTATGTGTCGGTAAACATCTTGAACAAAAAACACCCCATCGACTCATATAGGATTTTATTTATTTTATAAATCCTAATATTTTTAGAATTAACAGGAAACACTTCGTAGTTTATATTATTCTACATAGGCTATTTAATTTTTTTTTTAATATTTTGTTTTAGTTGTAGATGAACACAATATCTTTATTTATTTTATGTGGTGCTGAGGATCAAACCCAGTGCCTCACGTATGCAAGGCAAGCGCTCAACCGCTGAGCCACAACCCCAACCCCGCTATTTAATTTTTTAAAGGGAAGAAACTGAGGTCTGTAGAACTTCAGTGCCCTCCCTACCCAGGATCACAAAGATATTTAGTGACCTTGTTTTTTCTTTCCTCCCTCCCTCTCTCCCTTCCTTCCTTCCTTGGATTGAACTCGGGGCACTCAACCACTGAGTCATATCCCCTGCCCTATTTCGTATTTTATTTAGAGATAGGGTCTCACTGAGTTGCTTAGTGCCTCTCCGTTGCTGAGGCTGGCTTTGAACTTGAGATCCTCCTGTCTCAGCCTCCAGAGCCACTGGGATTACAGGCTTGTGCCACCACGCCTGCCTTCTTCTCTTTATTTCTTAATGTGCTCTTCTTAGTGAGCTAGGGGAACTGTGCTGTCCCTTCTTCCCCGAGGAAACTGAGAGCTGTGTGTTTAGAAGTCTACACAGGCACGTGGGCTTCAGAAGTGAGTAATAGTCTGGTTCCCACAAAACACAGAAAAAAACCTAAACACCCTAATGAGTGCTTTATTGAATTGCTTAATAACAGTGGAGGAGGAATCTCACATTCTTTTCCTTTTCCTTATGAATTCAGATAAATATAAACAAAAAAAACTTTCAGTTTAAGCTTATAAATCAAAAACTTTTTCTTTACACATGGTTTTCTCTTTTTAGTATTAGCATTGACCTTAAAATAGTAGTAAAAAGATAGGTTTGCTAGTGTTTTACTTGTGATTACAGTTATATGCTGTTGCAGTCAAATGTTGCTTGAGCTCAGCAATAGATCTAAACACTTAGGAAAGAGTGCAGCTTTTCAGAAGAAAAAAGTATGAGCAGAGACAGGACTAAAAGTGGCAGGGGAGCACACTTTGGACCAGATGATTTTTCCTGGCCCCTGCCTTTCCTTAGGAAGTCTCAGGGTCCTCTGTATGTGACCTTCCTCTCTGATTTTCTGCCTTACCTCACATGGTCTTTTGCATCCTGAAGTTTTGGGTGGATGTTCACCTCTAACTGAGCTGGGGTAAGCACTACCCTTCTCATTCCCACTCTCCACCCACCCCCACCCCACTCCTGGGGCAATTATCTCACTGTCTCATCTGCAAACCAGCAGAGATGATGGAGATGAAAAGTGCCACACAAGCACCATCACTGAAGACACTTCAGTCAGCAGGTGAAGACACTTGTTTTAATACCTAACCTGGAACCAACACCCTGCCCTCAGAAGACAGTCCTCAAATGCTTGTTGATGGAGTGTCATCTCATCTCTGCGAGCAATTCCTATTCAGGTCAAGAAGGAACCAGGAAATGTTAGTGCTCAGCAAACTCACCAAGTGTTTATCTTAAAAGCAGCCATGTCCCCAGGCAAAAAAGACTTCCAGAGAATATTTGTAACTAACTTCCTTCTTTTTTTTTTTTTAAATATTTTTATTAGTTGTTGATGGACCTTTATTTTCTTTATTTATATGTGGTGCTGAGAATCAAACCCAGTGCCTCACACATGCTAGGCAAGTGCTCTACCACTGAGCCACAACCCCAGCTCCACTAACTTCCTTCTATAGTGGCTTTGTTGTTGAAATAAAAATGAAGAAAGAAAGAAAGAAAACCTAAACCATGCCATCAGAAGCCACAGTCCTTTGAGGTAATTGTTCAGCTTAATGTCTTAGAACCTAGGTTGTTCAAACACTTGCTGGTCCAGGAGCTCTGTCTTAGAGTATAAATGACCATCAAACTATTAGTGAAATGCTATGTTCACAGAAGCCAAAATTCGAGACTTGATTAAAGATATCATTGTATGAAAGGTCACGTTAAACTCGGTGGGTTCAGCAAGAAACGTTTTACTTTTCATGTGTTGAAATCGTATACTTACGGCAAATTTTCAGTGTAATTGGCATTCTTAAAATGACAGGACTTGGACATTAGTGGAACACCTAAAAAGTCCAGAGACAGCAGAGAGCAGGTAAACTTGAAACTGTGGGGGAGCGCTTGAGAAACAGCGCTGCACGTACTAGGGATGCAGTGGGAAAGCCGCGGGGCCAGGGTGCCACCTTTGCACGCTGTGTCGACTCGTGCTGTGTTCTGCCAGCAGTCATTGCAGTGGCGCCCTTCATAGGACCAGTGTGGGTTAAGGACCGTAATAATGTAGGTACAGTGCTTCATTGAGTTTGACACATCATAAATGTTCTCCAAATGTTAGCTGTAGTAGTTGTTATTAGTTGTTGCTGTTAGTGTTATTTTTAAACTTTTTTGTTTAAAAGGCAGAGTCCCATTATGTTGCCCAAGCTGGCCTTGAACTCCTGAGCTCTAGCAGTTCTCCTGCCTCAGCCTCCTGAGCAGCTGGAACTGCCGGTGTAGGCTGCTGCACCCAGTGCTGCTATTATTTTTTTAAAAAATAACCATCACAGGTTGTAGAACCAGATCCAGAGGGCAAGAAGGTAGAGAAGGAATTGGAAGAGAAGAGGCGTAAACTAGTAGACAAGAAACAGTAAGGTGCCGGCAGGGCGTGTGGGTGCAGCAGGGAGGCACGCACGGCTTCGGCACCGGGAGGAGGAAGTGGCCACAGACTCTCGTTTAGATGACTGGGGAGCCATGATGCCCTCCAAACAGAACAGGTTTGTAGGGATGAGAACTGTGCTGTCCCTTCTTCCCCGAGGAAACCGATAGCTGTGTGCTTAGAAGTCTACACAGGCACGTGGGCTTCAGAAGTATCAGCTGTTGCTGGCGGACTCCATCCCGGTAGCAGTAGAGGCCTTGCCTCCACACTGCTGCGTTCCAGTGCTTCTCCCTGATCTGAACAATCCTCTGCAGAACAGGTCTCCTCCAAGTCAGCTGGTCCACATGGCTGAGGTCAATCAGAGCATCAGGCACAGCCCTCAAGCCCTCCTGAGGGTGTGAAGTGTAAGTGTGTGAGTTCCTAAAAGAGTCGAAAGGGACCACAGTTTATGACATGGTCATGAGAGACACCAGCTCCTGGATCATGTCCCAAGCTCATAAGGCCACAGGAGCCTGAAAAGCAGCCTGTAGGTTTTGAATGACAGGAGGCCCTTCTGTCCACTGCAGCTCTAATCCTGGAGGCAAGATTAATGAGCAACCACCTTGTCTTTAATAAGCCACAATCATTTGGAATCTTTAAGCCCAAGACCTGGGAAGTTGGGAATCTAGTGATGCAGTCATGAAACCCAGGAAACCCATGAAACCAGGAAAAGTGAGTCTCCCTGGGAAGGGGGAGAGATGCAAGAATTTCTCACTGTCCTCCTGCCTGTGATGGGGTGTGGCACATAGGCGGGCTTTGCAGGCACAGTGGGTGTGTGCACATATGCTTTTGTTTTTGTGTAATGAATGAGTGTGGCTAACTTTTGAGTGAGCACAATTAGTCACCATATCAACTACATTTATGCTAATATTCATCAACTTCAGAATAATTAGTAATTTTTAATTCTCATATATTATTGCAAATTGTGCGTTAAATAATTACTACAATATATCACCTATCCTGTTCTCCAGTTCTATAAGGCGTGACTGAAATGAACATAGTCAACTACTGGCAGAATTCTGACCTTGGTTCCCTGGGGTGGAGGGCCATTATGGAAAGGCCAAGTGGAAGCCACTGGCACTGCCTCTACCTACCAAACAGCCAAAGCCCTATCATATTTCTAGGATGGCAGAGTCAGTACCACCAGGAGGCACGTGAAAAGTGCAAGGTGCCAGGGTGGTGGTTCCTGCCACATCTGCATTCAACCATCATCTCCTTGTGAAGAAGATGACGGATCTTGGAGAATGACACCGGTGGTGACTCTGCTTGCTGCTGCTGTGACAGATGTCACTGTTGCTGGAACAAATCACCATATTTCTTGGCACCTGGGGTGCTGGTGGATGCTTTTGTCTTCTCTTCTGGATAGGAAGGCGCACCTGCTGCAGTACTGACAGCAGTTATACCTCAGGGCCTTGTCTGCGCTCCAGCCACATGTCCTGACTTCCCTCGGTCACCTCCTCATTCCACAGTGTGGCTGCCAAGGATGGCCAGGTGGAAGGGAAATGGACATAAAGAGATTCAGGTCCTTTTTTGTGGGGGGTGTACTGGGGATTGAACTGAGAGGCACTCGCCCACTGAGCCATATCCCCAGCTCTATTTTGTGTTTTATTTAGAGACAGAGTCTCACTGAGTTGCTTAGCGCCTTTCCATTGCTAAGGCTGGCTTTAAACTCGCGATCCTCCTGCCTCAGCCTCCATAGCCACTGGGATTATGGGCAAGTGCCACCATGCCCATCTCGGGTCCTCTTTTAAAGAGAGGGTTAGCAGGTTGTGAGAGGGATAGTAGCCCGATGTCAGGTGGAACCAGTTACTATTGACTTTATTGTATATGCAGATGCCAGCTTGACAAGGGGTGGACCATGCCAAAGTCATATTGCTTCATCTTGGCTGAATTGGAATTCCTTATGTAGCCTGAGCTTCCAGAGATGGTTGGCCCGGGCACTCAAAGGTGGGAGAGCAGCAGCAGCTCCTCATAGACTCAGTGCATGGCCACAGGAGGGGTTGTAACTGATGCACATCACTCTGATCTGCTGGCTCACCTTGCTGACACCCGCAGCTGTCAGTCCTGAAGCTCCTTTGACACCATGAAGCAGGTTATTCCACCCATCTGCATCTGTGACAAATGACTTCTCTGTCTTCAAGCTGATCACCAAATAATAACATTTTTGAATTATTATTATTCAAATAATAATTATTATTTTTGGGCAGTGCTAATATGTGCCAGGCACAGTTCTAAGCACTTCATGAATATTTACTCATTTAATCCTCCACAGCCCTATAAACACAGTGTTATATCCTGCCAGACTGGGAGACTGAGGCAGAGAGGTTGAGTAACTACTTTAGGCTACACAGACCACCTATGAAGGACTGGGACCTAAACCCAGCAGTTCATCTCTAGAGTTCGGGAGCTGATGTTTAACACTAATCCTAATGTCAGCCCACCAAGGTCACTCAATGAGAGGGTGCCAAGGATCCCTGCATCCTGGACATGGAGAGAGCTTGTCTTCAGCTTGGAATCTGGCATATTTAGCTCTGTAGTAAATGGATCTACTGACCAGCTCAGTTGGGGTTAGCTGTAAATATTAAGTATTTTAATCTCTGTTATCTTCATTGCAATAGCAAAAGAAAAGAATTAAGGACCAAATCCTATGGAAGTTTTAAATATTTTTTGCTAAGTGTTTATATGTGACTTATAGCAAAATAACTTCCTAGAAAATAACTTTGGGGCTGAGAGTGTGGCTCAGTGGTAGAGCGCTTGCCTTGCATGCGTGAGGCACTGGGTTCGATCCTCAGCACCACATACAAAATACATAAATAAAATAAAGGTTTAAAAAATATTTACAAAAAAAAAGAAAAGAAAATAACTTTGTTTCACAAAGAGCAACTACCTTGCAGCACCTTTAATATATCAGTCTGAAGTGCAAGTTAGGCATGTTTCATAGCAACCGAACAAGGAGAGTACTTTCTACTAAGTGGTGTAGTACTATTGTGATTGTCAGTACACAGGGGTACAGGGGAGGCTACACCCCTGGTAGCCTGGAGCCAGGAGGCTGAGCTGCTTTCTCCTCTGGAGTCAGATTCTGAGTTGCTTCTCGTGCTCTGGCAGGCAACTCTGCTTGCTCGGTCTGTGCTTTTGTAAACCCTCTTTTAAAAAATAGTGAAATATGTTGTAGATTGTAGTACCACATGAAATAATGTATAGTCTGATTATTGTGTGTCCATCAGCCAGGTTGTCAAAGAAAACAGCCACCTGTTCCCAGACACCCACTCTGGTCCCCTCCTTGCCAAAGGTGGCCTGGTTTTGCCTTGCCATTAGAGGTGGTATTTCCTTGTTCTTCCTTGTGGTTTTCTTGCCCAAGCATGCAACTCTAAGCATTGTTGCTCAGGGGTTACTCTTCAGTTTGCTTTGGCTTTTTTCCCACGTATTTGACAAATTTCAAACCTACAGAAAAGTTGAGAGGATAATATAGTGAACACTGGTATGCCACTTTACCTAGTTTTACTAATTGTTAACATTTTGCTGAATTTGTGCACTTTCTCTAAGTGTACGGTTATGCACATGTACATATGTATATATTCATATGTCCTTCATGTGTGTGTGTTTGTGTATATAAACATGTACATGTGTATCTGTCTAATCTCTATATATTTTTTTGAGATGGGTCTCACTGTGCTGCCCAGGCTGGCCTCCCAACTCCTAGGCTCAAGTTGTCCTCCTGCCTCAGGGCTACAGATGCAGGCCATCATCCTTGGCTTTCTCTCTCCTCTTTGTACTTTACTGAACCATTGGACCATTACAGAGTAGCTGTAGGTGTTGTAGCCCTGCACCCTTAAATTCTTCAGTGTCTGTCTTCTAAGAACAAGGACATCCTCCTGTATAGACTAAACAAATTATCACACTTGAAAAAATTAACATTGACAAAATGCTCTTCAAATACATAGTTCATGTTCAAACTCTCCATTGTCCAATGGTACTTTTACAGCTTCTATTACTTTCACCTAAGATCCAGTCAGGGTTAATCTATTGCATCTAATCACCCTTATCTCTTGAGTCTCCTTTGATCTAAAACAGTGCCCTAGCCTCTTTTTTTTTAAATTTTTTTCTTTAATGATGTTGGCATTTTTGAAGTGTTTAGATGCTTGATTTTCTTTTTTTGTTTATTTGTTTGTTTTTGTTTTGTGTGGTGCTGAGGATTGAACCCAAGGCCTTGTGCATGCAGGGCAAGCACTCTACCAACTGAGCTATATCCCCAGCCTTGGATGCCTATTTTTTAACATAAATGTTTACACTGAAGTATGATGTGCATACATAACAACTAATGAGCTATAAATGTATAGTTTGAAGAATTATTAGAACATAAACACATCCATAACCATCATCCAGATAAAATAGAACATCTCAGAAGGGCCCTGTGTGTGCCTTCCAAAGCCCCCTCCTTCCTGCTCCTCAAGGGAACCGCTGTCCTGACTTCAAACCATAAATGGCTTTTGCTATGTTTGAATTTATGTAAATTGAGTCTGCACATATATTCTTCTGTGGCTTCTCCTGCCATGTGATATTCTGTTGAGGAGATTCGCTCCTATTGCTTGTGGTTGTAGTTCATTCATTTTCGCTATGGTGATGTGTTCTTTTTTTAAAACTTTAGTTGTGGATGTGCACAATATCTTTGTTTATTTTTATGTGGTGCTGAGGATCGAACCCAGTGCCACATGGGAGGCAAGCGCTATACCACTGAGCTACAGCCCCAGCCCGTGAGGTGTTCTTTGTATCACAATATGACACCCCCCCCCCACTTGGATTGTTTTGGTCTTTGGTTTTTGCTGAATCCTAATACACATTAGCCTGGTGCACACATGCTTGTATTGCCATGGCTAAACAAATGGCTAGAAAGAGAGTCATTGGCCATGGAGTATGAGTGAGTGACTTCAGTTCTGACAGTTTCAGGTTCTCCCGATGCTACCCATTTTTTGGCCCGCCCTGAGGCTTGAGAGCCCCTGTTGCTGTGCACCCTCACCAGCTCTGCTCAGCTAACCTTGGCCACTCTGGCAGGCTGGGATAGCTTGTTTTGGAAGTTCTGATATGCACTACTTCATTTGGCCTACGTTTCTCTTGTCAAATACCTTCCACACGTCCACTAGCTGTCTGGTTTTCTCTTTCGTGAAGTGCCTGTTCAAGTTTCTTGTGCATTTTTCCACCAAGAGGCTTGTTTGTTTCTGTTTGCTTCCTTGCTGATTTTAAGGAGTTCTTTATATTTGGACTGCCAGCCCTTTGTCACTCATATGCAAGGCAAATACTTTCTTCCATGCTGGACTTGCCTTTTTACTACAGAACTCTTGTTTTTGTGGATAAAAAGGCCAAATGTTAGCAATTGGTATATGGTGCAGCCTAGTCAGAGGTTTGTTAGTCTTTTCTTTTGTTATGCTGGTACATTTTGTGTTCTGTTTCTCTATCTCTGAGGTCAAAAAGTCTTACATTATTTCTTAAGTATTCTGTTGCTTAGCATTTCAGACTTATGTCTATAATCCACATGAATTTTTTTGTGTGTGTGCACTATGAGGCAAGGGTCAAGTTGTTGTTTTTGTTTTGTTTTAAATAGGGATATCTAATTATCTGAGTACAATTTCTCAATAGTGTCTTAATTCTCATATCATGAATCTCATATGTAATTCTCATATCATGAATCCATGCTATCTTCCAGTCTTGGAACATTGCCATCACCCCCCAGGTGCCCAGCTCTTTGTCAAGTGGTACCTGCTCCCAGCCCAATCCATGAGCTTACTTTTTATTTCTGTAGATCTTCCTTGTCTAGACATTTCACATAACTGGAGTGATGCAATGTGTGGTATTTGCACCTGACTTCTTCCATGTAGCACATTGTGCTTGAGATTTGGTTCCTTTGTATGGACTCAGTTCCAGCACATGGATCTACCACAGTTTGTTTAGCTGTTCACCAGCTGCTGTGTACATTTGATTGTGATCTATTTGTAAAGACTAGACGACCAGAAGGAGATGAATTAAAGCCGCTCAGCAAGGCTTTATTGAAAATACACACTCTGGGGCCGAATCCTCCCGTCCATCAGAGTGTGTCTGGGAGAATGGCGCTGGGGCTCCGGTGTAGGGAGAATTCCAAAGGCCTGGTCAGGAAGGGGAGGGCTTGGGGGCAGGAAGAGAAGGCCAGAGTCCTTCCTGGATAGGTCAGGAAAACCCGCTGTTTGACAGGAGGCGTGTCTACTGGTGATGTCAGCGTCTGGCTAGCCCCTCCTTTTCGCAGCTGCTGACTGCAACTGCCCTGACCGGTCCCTTTAATTGGACATCTTGGACCCTGATCTGACCTAACACTGTTCATATATGCACATAGCATAATGTACTCATTGGCCATTTTTATTTTTTTTTATTTTTATTTTTTTTTAAATTTTTTTTTTCAGTTGTAGATGAACACAATGTCTTTATTTTATTGCTTTGTATGTGGTGCTGAGGATCGAACCCAGGGCCTCACGCATGCGAGGCAAGCGCTCTACCGCTGAGCTACAATCCCAGCCCCTCATTGGCCATTTTTATATCTTCTTTGGGTAAATGTTAATTCAGATCCTTTTTGCCTTTTTAAAAAATGAGTTTTCTTTTTATGGGTGCACTATAGGAGTTCTTTACATGCATCATCTCTAGCGTATTACTCTACTCTCCTGTCTTCTCTCCCCTTGACCTTCAAAATAGGCGTAATTCTTGCATTGTTTTCTTGATGCTCGGGCTCACCCATCCGTCCATTTGTAAACATTTAAGTGTCTTTCTTCTGTCATTGCTGTTTCCCCACCTTCTGTGTACTCTTTTGAAAGAGCTGACTTCCACTGTCACCTCTCCAGCTGGGAGCGTGACTGCCTGGGAGAATCTCTAGTCTTTCTCTCGAGAGCATCTATACCAGTCTGAACCTCATGTCACTAGTGCCACTGCCGTGCCTCAGTGGTACGACTTCCCATCCCTGCTCCACCAAACCAAATGCACTCTCTCTACCTGAAAGCCTACAAATGGGTGCATCTGTCTACATTTTATTTCTTCTTCCCTTTTTGATAGAAGGAGGACAGTGACATCCAGTCCCTTCACTTGCATTATGGGTTCTCTTTTCTCTTGCCTTTCCAGTAACCTGGCCCTCTAGATGCCTCCTTCTTCCTGCATCTCTAATCTCTCCCCTGCACTGGACCTGCCATCAGCACCCGACATGCACTAGCTCTCCAGCCCCATGCAGGTTCTCCCAGGCGGCCACACCACCCTGTCACATGGCTGCACTTCACAGCTACACTCTCTGAAGGGCCTGTCACACCTGTTTTCCCTGCTTATCCTCACATTACAGGCCACTCTGTCTGCTTGCAACTTTCACTGCCCAGCATGGCCTTCCTGGTATCTAGATGTACTTCTAAGAGTACCTGGTACTTTCTCATCAGCATTCCACACGGTGATCATTTCCCTCCTTGACGTTTTCCCTTCTGGTGCCTTTGAATCCTGTGCTTTGGCCTGTCCCCTGACCCCTCTTGACCCTAATCAGGCCCACTACTGAATCTGGCTTGCTTGCCATTTCTGAACATCACATTTCCTCAGGCCTCATATTCTCTGTGGGAGTAGGATGGACATCCCACCTCTTGCCTAGATCTCCCCTGTGGTCTTTTTTTTTTTTAATTTTTTAAAAATTTTTTTTAGTTGTAGGTGGACAGAATATCTTTATTTTATTTTTATGTGGTGCTGAGGATCGAACCCAGTGCTTCATGCATGCTAAGCGAGCACGCTACCACTGCGCCATAACCCCAGCCCCTCCCCTGTGGTCTTGATGATGTGGCCACCTCCTGGATACCTTCACTTGAGTATGTATTTGGTATCTTCAACTCAAGGCATCCAGAATTGAGTTTCTGATTTTGTCCCCAAATCATTTACCTCTCCCCGGTCTGACTCTTCTCAGTAAATATATCATCCTCCATCCATGTACTGAAGACAAAACCTGGGAAGTGTCCCTGTTTCTGTTCCCCATGTTCTATGCATTTTGCCTTGACTTTAAGGCAAGAGATGTAGAGATGTGCCTGCTTGTGTTCTGCAGAGAACCTTTGCCTTGCTACCACTGTAGCAACAACCTCGCCACGAACCCTCACCTCCAAAGTTACTTGCCATCTCTAGCTTGAGTAGCTTATAAAAAGAGCAACCAGTCAAGCATAGGAACCTTAACCCCAGCTACTCGGGAGGCAAAGACAGGAGGATGGCTAGTTCAAGGCCAGCTTGGGCAACTCACCAAGACCTGTCTCAAAATAGTAAATACAAGGGGCTGGAGGCATAGCTCAGTGGTAGAGCTCCCCTGGGTTCAATCTCCAGTACTGCAAACACCACCACCACCACCAAAACGACCAGAATTGTGGGGTCCTGAATAGATGCTGGAGCAGAAAGTCACTGGAATTCAAACACAGTCTATAGTCTAGTTAATAATCTTGTTTCACTGTTAATTTTCTGCTTTTGATAATAAGACATTTTTGATAATAAGACATTCATACAGGAGAAATGGGGTGAGGCATATAAGGAAACTCCTTGTGCTATATTTACATCTGATTTCTATGTCTAAAATGAAAAGTTTAAAACAAATTAAACAAATTAAAATGGAAAAAACAAAATTGGATCATGTGCCCTCTTCGTTAAATCTCGCAGAGGCCTGCACAGGCCTAGTGCATGACTCAGATGCCTCTCCATGGCTCCTAGGGACCTGCCCACCTCTTGATCCTCACTCGCACTTCCTCCCCTCCCTCTGCCTTGAGGATAGGGGCTTTCAGCTTTCTTTCAGGCTCTGACTGTCCCCAGATCCTTCCCACACTGATCCCTCCAACCAGTGACCGGCCTGTCTTCCCGGGCCTCCTGGGACGGCTCCCCTCCACTCACATCTTTTCCCCAGAGGCTCCTCTGACTCCAGTCCCAGCAGTGCTCCACTCACTTGCTGTTTTCTTTCGCAGAGAGCTTTTGTTTACTTAGTGCCTCTGATTCTGGTGACTTGTGGACTTGTTTATGGTCCTCCCTCTTTCCCGTTCCACGGAGATGGGGACGATACATCTCATGCTCACAGTTTTATTACAGGAGCCTGGCCTGGCCCTTGGTGAGCACTCAGAACAAATAAGCAGCTTTCTTTTCCTTACTATGAGAGGCAAGTTGATCTGTTTCCAGAGAAATAATGTACTGTCTGTACTTCATTTTATTTGTCCTTTGTTTTCAGGCTACTTGCAGGCACAGGTGGTAGAGATATGCTTTCAGTTCTTCACATATCTGAGCATCCTTTGTGCCAGGCCTTCAGCTTATTCTGTGGGGACTGAGGTTAGTGGGCTGCAGCTGGTGAGAGGCGTTGCTGCTGCAGGACCTCAGCGGGCCTGCCCTATTCTTGACACCTTCCAGGAGCTTATTATTTACTGAAAGAATGAGCAAGATGAAAGTTAAGAAATGCTCTCCTGGGCTGGGGCTGTAGCTCAGTGGCAGAGTGCTTGCCTAGCATGTGGGAGGCACTGGGTTCAATCCTTAGCACCACGTAAAAAATAAATAAAAAAGGCATTATATCAATTTAAAACTACAAAACAATTTTTTTAAAAATATTTTCTTAGTTGTAGATGGACACAATGTCTTTATTTTATTGCTTTGTATGTGGTGCTGAGGATCGAACCCAGGGCCTCACGCATGCGAGGCAAGCGCTCTACCGCTGAGCTACAATCCCAGCCCCCTACAAAACAATTTTTTAAAAAGAAATGGTCTCCTTTTAAAAATTGCTGCAGAGATACACGCACACAGATGTGTGCACATGTACAGATAGTCTCATAAATGTGTGTTGTGTGTGCATTTACACATACACGGAACTGTGGAGTGCTCAGTCTTTAGAACATCCTGCAGTTCCCCCTGTCTTGGCAGGGAGAAGGGTGGAGAGAGCTGTGGGTCCCATGGCCACTTTTAGAGCCTGCATCTCTGGTGCCACCTACCTTGGCTGAGTACCCATCATCATGTCCAAAGGCAACTGACAAGCTCTTCTTTCTTAGAGAGTGTTCTGGAAATTTCCTAGAGATGCTTTTGATGGTCTCAGTGACTAGAGGTTATGTTAACCATGAATCTAGTTTTATTTCAAGATCGCAATGAGCACATTACAAATGAAGTATGAGGTAAAAGTTTAAGAAATGAATGAAAGGGAATGTGGGGTCTGCTAGAGCTGAGAAATAGTGGCTTGCCACCTGGTTCCCAGAGGTGTCCCTATGAGTCCTTAAGGGAATTTAAAGTATCCAGAGCACCTAACAGATGTTATGGTGAACCCCAGACCAGCAGAGCCTTACCCTGGAACCTACTGCTTCAATGTGGAAGCACCTCTGAGTAGTGCCCTGCAGAAACTATGACCTGAGGTCAGTGATCTGGGGATTTCTGGCCTGTGACTGGATGTGCCAGGCATTGTCACCCACGTTCATGTCAGGAAGGCACAATACACCAGTCAGCCTGCCACAGGAGATGATTCCTTGGACCAGGTGTAAGTGGCAGTCAGGAGCTTGGTCTCTGGTGCGCATGCAGATCTCTCAGATTCAGGGAATTGTGCAGTGTTTACTCAGCTGTGGTCCTGGTGGACCTGCTGCTGGAGGGTCACACAGTAGGTTAGGAGGGTAGGGGCACCCTGGAGGCGTGGGGCCATCAAGAGAGCAGGTAGATAGCAGAGGTTGGCTGAGGTGAACTGGATTAGATCCTGTTGGCTTCATGAATTTGCCTGGGGCCAAGGCCTCAGCACATGGGTACCATAGAGTAAAGCCTTACTTGGAACACCTGCTCACAGCCTGGCTGCTTCTACCCAGTCCTGTTAGCAATGTGGCCCTGAGCCTTGTTAAACATTCAGGCGCCATGGCATCAGAGAGCCCCCAGCATGGCATTTGAGCAGTAGGGGTGTTGCAATGCATGTATCACTAGCAATGGGTGTGCGAGACCACAGAGGTGTATTTGAATTATGACCTGTTTTTAAGAATCATGTAGCCAGGCGCTGTGGCATACGCCTGTAATCCCAGCACTTTGGGAGGCTGAGACAGGAGGATCGCGAGTTCAAAGCCAGCCTCAACAACGGCGAGGCACTAAGCAACTCAGTGAGACCCTGTCTCTACATAAAACATAAAATAGGGCTGGGGATGTGGCTCAGTGGTCAAGTACCCCTGAGTTCAATCCCCGGTACCAAAAGAAAAGAGAATCATATAGTAAAATTTAAAGTACATAAGGAAAAATATGGTATATATTACAAATATTCACATCGAAAATATTTTAGAGAATTATATATATCAAGCAAGATCAAACCACAAGACTCTGAATTAGATTTTTTAAATAAATTTTCATCCCATGTTAAGGATTTTTAAAAATATTCAGATGTTTCCAAGCTCTTGTTTCTTTGTTCTTGTAGATGAACTGCCGTATTGTTTGATTGAGTATCTGTTGCTCTTCTGTTTTAGAGTTGGCTCTTTCTGCTACTAGGGTACGGGGAAGTTTTCCCTTGTCATCCATACTGAATATTGTCCATAATAAGTAAGAACTGATATTTCTTGATTTCACACTCAGTTTGCCTTATTATCCTGCTCATTCATCTTTGGATAGCTTTTTCAGACCATGTCTATTTAACAAAGATGAGAAAGAGCTTTCCATTCGCAGTTCATCCCTTTCCACCAGTAAGGAGGGATGTGGGTCTTCATTGTGATGTTCAACGTGGTGTTGCCAGCCATGTGTAGCTGCTTACATTTAAATTACAATTAAGAAACGCAAATTCGGGCTGGAGCGGTGGCTCAGTGGCAGAGCGCTTGCCTGGCATGTGCAAGGCATTGGGTTCGATTCTCAGCACCACATACAAATAAATAAAATAAAGGTCCATTAACAACTAAAAAAAATTTAAAAAAAAGAAAGAAAGAAACGCAAATTCAAGCCAAGCATGGTGGTGCATGTGTGTAATCTCAGCAGCTCGCGAGGCTGAGGCAGGAGGATCACATTCAAAGCCAGCCTCGCAAAAGCAAGGCACTAAGCAACTCGGTGAGACTCTGTCTCTAAATAAAATACAAAATAGGGCTGGGGATGTGGCTCAGTGGTCTAGTGCCCCTGAGTTCAATCCCTAGTACCCCTCCCCACAAATTCAGTTCCTTGTTCATACTAGCCTCATTTCAAATGCCCAGTAGCCACACGTGCTAGAGGCCCCTGAGGTGCATGGCCATAGGGCACGTCTTTCACAGAAGATGCTTCATTCAGCCCAGCATCCCGCTGTGTGTGTCAGCTCATCACTTGTAGGAGCTTCCAGTTCCTTGACTAGAAGCCTCCTCAGTCTTCTGGGCCCTCTGGAGTTCTTCCTCTGGTTCTACCTGCCACAGTTCTCTAAGCCCAGTTCCACCTGGCTGAAGTATTGGGGCTCTTTTTATCAACTGTATTGCAGGCCCTGATCTGACTGGGCACAGCTGCCCCTGACCCATGGCCACGAGTCAGCCTGGTCTTGTTTTATTTCCTGTGACTCTGTCTCCATTTCTTCCTTATGATAGGAGGCAGGCACGTTGGTCTGCATAGAGACCAGTCTTGAGAATTGTCTACACTGGGGTTAATGGAGATATCACCTCTCAGCCTAATTCACTTAGAATTTCAAGAACTCTGTATTCCTTTTATTTATTTCCCTATTTTGATTTTCTTACATTTTAACATGATTTGCAGTGCCTCATCTGGCCCTGGCATGTTCTCCAAGTTTGAATTATTTAACTTTTTTTTTTTTGGCAACATTATTCTTATTCTTGCTTCTCTCCTGATTTTTTTTTTTTTTTTTTTAAATTTTTTGTTTTAGTTGTAGATAGACACACAATATGTTTATTTATTTTTATGTGGTGCTGAGGATCGAACCCAGTGCCTCAGGCATGCGAGGCAAGCCCGTTACCACTGAGCCACAATCCCAGCCCCCTCTCCTGATTTTTTAAAAAACTTATCTCAAGTTGCATTTATTTCCTTAATTTATACTTATGATGTATCTTTCAATCAATGGTATTTTTGTGTTGTGTATTTTACCCCATTTATTATAATTCTTTTTTTTTTTTAAATACTAGAGATTGAACTCAGGGACACTCAACCACTGAGCCACATCCCCAGCCCTATTTTGTGTTTTATGTAGAGACAGGGTCTCACTGAGTTGCTTAGTGCCTCACTGTTGCTGAGGCTGGCTTTGAACTCGCGATTCTCCTGTCTCAGCCTCCCTAAGTGCTGGGATTACAGGCTTGCACCACTGCACCCGGCTAGTTCTTATTTTTAATAGAAAAGACTTTATAGTGGGTGCTAATTTAATGCTTTCAGTTTTTCTTTTTTTAAATTGTAGAATATTCAGTGGGAAACTTCTTAATATTGAAAATAAATGAACATGAATCACACATGTATATATGGAGGAATCTCAAATATAATGGCAAGCAACAAAGGCAACTTTCATAATATTTGTAAAGTGAGGTCATTCAGAAAGACCTTTCAGAACATTTTAGTGCTGCACATTGGTTGACATTACATATGTGCACAGTAGAAACCCAAAGAGTCTTGGGGCTGGTAGCATTCTGTTTCCCAGATTAGTGGGACCACTTGTCTTCAGTGTATTTTTCCTGACATGTTTCTATGCCTAAAAATATTTTGTAATAAATTCAAATTTTCATTCTCTTTTAAACACAATATAAGCAAAGAAATATTTCATAACATACAAAATGAATCTTTTCCCTAATCCAGTTATCCTGTTACATGTTGTATCTGCATGTTTTTAATACAGTCTAGTATTGTTCAGAATACCATGGTGCTAGCTGGTCGTCATGTCCCTTCTCTGAGTACTCAGCTGTCTTGTGGCCAGCACCTCTCCTGGTGCTTCTGGAACATTCCTTCCTGGACTTTGGCCCACTTCCATCTCTGCTTTAATATTAGCGATTCTTCCAGGTTCTAGAGCAAAGCTTAGCTTTCTACCACGTGTTTGGTGAGCCTCTGAGGACTCCTCCAGCCCTTTTGTGAGTGAGGGCCATGGATGGCAGCTCCAGGTCACTGTTTTTTGTAAGCTGAGTCTGCATGTCACTGTGCCCTGGGACCCGTCCCCAGTCCTTTCCTGTTGTATCAGGCCATCCACCGCTTGCCAACTTGCTTTCACTTTTTGTCTTTTTTTTTAATCGTGGCTAAGTCTGCAGCATAGTTTGGAGGTCCCCTGCTGTACAGTGTAAGAGCGAGTCCCCCAACTCTGACCTCCCAAGTGGTGGAGTGGCCCTGCTCTCAACCTCTCACCCAACATGGAGTGACTTTGGAAGTTATTAGAAATACACCCCACAAAAACTGCTTGATTCTCCTGAAAAGGGCTAAAAAAAAAAATTATACCACTGGGATGAAATCGGAGACCTTGGAGGTATCTGAGAAGAAAAAAGCTTTGTTTTTAGTTAGGGAGCTGAAGCAAGTCTGCCACATGACTCTTGAGCAAGAAAATGCAGCCTGAGAAACTGCTTCAGTCGCCTTCAGCCAGTATGCAAGACACTTGCCAAGGGAAGAACACTTGAATGCAAGCTGAAAATGGTGATTTGAGAAGTTCAGAACTCACAGCAAGCAGGTGCCTGTGCTGGGCATGCGACCTGGGGAGAAGCCAGAAGCTGTGGTAAACATTTCCATGAAGTGGCAGGTGGTAGAGGCCCTGTGTAGCTGTCCTGTGCAGGTTAACCAAGAATCTTCAGTAACTCGTCTTTTCCTCTGCACAATATGAAGCCTACGGGAGAGGTGGCACGAGGTCCGCACTGCCTCCCTCCCAGCCCAGGTGGTCCTCGGGGGTGTGACTGGAGGCGGGTCAGCAGAAAGTGTCTTTGCATGACCATACTCCCAGAGGCGCCTCGCCCGGTGAAGACAGCCTGCCCTTCTGCCTGTGTGGCCAAGTGTCCAGAAGGCCGTGAAGCCAGCAGCACACACATGCTGTGGGGTGACACGCAGGCGGGTAAGATGCCAGCTGGGGTGAAGGCCCTGCCGTTTTGGACTCTGCTGCAAAAACAAGAGTTGCGGGTTTGGTGATACTTGGAGCTATCTTGTGAAGGTCAGATTGTGTTTTGTTTAATTTCTCCCAGGCTTCTGAACTCTTGCCATGTATAGTTTTTAGTTCTTCAAGGTAATTTAGCCTTATTTCTTATTTATATGGTTTTCCATTCTAGCTCTGCCACATTATTTCTAAGCCTTATTTTTAATATTTTTCTTTTACCTGCTCCTGCCTGCTCCTTTATGTTGAATTCTAGGGAGTGTGTATTTCTCCCTGGCTTTATTTTATGTCTTCTTGGAATCTTAGAACTGTTGCATCTTGTTGAAGTTCACGTAGATATCTTTTATTTCTTTAAAACAATTTTTTTTCAACTCCCAATACCTGAAAAAAATTTTTTAAATAGTTTTATTGAGGAATAATTCACATACTGTGCAATTCACCCCTCTAACGGGTGCATATTAATTTAATGGTTTTGAGCATATTTGAGTTGTGAAACCATCATCACAATCTGATTTTATGTGTTCATCACCCCAGAAAGTAACACTATACCCATCAGCAGTAGTCGCTCCTTTCCCTGCAGACCTTGGGCAAATGCCACTTTGCTTTCTGTCTCCACAGATCTCCCTGTTCTGGACATTTCACACAAATGGAATTGCATAGTACATGGTCTTTTGTGACTGGCTTCTTTCAGTGAGCAACACACTGTTTTATTTCTGTTTTCAATGTATTATCTTATTTTGATTTTTCCAATTATGTATCTATGCTTAGATTTTGAATGTAGTTTTCCATTTCTTTTCTTTCTAAAATCTGTTTTTCATTGTGTCTATTCTGTACTTAAATTTGTACCTCTTAACCTTCAAATTAACTGTCATTTCTTAGTTATCTGGGAAAAGAACGTGGCCTCTGATAGCCCTGGTGCCCGCTGCTGCACCGGTGGTCTGGCCCCTCTTCTGCATTCAGTGTCACCATGTGGTGTGCAGCTATCCCCCAGCTAGCTCTCTGTCTCTCTCAGCTCCTGTGCCTCCCTCCTCGCAGCCTTTTCTGGTCACTCACGCACTGATACACCCAGCACTCCATCGCCATCCTGGACCTTCATTTCCCTTTCATTGCCTGCAGTTCATTGTAAAAATGATCAGCACCTTCTGACCAGGCTATCAGTCCATGACTGGGATTGTGCAGTTTCCTCTTCCTGCCATCCTCCCCTTCACTGCTGATGGGCAGCTCTCTTGTTTAGTTACTTGTGTCCCTCGCCCAGTGAACTGACTTGCTCCAAAGCATTGCCAGAGACTTTCTCAGGAGAAGCGTGTCTTCATCTCACCTTTCCCTCTGTATGTGCATTGACCCACTCAAGGCTCAGTAGCCCTGTGAAGTGGATTAGGACCACGTTATAGTATTTCCTTTTCAAAGAGCACTAAAGTCAAAGTTTTCATCTGATTCAGTTTCTATAGCTAGAGTACTTTTTGTCCCTGTTCATGTCCAAACTTCAGTAAGCACTAAATACAGACTTAATTTGTTGGGTAAGTGAATGTATGAATGAGCAAACAAACAGAATAATAGTTGACAGGCAATTTTCAGTGTGACATACGTGATCCTTAGAGTACTAGGTCCGGGGCCTCAAGAAGGCGCGTGGTATTAAAAGGCAGCTCAGGTTCAGAAGTGGGAGGCATGGCCTCTGAACTTTGGCGGCAGTGTGCCACTAAGTGTAGGCCTCAGGAGGTGGCAGCACAGCGTAGTCACTAAGTGACTACCCAGTCACCTGCCCTTGGCCATGATGGCTGCATGCTTACCAATAACCAGAAGAGAAGGGGAAACTGGACATAGAAATTACCTGTTCAGGAGAAAGAGATTTCTTCTAAAAGCTTCATTAGACTGAAATCCTAATCAAGTCAGGTTAAGCAGGTCTGATGTCCTCCCTTTGTTTTTTTTACCTTCTTGAGTAAATCTGTCTATTTGATTCTTTGGGATGTCATTTTTTAAAAAAAGGTTAAATTTTACCAGTAGCCATTTGCTATCCAAACCTGTGATTTATCACCAAATGTTTGGCCAGGACAAACTGGTCTTTGTGATTATCTGTGCCATGGGAGTGGGAGGGCTTCTACCCACCCAGAGTATTTTAATGTGAACAGATGAGAAATTTTTTTCCACCAAAACTTTTGCTTTTTTCAAGCAGAAACAATAGATAATTATAAAATATAATACCCAAAACTTTGTAGGCCCTGGGTATTTGAAAGGTTAAAAGTGCTTTTCATATTAAATTTTCCTTGTTGACTGATTGCGTTTAGTTTAAATAATTTTTATGCTACTCAGCCCTTTCACACCTAGTTGTGAGGAAATATATGATGCAGAATGAAAATGTATTTGTAGAATGTTTAAGAACCAGCCCAAATTGACTGGCTGTCTTATGTTGATTGTAAGTCAGTAGTGATGACAGCTTCTAGACACTAGTTGTGTTATACTTTTGACTCCCGTTGTGCCTTAAGGCAGTCTTTACTTGCCAGTTCCTCATCTTTTCCTGTTGCCTTGATGGTCAGGCCCTTGATTCTTGTTGATTGAGGATATCTCACTCAAAAACAAGAGTCCCAGCCAGGCACGGTGGCGCAAGCCTGTAATCCCAGCACTTAGGGAGGCTGAGACAGGAGAATCACGAGTTCAAAGCCAGCCTCAGCAACGGCGAGGTGCTAAGCAACTCAGTGAGACCCTGTCTCTACATAAAACACAAAATAGGGCTGGGGATGCAGCTCGGTGGTCGAGTGCCCCTGAGTTCAATCTCCAGTACCAAAAAAAAAAAAAAAACCAAAAAACAAGAGTCCCACAGAAAAAAGACTAAGACAAAGAGGCCAGAATCATTTTTCTTTTCCAAAATGCACTTTGGTGCTCTCAAAAATTCACTTAGCTGACAAAAGTTAATCATCAGTATGCACGAGGCATAGTTTTTGTCCTCAAAGAATTGATACAACACAGGTCTCCCTCAGTATCAGTGAGGGATTATTTCTAGGACCCCCTGTGGACATTGAAATCTGAGGATGCTCAAATCCTTTGTGCAAAAAAAGTATATTTGCGTATAACCTGTGTAATTCTCTTGTATAGTTTAAAGCATGTCTAGATTACTTATAATACCTAATACAATGTAAATGCTGTGTACATGTTTGTTACACTGTTTGGAGCCTAGAAACAAGGGAAAAGTCTGTGGATGTTCATTACAGATGCAGTTTTTCCCCCCAAATATTTCTGATTCACAATTGATTGAAGCTATGAATGCAGAATCTGTGGATAAGGCAGGCTGGTTGTACATAAGAAGGTCAAGGATGAGGTCTTGTCTGCCTCAACATGTCTCTGTAGTATTCCCCAGACAGGAACACTCTAGGGAGCATCATCCCTCTCTGCAGCCTGTAAAATTAAGCTAATAAAAGGTGAAAGTGTTGTTGATGTTGAAAATCAATTATCAGGAAAGGATATAAAGTTTTTATTAATTATTCTCCTGCATATGCTGCATTTAACAAAATAAATCATTTCACTGCCTCATTTTGACCTTCTCTTCAGAAAAACCATTCTGGTGAACTTGGACCCTACAGTCCATGTGTGTGGTTACCCATTAAATCATTAACTTGCACGACATAAGGCCTGAGCCCAGGAACCACGTCCTGACACACTTCTCAAGGTGTGTCCCAGCAAGCACCGAGCCCCGCTTTGCTGCATCGTGCTGCTCTCCTCCAGTATGGGCACAGGCTTTGCTTTAAATTTAGCTTTCCATATTGAAGCATAAATAACAGTTATTAAGTTTACCCACCAAACTTTCTTACTGTGAACACCTGCATTTGACCTCTGTAACACTAGCAGTATTGTGTTGTCACTACAAGTTGGTCATTTAGAGGTCCCTAAAAGAAACTAATCCAACTTAGAAACAAATTTGGAATGACTATTAATAGTTCTTCATATGGTTTTGTACATAGAAGGAGCATGAGAAAGATTCCTGGTGACAGGCAGGTTAAACACCATGTTGAGCCAGGCGTGGTGGCACATGCCCATAATCCCAGCAACTCGGGAGACTGAAGCAGAAGAATCTAAAGTTCAAAGCCAGCCTCAACAAAAGTCAGGCACCAAGCAACTCAGTGAGACCCTGTCTCTGAATAAAATACAAAATAGGGCTGGGGATGTGACTCAGTGGTCAAGTGCCCCTGAGTTCAATCCAAGGTACCAAAAAAAAAAACAAAAAAAACCCAGCTGGGTGCCGTAGCACACACCTGTAATCCCAGAGGCTCAGGAGGCTGAGACAGGAGAATCATGAGTTCAAAGCCAGCCTCAGCAAGGGCAAGGTACTAAGCAATTCAGTGAGACCTGTCTCTACATAAAATACAAAATAGGGCTGGGGATGTGGTTCAATGGTTGAGTGCCCCTGAGTTCGATCCCTGGTACCAAAAAAAAAAAACCTCAAAAAACAAAAACAAACAAAAAACAAAACAAACCCACCATATTGATAGTAACAGCTAATGCTATTGAGTGTGTGCTGTGTGCCAGGCCCTGCTGGAGAGGCTGTGCGTGTGTGTGAGAGAGAGAGAGAGAGAGCGAGCGAGAACCATCTGAGCCTCACAGCCGCCCTGTGGGGGAATCCTGCTCTTAGCTCACCTTAGGGACAAGGAACCAAGTTGCAGAGGGATGAAGTGCCTATGTGGGCCACACAGAAGAGGTGATGGCCCAAGAGCCTGAGTCCAGCTCTTGGGCTTCTCTCTAGAAGCCAGGCCCTTGCTCATTGCAGCAGCCACTTAGAACAGAAGCCTTGCTTGTCCCCAGAGACCTGGGAGTAGGTTCCCCATTTCCACCATCACTTCCTGACTTCCATGGCCCCCGGCTCCTTCTCACCCTATGGCTGGCATGGTCCCCAGTTCCCTGCTCTTCTCCAGTCTTGTCCCTGTTCATTATTCTCTTCATCACTCTCCTGCTGCCCTAGGATGCAGACTCCTAGAAACGTCCCCTAGGCACTCTGCACACACAGCCACTCCCCTCTGGCTGTTCACACACACTCTGTTCCCAGCCACACTGAGGTCAGCACTGCCCCTCAGTGGTGCCTGCCACACCTCCTTTGTTGGGGAATCCCTGTGGACTGTTCTGATAACACCTGCCACCTGGTGATGCTGCCTGACCCTGAGCTAACCTTCTTAGAGGATGCTGCATCCAGGAGGCCTTCTGTCTTAGTCTGTCTGAGCTGCTATAACAGAATTCCACAGGCTGAGAGATCTGTAAAGAACAGAGGTTTATGTCTCACAATCCTGGAAGGCCAGGAAGTCTAAGATCGAGGCGCTGGCATGGAGTCAGTTGTCTGGTGAGGGCTGCATCCTCCAGAGGGGAGGAGCTCTGTGTCCTTGCAGAGTGGAAGGCAGAAGGGTGAGCTGGCCCAGTGCAGCTGATGAGCCTTAGTTCCATCCGTGAGGGAGGGCCCTGGTGACCTCACTATCTCTTGTAGGCCCCACCTCTTACTATCACATTGGTAGCCCCCCAATTTTAGAGGGGACACGTTGAAGCCATGGCATCTTCCCTCCCAAGTTCGTGCATAGTGCTGCTCTTTCCTGCTTCCCAGAGGACCCCACGTCCCCCAGTGCCCTCAGCCTGTGCCTCAGCAATCCAACCACACTCGCACCTGCTTGTTGTCCAGGCCCCTCTTCAAGTGATGGGCTCTGCACAGGGCACAGTCATGGCTGCCATGTCCACTCTCGTCCTCCTCACACCCTTTACAGCGTGTGGTAAACAGGAAGTGCTTAATAAACGTTCTGTGAATGAGCACAACCTGGTATCCCAATTACCAAGTGACGACAAGCCTCAGGAATGTGTGCAATGAGGCTGGCATGGGCTCACAGTGACAGACAGGCAGCTGCTGCACCCTGCCAAGGTGCACTCCATCTGGCGGACGGACGCCTTGCTGTGCTTAGGTTCGGGGCTCCTCCAGGCAGCTTGCTCAGCCTCCTCTGCTCTAGGTGCCACCTGCTTCTGGGCACAGCTGTCTGTACTTCCTCTTGCAGTGCTGGGGCTGCACAGGGAGCACATAAGCAGTTGCCTGGGTAAAGGACCCTCCCTGGGTTTGAGGTTGCGCTGGCCTGGGGACAGCCCCTTACGGATGGCAGGAAGTGGTGTGCAGAGCCAGTAATCTACTTGGTGGCCTTCACAAAGAGGTCCTGTGACCCCTCCATGGAGGAATTCCTCATATTCACTCCAGCCCCCAAAGTGGAAATGTGCACCATTATTCTAGTAGCACGTAGCATGAGTAAATGGTTTGTCGTGGAGGCCAGTGGGCTTCCTGGGGCCACATCTGTCTGAGAAGAGCTTGCAAGACAGTCATAATAAATGACCTACTCACATTTTCACTTTACCTCCGCCTTTCAGGAGCGTGTTCTCTACAGAGGGCAAGATTAAGCTGCATTTCAATCAACCTTGGTTTCAACCTGTGCTGATTGTAATTTTTATCCATCATAGGTTTGAAGACATACCTGATATCGGGTCAGAGAGCCAAGGAGTCTCACTGCAGCTGTGCAGAGGCCTTGCTTTCTGGCTTTGAGGTCCTTGACGGCTCACGGGTGTCCTCAGGCCCTAGGGGACAGGGGACAGCATCGTCAGGGAGCGTCAGTGACTTGGCGCAGACTGTCAAAACCTTTGATAACCTTAAGGTTAGTTTTTTTTTTTCCTTCTTCTAAATCTTTATATTAATTCTACAGTAGAACACGTGAAATAATGAACAGCCTGTGGCAAAGGACTCATAATGCCTTTCAATTTGATTTTCACAATTTTTAAACACTATAAAGTTAGCAGCATTTTGCATTTTTAGTATCTTTGCTTTATGACATTTTATGCACCTTTGTTGCCTTTCTGCATGGCATAAAGATGTTTTTCACCTGAGTTACTCATTATTTTCTTTTTCTGCGACCGATGGTATCTTTGGGGATTTATAAAAGCTATTGAAAAGTGACAGTAGAGGTAATTTCCTTGCATTTTGCTCAGAGAGCTGGTTTCTATTTTATTTCAGAGATGTCTTTCTCAAATACTCCTGTGACTCTCGAAATTTTGTGATTGTCTTAAATGTTGTTGGTGTGGGTGAATCTTGCAGTGTGGCTCACTGAAAAGAATACATGCTGCTGAGAACGTTATGGCATTTCATTGCAGGAAGAGACCTACTGGTGGCGGTCTAGAGGTGCCTGCTTCTGGACTGATGTTCTGTCATAATGAACTACCCGGAACTGACACTTGACCTTGGGCATATGAAGTCATTCTTATTTATGAGCTATTCCTCAATTTTCACTTTGTATTTAGGTCCCCTGTTGGTACCTTCTGTTTATTTTTACAGTTTAAATATTTGCTGTTTCCATTTTTTAAAAGAGAGCGAGACAGTTATAACAGTTCTACTTCACTGTTTTGGCTCTCAGATAACAAGATGCTGTTAGTCAGGATGATAGCTTATTGTACCTGCTTTGAACCCGTATGTTTCTACTTACCCAGACTCGTTAGCTAGCTATTGGTCTTGGAGCTTAACGGTCTTCATGATGTGACATCTACTGCAGTGTCTGGATTATCCTACTATGTCGGAAGCCATTGTGCCTGTCATCCAGTTACTTCTGGTAATTGTGTCTAGGACTACTGACAGTGCTTTTATATTATTATCCCTGTGTGCTTTGTTAATTTAATGCACTTTCTTGGCCTTAGCACTGTTGACATTTTGGGCCTGATAACCCTATGTCATGGGGCCATCCTGTCATTGTCAGATGGCTAGCACCATCTCTGGCCTCTGGATACTGGATGCCAGCAACACCCTCTTCCTCCAGTTATGCTATCCAAAAATGTTTCCAGACATTGCCCAGGGTTCCCTGGGGAGGCAGAGCCAGCCCTGGGTGAGAGCCACGAGGATGGCAGTATTAGACACGCTCTCTCCGTGCTCTTGTGCATGTGTACAGTAATGTGTTGGAGCTTTCCTACATGCCTGCTCGCTCTAGAGACAACCTCTTCTCTTGGGCCGATGCTTTGCAACGTCAGACAGAGGAGCTCTCAGCTCACAGGCTTACTGAGCATGAGAGGGAGGAATACAAAAACATGACTTTCCAAATGTGTTCTTATTATGTGGGCAGAAATGGTTTCCTTCAGGCTTCAAACTCAGCTGCATTTAACTAGAGAAATAGGGCTTAAAGCCCCAAATAAACAACAGGTTGTAGTATTCTGCCATTTTGGATTATATGTCCAGAGGATGCAGTGGCTGAGTTCACCATGTCACACACTTCCAGATTTAGTGACAGCGATTCTATGATAAATTGTCTTATGAGGGTTTTTTCCTCACCCTGAATGAACATTTCTTATTCTAGTTTTATTTATTTATTTATTTGGTACTAGAGATTGAACTCAGGGCTACTCAACCACTGAACCACATCCCCAGCCCTATTTTGTGTTTTATGTAGAGACAGGGTCTCACTGAGCTGCTTATCGCCTCACTATTGCTGAGGTTGGCTTGGAACTCGCAATTCTCCTGTTTCAGCCTCCCAAAGTGCTGGGATTACAGGCATGCACCACTGTGCCTGGCTTTGTTCTAGTTTTAGATGTTTTAACTGGATAGGCAAAAAGCTTTATGTGCATTCTGTTGCCATGTCTACATTTTGCAAATAATATAAAAGTTATCTGGCAATCTTGCAATCTGTTAAGTTAACTGTAATACCAAAAGGAATTTGAGAAAAAAATAAAAGATCTTTGTGCCCCTTCCAGGAAGGAAAGATGAATTGGATCACAAAGTATAATTTCTGGGATATTTTAATGGTTTGAGCAGGACAATAGGATATCTGAGACAAGGGCTGTCCCAGAACATTGAAGTAATTTGAATTCCAAGTTGGAGTGGAAAGGACACAAAGAGATGAAAGACCAAGTCCCCTGCAGCACAGCCATCCTGGGAAGCTCTGCACAGCATCCTACCTGCTGTGTCTCAGGGAGAGCCGGTGTCCAGGCACCTCATGAATCTCAGGTGCTGGTAAACTGAGTTGTGTGCACTGTGTTACTAAACTCCAAAGGGGAGGAAAAACGGAGTTCTGCTTCAGAAACAAGTGGATTATAATCTGATCTCCAAGACCTTTCCTCATGCAAGGGGTGTGGAATAGCAGAGATGGCAAATACCCATTGTTTGCTCCTGCGTTTGGGGGTGGATTCATGCTGTGAGCTGGTCAGTGCCTGTGTGCCGTTGGTCTGCTGCCTCAGTGAGATGGCCTGCACTCAGATCAGCTCTCCTGACCCTGCCTCATCCCTCCGAACCCTTCCCAGGGGCTGTTGGCTGCTCTTGTCCACAGGCTGCTTCTTCGCCTCTGCCACTTCCTCATTTGAGAGAGCGGGCTCCGTGTGGACTTCTGCCCTGTCTCTGTTCCTGTCCTCCCCTGCCTTGCTGAAGAGGCCAGGTGCAAGGCAGTATCTTTCACAGTATGTTCTCTTGAGCTACAGTTTCTCAGCACAGAGGCAGATGTCAAGTACAAAAAAGGGCTCCATGGTCAAGCTGCTCTGAGGAATTCTGCACTAACCAAGGCCGAAAGAGTTTTCACCGTGGGGCTTCCTAGTGCACCTGCGGGCGGTGCAGTCTCCAAGGCTGGGTGTGCACCGTCCTCTGGCCTCTGAGCACAGGTGTCGGTTCTCAAGTCATACCTCACAGGGTGAATGCTGTGGGTGTTACCATTTGGAGGAACAATCGGCTCATGTAGTGGAAGGAGTTTCCTGCCAAGGATCAAGAGATTAGAACAAGGAGCTAAGGTGGTGGCTCAGTGGCAGAGTGCTTGCCTCGCATATGTGAGGCACTGGGTTCGATCCTCAGCACCACATAAAAATAAGTAAAACAAAAATAAAGACACTGTGTCCATGTATACCTAAAAAATATTAAAAAAAAAAAAAAAAAAAAGAGGTTAGAGCAAGGTGTTGAGTGGATAGTCTCTGAGCGAGTCCACACCTGGCCTCCTCTGCGTCCCTCTCTCTTGCCTGTGCCTCTGAACACCTCTCTGATTTTATGCTCTACTTCCTGCATTTTTCTTTGCCTCCCTGGCTGGTGGCACCATCTCCTCTTCTTTGAGTTCTTAGTTCCTTTAGTCTGTTATCTTGGCTCTGACCGTCGTAGTCTTAACCTTTGTCCCCTTTGCGCCTTCTTGCGTGCTTTATGCATGAAGGGACCGTGAGTTAAATGACTTACACATTTCCCGAATGTCCAGCTGCAGTAGTTGGTGATTGCAATTTCACTTTTGGCCATAAGGACAGGGACACAACTTTGCAGAGCCAGACACAGGACCAAACTCAGAAGCCCCTGAAGAACTACTTAGAGCTGAGGTAGTGTCCAGAAAAGGTCTATTTTTTACTCCCAGAGTGTGTCCTGTATGTCTTTAAGTTCTCTTCCAGTTCGTGACCGGAAAATTGCTATCTAATGTCTCCTAAAACACTCTGAATACTCTAACAACCTCCCAGGAAATGATGGAGATGTCACAGGTCAAAGGCCTTGGCCCTAAGGTCATAGTCAAAGGGAACCCTTCCCACACCCCAGCCCTGGCTTCTCAGGGTCACCTGCAGTAAAAGTTCACCAGGAGGACCTTGGTGCTACATAACGGGTAGAGAGAGACTGCTAGAACCAGGCAGCTCCACTGTGCCTGCAGGCCCCCCAGGGTTTGGGGTGGGAGGAAGGTAACGGGAGTTGTGATGAGCAGGCAGAGACAAGGACTCCACATCATTCTCAGGGAGCAGCATGGGCATCCTGGAAAGGGCCATGACTTCAGGCTGGTGATCTTTTTTTCTTTTAAATTTTTTCTTAGTTGTAGATGGACACAATGTCTTTATTTTATTGCTCTGTATGTGGTGCTGAGGATCGAACCCAGGGTCTTACACGTGCGAGGCAAGCGCTCTACTGCTGAGCCACAATCCCAGCCCCAAGGCTGGTGATCTTTTTATATTTGGAGGGGATTACTGGGGATTGAATCCGGAGCTGTTCCACCACTGAGCCACATCCCCAGCCCTTTTATGTTTTTTATTTTGAGACAGAGTCTCATTAAGTTGCTGAAGATCTTGCTAAATTGCTGAGGTCGACCTTGAATTTGAGATCCTCCTGTCATAGCCTCTCAAGTCACTGAGATTATAGGCATGTGCTGTAATTCCTGGTTGGTGATCCTTCTCAAAGCTTTGGCTTCGGAACTGTGAAGAAATCACAGGATTCCTCTAAGCTGCAGTGTTCCTTATTGATAAGACATTGCTGAGGAGGAAACCTCTTGCAGTTGTCTAAGATGAACTGAAGCCATGCCAACAGATATGGAATTTGGAATGGAAGCTCAGTCAGCATGAGGACATACTTCCTCTCATCTGTGCAGAGCATCAGAGGCTGACCATGGCAGGAGGAGAGAAAGCCAGGGAGAAGGCAGAGGTGCTCTTGGATTTTCCCACAGGAAGTCATGGGCTCTCTTGGGAAGGGGCTCACCTTCTCTGGTACTCTGGTTCAAGGGAGATTCTAACAGTAACTGCAGTCACTTCGTTGCTTCAAGGATGGATGCTCTGATGCAGCCACGTCACAGACAGTAGATAGAAACATGGGCACCTTTGCCTGGTGAGTGTGGCGTCAGCTCTGCAGAAGGTGTGCCCATGTTATCATGGTGAATGCATCAAGACTATACATGTCAATGAAAATAGTTTTTCTGACATCTTTGTGAAGAAAAGGAAAATAAAGACCAAAATTGAATGGTTTTTATCACATTAGTCCTAATCAATGCATGGTTTGAGCTGTGAAGCATCTTCATTTTATCTCTGAAAGGCCTGAGAAGCTCCTGCATGTCTGTCTTTGTGACACGCCTTCATCTGTTATTCAGAACCCCAGGACGCCACACTCACTGGCATTTCTACACATTTATACTCAGTAATGAAGTCGGTGATGTGGATTTGCCCCGTGCGGATGATTCAGGGAGGATCTGACTTGTTTCCAGAAGGTTCATACTTGCCCTTTGAGGCCACTAGCCTGAGAACCATTCTTTTGTGACAGGCCCTGTAACTTTTCTTAATGATATGAAGTAAATGATCACGTCTTTTACCTCCTTATTATCTGTATGTAAGCCATCTTGAACAGGCTCAGTCGGCTCAGTTTGAGGAAGTGGGGAGCTTCTTAGGTCATTATAGAAATTGAAAAGATAATAGGCTTTATTTTATATACATACACATATATGAAGTTTATACATCATCTGAATTAATAATGATGATGGTTCACAACCCTGTACATACACCAAAAGTCTTTGAAGTGTACATTTCAAATGGGTGAGTTGTATAGCAGATAAATTGTGTCTAAAGCTGTTTTTAAAAATAAATAGTGATCTACCTGCTGGCTTTGAAATGTAATGGAAAGTAAGCTGTTGTTCTTTGTTTTTTGTTTTGGTAAACAAGGATTGAACCCAGGGATGCTTAACCACTGAGCCACACCCCAGCTCTTTTTAGATTTTATTTTGAGATAGGGTCTCACTAAGTTTCTTTGGGCCTGGATAAGTTTCTGAGGCTGGCCTCCAACTTGTGATCCTCTTGCCTCAGTCTCCTGAGTCACTGGGATTACAGCTGAAAAGTACAATTTTTTAAAAAAGAATCTCCAGCTTTTATCTATAGTTTCAGTCATGTGTATTCTGTTCAGCAAGGAGAAATCATCTAAAATATAAATTGAAAGCCAGCCTCAGCAATGGCAAGGCACTAAGCAACTCAGTGAGACCTTGTCTCTACATAAAACACAAAATAGGGCTGGGGATGTGGCTCAATGGTTGAATGCCCTGAGTTCAACCCCCAGTACCAAAAAAATAAAATAAAATATAAATTGACAACACATCCTCACAGAAGAATTCCAGGTCATAGATGTAGAAGGAACGAAGGTGGTAGAAAAGCACCCCCAGACACCACAGCAGTGACTGCTGCATCCGGAACTCTAAAATCAGCGAGCAAAAGTTTAAGGAAGAAGGGAGATTTGCTTAGGTTCCATGCATGTCCCCCTAAAGAGAAGACTCGTAACTTTACAATGGAGAAGCCTGACAGAGCCCTAGACTGGCAGCTAGGGGAGCTGCACTTGATGAGACGTACTGATGCCACACATGCCTGACGCAGTGTACTGGGAAGACCTCCTCACCTCTCGCAGGTGTGCCCCATGCCCCAGACTCCAAACCTCAGCTGCTGGTGAGAAAGCATGGGACAGGTCCAAATCCAAGAATGTTCTGCAGAACACAACCAAGACGCTGCAGAAGGACCAGGAGCACAGGAGACAGGCACAGATGGAGGGACTGCACATGCTGGAGGAGACTCGGAGACATGAGGACTAAATGTGTCTTAGGACCCTGGGCAGGCTCCAAGGACAACTGCGGACACCTGAAAGAAGTCAGTAGCTCAGTTAATAGTATTGTGCAGTGTTACTGCCCTAGTTTTGATAACTCTAGTGTGGTTATATGTGGTGAGGGGCGTTCCCAAGTGATTCTCTTGAAAGTGGAGAATTACTTTTTAAGAGGATGACGTGTGTGAATTGAAATGGGAAGGTCTGTGCAGCGCCATCTAATGGCACCATCCAGTAGTGCAGGCCGCACACAAGTGAAATCTCCCAAAATACCAATTATTTTTATTTTGGCTTTCTGATGAAATATTACCACAGCATAGTAATAATCTTCTTGCTTTACAGTCTGATGAATCTAATTTAACATGTTATTGACTTGCATCTTTGTTACCAGCCTCAGTTGAGCCCAGTGATCGTGCAGGGCTGAGGGATAGAGTAAGAAGTCCAGGCTCTGGATTCTGTGCGGCGTGTCTTTGACATCCCATGGACTCTGTGTGTCGTGTCTTTGACATCCCGTGGACTCTGTGTGGCATGTCTTTGACATCCCGTGGGTCAGACTTTACAGGTGTGTGTCTATTCTGGCTCCAGCATTCACAGGCTGTCGATTTCTGTTCTTACAGCTCTGGGGCTTCTGGGATGCTTTTCTTTTTCTGTGATAATTACTATTTCTGTTTTTTTCCCTCTAATATTTTGGTAGCATAAATCACTGGTTTTGAAGCACTTGTGCCTGTACTTAATCCATGTGCTTAAATGACCGTGCTCTGAACCACCAGTGGCATAGTCAAGGCCAAGGGCTCTGCCACCTGGGCTCACCCTCCCCTGCTCTCTTTTCCGATGGTGGAGCTCTGGATGGGCCCCTGTCTCCTCTGCCTCAGTTGCCTCCTATGTAAAATGGGATTGATCATAGTGCCTGCCTCATGAGTACTTCTGGGGACTAAATAAATTGCTATGAAGAGCTTAGAGTGGCTCTCAGGGACTTGTATATGTGATGATTGTTGTCACAATGCTGCTATTATTCCTTCCCACCACGTCCAACTTGAGTTTGGAGTGTGGATACAAAGGGTACTTCTCCTAGTACCCGAACTTCTTATAGACCATCTTGCTTCACAGCCTGGACAGGCAAAAGCAGGACTTTGCTGATGATTCCTTCTGCAAAGAGGCTTCCGTGTCCCATCCCTTGACAGTTATGAAAAGGGACAGCTTCTGGCTTCAAAATGATTTACCTCACCACGTGAAAGAGCCTTGAAAAGAATACTTTCGTAGCTCAATACCGTACGTTCTGGGATGCAGGGTACCTGTATTAAAATGTGTTAAACCAAATGCAACAGAAAATGAGCCATGCCAGGTGTTTGACCAATTGACTCTGCCACTGAATAAAGAAGAGCTTGCTGATGGGGGAGCAAATGTGTCCACGCACATTAGAGAAATCATTACAGTGGTCCCCTCAGAGCCCAAGCCATGAAGGGCACGAGAGACCCTGATCTGGGATAACCAGTGTGTGCTCTCCAGTCTCTCCAAGGACTCCCAGGTTGCCCAGGCAGCAGCCAGCAAGCTCCTTGGCCTGTTGCGGACCCTGTTTGGGAGACGTTTGAAGCGTCCCTTGGAGTCACTGTGCCCATACAGCCACTTAGAAGAATAAGGAAGACAGGGCAGCTTGGGTCATTGCAGAGGATCAAGGTCTAGGAGATGGAAGTACCAAAATTATTCCTGGATCCTCCTTTTGCCATGAAGAGAGGCTAGAGCAAAGCCTCGGGGTAGTCAGGGGCCAGGAGCCCTAGAGTGTGTTCAGGCACCCTCGTGTCTCAGAAAGCCCGTTTTTGCTCACCGTGGCTGTGGAGGCTGCAGACCTTCGTAGGTATGTGTCTTAGTTGTAGCAGCTGGGGTTGTTACAACAGTGCCTGTTATCTAGCGTGCCTGCCTATGTGCCTTCCGTGCTCCCAAGGTGCCTGGTGCCACATGGTGCCCTGGAGTGGGAACACTCTTGCCAGTGAGGGCTTCTGGGCAAGCGTGGGGACCCTGGCAGCCACAAGGGAGATGAAAAGGCCTTCAGTGGGTTGAGGAAGTTTCACAGGGGGATCAGTGCTTGGCAAAAACCAGGTTGTGAGATGTTTTAATCCAAATTAAAATTAAGCTGGAAAATAGTTAAAAGGAAAATTATTAGGATGGGAGCCATGGGGAAGGAAATAAACCCAACCCACCCCCATTGTATGGCAGGACCCTCCTGGTGCAGAAGGGCCTCTTGCTGCAGACCAGGAGGGACTTTTGAGATCAGATGATGTCTCCACCAGGGAAGATGGATTTCTCTTTTTTAATTTTGTTTTAAAGTTTGAATCAATAATTGCATACTCACTGAGCGCTGTGGCACACACCCATAATCCTAGTGACTCAAGAGGCTGGGGCAGGAGGATTGCGAGTTCAAAGTCAGCCTTAGCAATTTAGTGAGACCCTAAGCAACTCAGTGAGACCCTGTCCCTAAATAAAATATTTTAAAAGGCTGGGGATATGGCTCAGTGGTTAAGTGCCCCAGGGTTCGATCTCTAGTACCAAAAAAAAAAAAAAAAAGAATCTCATCCTCCCTCCCCACCATGCCCCTGCCAGGATAAGAGCTGAGGAAGAAAGGGAACAGCAAAGAGCTACAGTTTTCAAGTGTAATGAGATGATCTCCTGGTTCCTGCCTGGAGCAGCCCTGCCAGGAGGGCCTCCAGTCTGCAGCTGATTCTCTTGCTACCACTCATGTCCCCTCTTGTCCAGCCCTTGCCTGTGGCACACATGACCATGAATCAGTTCCCCCTACTGGGCCAGGATGTGGTCTCATAACCCTTCTTGACTTGGCATTCGTGAGGTCAGTGCCATGTGAGCAGGGCCGGTGCACAACATGAAGCTGCTTTTGAAATACCTCTGAGCTGCTTTACATTTATTTCCTTGGTTTTTTCCCCCCTTAACATAATTCCTTAAGGTAGATGTACCCCAATTTACAGATGAAACTGAGGTTCAGAGAGGTCCCATGTCTATAGGGTGGCAATGTGATTCCAGAGCCAGTGCCTTCAACCACTGGCTGATGTCTGCATGTTTAAAAGTGGTCAGAGAAATAGCGGTTTACTGGTTCACTGTCGAGGAGATTGGTTGAAGTCCCGTAACCCTAAGGGTTTGGTTCAGGCTAGGGTTCTCCAACCCTAACATCCGCTTGTCCTTGCACACCACGTTGTGTCACCCTGGTCTACCAGTTGGTCCTTGAAACATTCCCTTTGCCATCAGAGGAGAAGGCCAGGCACCACCCCAGCACCCATGCCCTGGCTCTCACCTCCCTCCCTTCCCGCCAGAGCTCCCTGGGGTCTTCTTGAGTGTATGGTGGGGCACATTACTCCACTCCTGCACTGGGGACTTGGAGGGTCACTCTATGTGCTTGGTATTGGGGCTGGGTGTGTGCGTGTGTGTGTGCATTTGAGAAGATCAGTGGCTCTATTTTTTTTTTTTTTTTTTTTGGTACCAGGGATTGAACTCAGGGGTGCTCAACCACTGAGCCACCTACCCAGCCCTATTTTTTGTGTGTGTTTTATGTAGAGACAAGGTCTCAGTTGCTTAGCACCTCGCCATTGCTAAGGCTGGCTTTGAACTCATGATTCTCCTGTCTCAGCCTCCCAAAGTGCTGGGATTACAGGCGTGTGCCACCACACCCGGCTCAATGGCTCTATTGACAAATGTTCTGAAGTTAACTCGGTACCACAGAGTGCTTCAAAGTACGTATTGCATTATATTCTTGACAAGTAGAACATTTTGGCCCTGTTAGTGACAGTTGATAAAGAGTTATAAGCAGATTTAACTGAGACGCTACTGTGTGCTCAGATATCCTAATGATTTTGCTAGTTATTTTGGCATGTGTATTTTTACTTTTTGAATGAGTAAAATGTCCAAGCTGCATTGTGTCACATTCCCCAACTACACAGTTCTTCAGAATTTTTATTCTTTTACTACTACAGCAGAGCCTGTGATCTAACTCAGGATGTGATCTGGGTTATATCCCTGCCTTTCAGCAGAAAGCAATACATATTTTAAATTTCTTTTTTTTTAATATTTTTTTTTAGTTGTAGGCAGACAGAATATCTTTATTTTTATTTTTATGTGGTGCTGAGGATCGAACCCAGTGCCTCACGCATGCTAGGCGAGCACGCTACCACTACGCCATAACCTCAGCCCCCATATTTTAAATTTCTAAAATAATATCTGGCCTCCTGTAATTTATTCCAGTCTTTAACAGTTTTTTTTAACAAATTTCTTGCTGCAAGAAATATGTCCCTCCTGCTGCAGTTTTTCTTCTTCATTGGAAATTGTTGGTACCTCTCAGTGATAGTTTTTAGTAGTAGTAGTAGTAGTAGTAGTAGTAAAATTTTAAGGACATACCAAATACCAGAACTATGCTAAGCTAGTCACATACCTATTTAATTCTTAAAACATATCTTTAAGTGTTTATCCTTATTATTAATATTATAGATAAGGAAACTGAGGTTTGGGGATTTCAGAGGCATCTCCAAACTAGTAAGAACTGAGCTGAGACTAACTGCATTATGAGCAATAAAAGAAAGAGCCTTGGCAAGCCCACCAGTGTTGTGTCTTGCTCCTCTCTTCTAGGTCTGCCAATTCCCACAAATTTTGAAGAATTCCCAAGTCTGTCAATATTTACTTCTGATTTTTCAGCCTGATTTGAGAATTACTCACCATCACAGAGGGCTCAAGAACCTTGGCTTAGTTGGTGTTCTAAATAGATTAGTAACCAGTTTGTTTACTTAGTAACAGTTTGATTGAGATATGATTCACCAATAATAAAATGGACCCTTTAAAGGGTTTAATTCTGTGGTTCTTAATATATTCACAAGGTAATGCAGCTATCACCATGGTTGGTTTCAGAACATTGTCATCTCCCCCAAAAGAAAGCCTGTCTTAGTCCATTTAGCTGCTATAATAAAAACTATCAACCAGGTGACATAAAAAAACAGTGATTTGTTTCCCACAGTCCTGGAGGCTGGAAATCCAAGATTAAGGTGCCAGCAGATTCAGTGTCCAGTGGGGGCCTGCTTCCTGGTTCATGGATAAGCTTCCCAGAGGGTAGAAGTGATCGGAGAGTTTTATGAAGGCACTGATCCCATTGGTGAGGGCTCTGCCATCAGGGCCTCATCACTTCCCAAGGGCCCTGCCTCCTAATGCCACCACCTTGGAGATCAGAATTTCAACATATGAATGGGGGCAGGGGCACAGAAGCATTCAGGCCACAGCAGAGTCCGTTTGTCAGCAGTCCCTCCCCCTTCCCTCTCCCATCACCCCTGGCAGCCATAGTCCACTTTCTGTCTCTCTGGAGCCTCCTCCTCTGGCCATCTCATGTGGCCAGAGGGCTCTCCGCCTGGCTTTCTCAGAGGCACAGTGTTTTCAGGGTCTTCCTGCTGCGATGCATGCCAGTGCTTCCTTCCTCTTATGGCAGAACGACACCCTTGTCTGTAGACTCCATGTGTGGCTTCATCCGCCATCAGTGAGTGTCTGAGTTTCCTGGCTGTTGTGGACAGTGTTGCCACGTGCATCATTTTTACCTGTCCAGCTGTTTGCAGCTCCTCCCTGTGTTGCTCAAGGAGCCTCTCATTTGGTTACAACCATCTTGTATGACAGCAGATGACAGCAGTGGACTTCTTTGCGTTGCACATCATGATCATGTTTTCTGGGTATGTTCGCATGCCCTGTGTTTTTCTTATAGACCTGTCCGTCATGTGGAATTACATTTGTTCCCAAATCTGAAGCCGGTGCAGAAGGAGCAGCTGTGCAAAATGGCTGTCAAGATGAGCCCAAGACCAGCACCAAGGTAACAAGTTTATGCCTGTTGTTCCCATCAGTTCCTCTCCCAGTTCCTCTCCTAAGGTGACATTCCTGTTTCGCCGACTTCTCAGTTTTGAGAATAATTTCTCTTGAGTAATAGCATTGCAGACCCTCTGGTTTTGAGGGGTTTGAGTAGACCATAAAGAACAGAATGGTGGGGCTGGGATCAGTGGTGGAGCGTGTGCTTCGCATACACAGGTCCTGGATTCCGTCCCCAGCAACATAAAGAACAGGACAGAACAGATCTAAGCATGTGAAGTAGAGCAACTCCGTGCTGAACCAGACGGAACTCCCTTCAGGGCAGCAAGAGTGTGGGGACATGCAGGCCAGTGGGGCTGGAGGATTGTGGGCTGGAAGGCCCATTCCACATATGGTAGAATACATCTGTGCAAAGGGAGGAGGGCCTCTGCCAGATGAAGAGCCCACCCAAGAGAAGCTCAGAGGCCAGGTGAGCAGCAGGGAGCTGTGGAAGAACCTGGTCAGGACTGGAGTGGAAAATAGGTAAATCCCAAAGCCAAGAGCTTTGGGAAGCCTTCTGAAGGCCACTGCCCCCAAAGGCCCCGGCTCTCATCCTGTGCTCTCCATCATCTACCAAAGGACTTGTGTGCAGGTCGGTTGGCTCTCTCAGCCACAGAAGCTCCCAAACATAAGTCCTGTTTGTCCACCTTCTCCTAAGCCCCAGCCCACAGCCCTGGGACTCCTTTCCCTGGACCCATCCTTTACCTCCTCGGAGGTTCCCCCAGGCCTTCCACACAGTCCCTGGAGCCCCAGTTGTGTGGTGAGCAGACTCCTCGAATCTTGGTTCTTGCCTTGGCTTTACAGCTGTCCTCACAGTCTCATGCTCTGCTGCCTGAACACCTAGACGTGCCCTTTGACAGAGTGGGAGGTGGGGAGACAGGGTGGCAGAAGGTTGTGTGGGGTGGGAGCAGATGTGCAGGGCAGCCAGCGAGGTGCAGGGCTGCAGCGTGGCCAAGGCCCACGCCACTGAGTGCCCTTGCTTCCTCGTCTCGAGGCAGGCTGCTGCAGGAGCCAACTCCAAGACCCAGAACGGACTGCTGAGCCCTCCCCGAGAGGAGAAGCTCACCAACAGCCAGACCTCCCTGTGCGAGATCCTTCAGGAAAAGGGCAGGTGGGCAGGCGTGAGCCTGGACCAGTCGGCCCTCCTCCCACTAAGGTTCAAGAACATCCGTGAGAAGACAGATGCACATTTTGTGGATGTTATCAAAGAAGACAGGTGAGAGGCCCAGCCACCCCCAGGCGGCAGGGCTTTGCAGAAGCCGCTCCCTTGTCCGAGTTGCCCTCGTGTGTGGCTCTCCTCCTTCTTCAGTATATTGCTTTGTTTTTATCCTGAAGTAATGTGAAACATAAAAGTCCCACAAATGCCACAGTCACACATGCTCCGCCTTGGTGTCCCCAGTCAGTTGCGGTCTCGCCCTCCCCACTCTGACACTCACTCGTCTGCAGAGCATTTGGCAGTAGCGGGATGCCTCTCGCCCTCCACTCCCTTAGCACCTCCAGGAGGAGGTTGTGTGGCACACTGGCAGCTGGCACGTGCAGGGACCAGCGGCAACACCCACCTACCTGCAGCCGGTGGGGGTCCAGGTAGCCGGGTCGTGCCACTTAGTTGTCAGGCCTCTTTGCCCGTGGAATCTGGGGCACTTCCTTAGCCAGGCCTTGTCTCTCATGGTGTGACAGTTTTGAGGATTACAAGATGTCCCTGAAGTTGGGCTTGTGAGGCATTTTCTTATGGTCAGGTTCAGGGTTTGTGTCCCTGGCCAGACAGCACAGAGGTGACACAGTCCTTCCAAGGGTCATATGCAGAGGCCCATGAGGCCCACTGGTTCCTCATTGGTGATATTCTTTGTGTGTGTGGTACTGGAGATTGAATCCAGGGGTGTGCTTAACCACTGAGCCACATCCCCAGCCCCCTCACCTTTTATTTTATTTTATATTTTTGGTACCAGGAATTGAACTCAGAGGCACTTGACCACTGAGCCCTATTTTGTGTTTTATGTAGAGACAGAGTCTCACTGAGTTGCTTAGCACCTCGCTGTTGCTGAGGCTGGCTCTGAATTCGCAATCCTCCTGTCTCAGCCTCTCAAAGTGCTGGGATTACAGGTGTGCACCACCACCCACAGCTCCTTTTTGTTTTTCATTTTGAGATAGGATCTTGCTAAATTGCTTAGGTCCTCACTAAGTTGCCAAGGTTAGCTTTGAACTCGCGATCCTCCTGCCTCAGCCTCCCCAGCCGCTGGATTAGAGGCTTGTACCACCACACCTGGCATGATATTGCTTTTGATTAACCCCACAAGGTATAGCCAGTTTCTGCAATTTGTGGTTATCATTTTTTCCCTATGACTACTAAGCAATCTGTGGGAAGATACTTTAGTATTTATTATTATCCTGTTCTCCATTAGACTTCCCTAGATTTAGCATTCATTGAGTCTCACCTGAAACCATTCACTGATGTTTCAGAATGGTGGTTTCCAACTTCAGCACTTCTAGCACATTTACCATTCGGTGCTCAGCATCTGCTGTAAAGAATGCCCCTCCATTTGCTACCCATCCATCTGTTTTTTACATTTTATTTTTCACAGTGCTAGGAATTGAACTCAGGGGCTGCATCCCCAATCAGCTACATCTCCAACCCTTTGTTTTTTTGGAGATAGAATCTTGCTAAGTTGCCAAGACTACCCTCAAACTCGTGATCCTCCTGCCTCAGCCTCCTAAGTCACTGGGATAACAGGCGTGCACAGCACACCACTCTCCACCTTCCACTGTTAGCCTGAACTCATGCACTTCTGTTTTATTTCATGGACTGTAATCCATCCTGGTGCTTTTTATGTTTGGATGCCCAGGTCTGGCCGATTAAAGCCCCCTTTGGGCCAGCGCCTGAGTCCTCTTGGCTCCGCCCCTTCATCTGTGTGGGGGCAGCCCCTTACTTTCGAGCACAGCAGGATGTTCCAGGCTCATCTTATACCTCCTCTGCCCCAGCTCAGGAGTCAGCCTTTTTCTCCAAGGAGCACTGGCTACTTTGAATCCTTGAGGAATAGTTTTTAGATATATTAGCTATTAGTATATAATTTAATGTTATAGGCCAAGAACATACGGTGATTTCAGTCCTTTTACATTGATCGAGACATGTTTTATATATTCACATGTGGTCTGATGGGTGAACTTACCATTGCACTTGAGAAGAATGTGAGCCCTGTGCTCGTAGGATGCTGTGGCCATGAGTGTCAGTTAAGTCCTGGTAGTCAGCATGATGATGCACATCATCTGTTTCTTTATTCATTTTCTATTATTCTATCCAGGTTTTTTTATTGGTGCATTGTTGTGTGTAATAGTTAGGTTCATTCTGGCATAATCATACATGCCTGGAATTTAATTTATTCCATGTCAGTCCCTGGTGCCCACCCCCCTTTGTTCCATCAGTTGTTGAGAGAAATAGTATTAAAATTTCTAACTGTGGTCTGGGGTTATATAGCTCAGTGGGAGCCACACCTCAGACCACAGTTCAGTAGTTGCTCTAGGAATTACAGATATACTTCCTTAAGTGTCTGTGCAACCTTTAGAGTTACTATTATACCACTTCATTTTAAATGAAGAAATCTTGCAGTGTTATAGGTTCCTAGTCTTTCATTCCTCTGGCTATAGTTGTCACACGTATCAGTCACATCTGCATTCAACATAACCCCCACCTGACCCAGCCTCTTTGCCCTCGAGCTGCTCTCTTCTGCCTGCTTTCCTGTTGAGCATGCCCATGTCTTCCTATCTTCTTCTCTGCCTAGTAATTTTGGATTGTGTTGTAGATATTGTGTGTGAAGCTTAGGAAATCCGAATTTTGTTAATATTACTCTGAAGAGTATCTGTTTTTTGTTTTAGCAGTCTGTTAACTTATCTGAATTCAAACTTTAAATACCTATTTAAACACCTTGTTCTTTTAGTTGTAAGTGGGCTACTTGTAGTCGTCCATGCCCCTGCATGACCTGCAAGGATCAGCCAGAGATCTGAGCAGTTTGTATGCAGAATTTAGGGATCCCTTTCCCTAGTTCTCTCCCTTCTGAGATTTTTCCATCTGTGGTCACTCCAAAATACATTTTTTTTAAAGCCAGTAATACTGTGACTTTTCTGAGTTTCAGCCACCCTACATATGGTGCTGACTAATGTCTATCTTCAGGCCAAATACACACACACACACATACACACACACACACACACATGCACGCATGCACGCGCAGAAATGAGAAATTTACCTGGTACTGTTCTTTTCTTCCAAGAATGACTCCATTCGGCTCTATGCCTCCCCCGGTCTCTCTCTTGTGCTTACCAGTAGTTGTTTTGTATTTTTTTCCAGAGTTGTAGTTATCATCTGTGAGGGGATTGGTCCAAAATGAGCTGCACCCATCCCCAGAGGTGGGACTTTGCGTGTTAATTTAGAAGGAGCAGCACAGCCGTCACTTCCGCCACTCAGGGATCAAAATGGACCACCACACACCCTCCTTACAGCTGCTCTGTGTCCCTGTCTGTGCTTCCTGACAGGAAGGAAGGAGAGCGAGGCCCACATCAGGGGACAGAGGCTTTTCTTCTGAGTCTAAGAATGGCACAGGTTATTGAACAGTCACAGAAGAGAGTCTCTACTCTGCAGCAGGGAAAGGAAGACGTGCTTGGCAGAGGCCCTCCTGGGTGCCAGGCACATGCCAGAGACTTCACGTGTTTTGTCTGATTTCATGCTAGTAGTTACTGTACAAGGGAGGCTGCTCTCCACAGCTATGTTCACCTTCTAAAATCATGTTAATGTTCCCTTTAATTTATAGTAATTTTCTGCAGTTTAAAAAGGATCTTACTATTTGCTAGCAATTCATAAAAGAATGAAAGAGTCACATAAAGCAGATTTGATTTCTCTGCTATTAAAATCATTGAGCTTTATCATCTTGCAGGTTTCACACACAATCTGCATATGTGACAATAGCACCAAAATTACACTAACTGTCAACACCATTTTGTGGTAACAACCTGTTAGCTCTCATAGTTGTAATTACTGTCAAATCTCTGGGTGACAGGACAGCTGGTTCTGAATTGCATTTTCATTTGAAGCCATCAAATCAATACAAGTACTCACAGTCCAGAGATCTGCAGGCTCTTCAGAAAAGATCGTTTCACAGGACAAAAAAAGCTGTCTTCGAATCTTATAATCCTGGATAGTAGAAATATGTGTTCAAAAGCAAGTTTCTTTTTTTTTTTTGGTACCGAGAACTGAACTCAGGGGCACTCGACCACTGAGCCACATCCCAAGCCCTATTTTGTGTTTGACGTAGAGACAGGGTCTCACTGAGTTACTTAGCTCCTCGCCGTTGCTGAGGCTGGCTTTGAACTCACGATCCTCCTGTCTTAGCCTCCCTAAATGCTGGGATTACAGGCTTGCGCCACGGCGCCCGGCAAAAGCAAGGTTCTAATGATGTGCATTATGATTGTGGCCATGGTCATTCTTTAATGGACGTGAAACAGAATGCATGATTATACCTAGGAACACAAAGGACTTCCCAGAGGTCAGTTTTAAGGGGGCAGCAGAGTGACACCCACTGCACAATGGCTCTCAGATGCAGCTCTGGTGATGTGCTGCATGAGTGGCGTTTGGGAGCTGACTGTCATCTGATGGGTGATCGTGCAGGTGCTGATCAGGTCCATTTGCTGTGTCTTCTAGCCTGATGAAGGACTATTTTTTCAAGCCACCCATTAACCAGTTCAGCCTCAACTTCCTGGATGCGGAACTGGAGCGCTGCTACAGGACCAGCTATCAGGTGGAGGTACGGTCTTCATCTCTCCACAGAAGCCCGTTGTTCTTGTGGGCAGCTCACCATCCATTCTGTCCTTTAGCAAGTGGCAGGAAAATGAAGGCTGATATCGATTCCCTGCAATCTGAAGCCCTAAGCTGCAGCCATGTGTGAATTTATCTTTGCAAGGGAGAAAAATTCAAACCTCCTGTGGTCTTGTATCTTAAGACCAAGCCTCATGGTCACCAGACCTCCCCTTCGTAGCTGGCTTCCACCCTGGGCACGCCTGCCCTGAGGTCGTGAGCAACACTCCTCTGGACACTGTTACTCATCTGTGGAGATGGGCCTAGGAGCTCACAAAGCCTTTTCTTCTTGACACAAAATGGGCTCGCGTCCCTCCTACCCTGCACAGCCTTAGTTCCTGTCATCTTCGAACACTCAGCTCACATGTCATTTCTTCTAAAAAACCTTCCCTGACCCCAAACTGGGCTTTACTTTCCCTTTATTCTTTCTCTTCTTCATGTGTATTCCATGTGGGGACTGAGGTCAGATGCTTCCCCCCTGACACTTCCCTCATTCCCCACGCCCAGCACAGCCCCTCCACACACACGCCTGATTGCCCAGTGGGGTCCTTGAATAAATGCAAGAATCTGGAGCCTGGTTGGGGTTCTAAAGCATGTCTTTGCATTCTTTCCTTTGGGCCAGAACCTGACCTCCCCCAGCATTTGAGTCAAAAGTACACACTGGCCCAACCCTAAGGGCTTTTCATTCAAATTCCATTTGCTCATTCTGCAGACCTTTATGTTCAGGCACTGGCCCAGACTCTTAAGAAACCATGTGAACCAGATAGAGCCAGTTTGTGCCTTGTGGAGTTGGAGGCAACACCTTCTGTCAGCCTCCAAGGCACAGTGGCTGTTAGTTAACATCCCATGCACAGGGCCTGCAGGGCATCCATGCACTGGCCGGTTGGTGGCCTGTGAGGCAAAATAAGATGCCATTTACTCTTTACAAATACCTCTGTAAGAAAACTTGTGGATGTCCTTGTTTTACCAAACAGAAAGCTGAGGCTAAGAAAGCCTAAGCAGCTGGCCCACAATCCCACAGGGAAGGTGGACACCTCAAGGCCAGCATCTCAGCCACTCCTTGTCCTCGCTGTGGAGACCCCAGATGGAAAGCACACTTATCAGCCATTCCTCTAGGCACCAAACATTTACTGAGCATCCACTCTGCCTGGTTTGGTTCGTGGTGCTAGACTATAGAGACAGAAGATACTGGGAGGAGAGCAGTAAGTAAAAATGCTGATTCCGAGCCGTCGGTCTGATAGTGCACTGCAAGGAGATAGTGAGGCGTGTGCCTCAGATGGAGGCCCCAGGGAGGCAACTCCTGAGTCCATTTCAGCAGGAAGACCAAGAACTAGCCAAATGAAGGATTGGGTACCACGAGGCGTAGGTGCCCATTTTATTCCTGTCTTCAGAAAGGAGACCTAGGCAGGGGCAGGTTGGGTAACAAGGACAAGTTGTCAGAGCAAGTAGTGATGAGGGGGTGTGAACACCTAAAGCAAGGAGTATGGGGCCTTCACTCGGGGAGTCAGAAACCCTCAGCACTGAGTGGGAAAGGAAGGTCCCCCACACTGTGACTGTCCTGCCGGAGCCTCACAGCAGACCCTGAACCCCACTGCAGCAAGCCATGGCCATTCCCTGGAGCTAGGTGGAGCCTAGAGAACAAAGTCAGTATGGGCAGCCTCACCCTAGCGACTCCCAGGTCTTCTGAGGGCACTGCAGAAGTCAAAACCTACCCACAGGTTTGGATTTCCTTCAGGGAATATAGAACCGAGCCCTGCCCTCAAGTTGCTCTGCCCATTGCAAGCCTGGTGTCATGACCAACCAGCAGGCTCAACCCCAAGAGCTGAGCTCCCCTTCTCCAGGCTCACCCAGCTCAGGGGACCTGGGCTGAGGCGGAGGCTGAGGCTGAGGCTCCAGAGCTGGTTGGTCCTGGAGGAACACCAGTAACCCCCTGCCTTCCATGGGCTCCAGCCCCTTCCGCCCAGTGCCCTGCTCGGAGCTGCAGCACCCAATGGAAAGTGACTTTGGTGGTTGGCTGCTCCCTTTCTTCCCAATGTAGCCCCTGCCTTCCTCTCAAGAGGCTCCCAGAGAGGCTTACAGGTACTAAGGAGTAGGCTTGCCTGGCTTGCCGCGCGTCCTCGGAGTGGCAGCCTGGCCGTGGGCTCCCCTCAGCACACAGATCGATAGCATTTCCTTCCCTGCCGGCTGTGGTGAGCACCAATCAAGTTGTGCCCCTCAGGGCCTGCAGGGGCCTGGAGTAGTCAGTCCCCCTCAGACGGTCACTGTCACTGCTGCTTCCTGCCTCCTAATGTCCCAACAGCACATGCGTGTCACTGTTTTTACTTCACACACCATCCTGCACTTCCTGTCCCTGTCCCTTCCCGCCACCAGGAGTTACTCACAGATGGCGCTTCACGGCTACAACTGCAGCCAGTGCCCAGCCAGGCCAGAGCAGGCTCCCAGTGAGGAATGGGTGCTACAGGCGTGCACTCCTGTTCAACACGCAAGAGTTTCCCCCCGCTGCAGCCTAAATCCCCGCCTGTCTTCTGTCGTGGAGCCAGCCTTCACACCCCAAACCCGGGGCCCAGCCATTTGCTGGAAGCTTCTCCCTAGCTTTCATCCAACTGCCTTTCTAGATGTGGACTCATTAACTCTGCCAGGCAGCAACTCATCTTTCAGGCTCAATGTGCAATGTGTCTGTGAGAGCATGTGGCTTGTTATCAGTCACTGCGTGACCCTGGGAAAGTTTCTTAACTTTTCTGTGCCTTAGTTTCCTTATCATTAAATGGTCAATAGCAAGGAGTTGGCCCACTTGAACCTCCCACCACCTCATGCCTGGTCTGCATTAGGCAGGCTCTCGGCAAACATGGGTGTTCCCTGAGTCAGGCCCTGTGGCCGTCTGTGGCCCCTCCTGCTCCAAACAGGTCATGAAGAACTCTCCTGTGAAGACTTTCGCCAGTGCCACCTTCAGCTCCCTCCTGGATGTGCTGCTGTCCACAACCGTGTTTCTGGTTCTCTCTGCCACTTGCTTCCTCAAATACGGGGCTGCCGCCACGCCCCCCCCACCTGCCGCCCTGGCGGTCTTCAGTGCAGCCCTGCTGCTGGAGGTGCTGTCCCTTGTGGTCTCCATCAGGTAACCAGCTGCAGGGCAGTTCTCTGTCCTTAGCTCCCTCCTCTGGCTCCATGGTTCATGGCGGAACAGGCTGAGTACAGCACAGTGGGTGGGGTCCAAAGCCAGCTGTCCCTCCAGGCTTGCTTCTGGGGACAGCCTTTGTGCCCTCCTCTCCCTGTCCCCCACCCCACTGTACAGCCACCTCCTCACAGGCACTGGCGCTCGGCACAGGTGGGAACTGCTTAGTGGAGAGGGCCAGTGCCCTCTGCAGCCCCAGCTGCCACCAGCTCATCCCTGGATCTCCTAAATCAGAGAAATGGGAAGACAGGAGATGGGGTGGTGGGGTGGGGTCACAAAGGGTGACATAGTGTGCAGTGTGCAATCCTGTTATATGGGGCCAACCACCATGAGCTGGGTTTGGTCTGAAATACTGAATGACCCTTGATGTCCCAAACAAAATAAAGGACAATTTTCACTTAGTTTGCAGAGGAGTTGCTTTCCCAGAGATTCACACGTTAATATCACACAGAACTTCCTATTTGTGCATGGAACACAACGAGGCCCCAGGCTGCAACATTCTCAACACCAAGGGTATCCAAGGACATGTGGCAGCTGTGCGGCAGGCAAGACAGAGCCTCTTCTGTGGCTCTCTCCCAGGGGTGGCAGGGAATCTCCATCTCTGGCTGCAGCCACTAGAGGCCGGTAGCAGCCCTTCACCATTGTGGCAACCAGGAACGCCCCCAAGGACCACCCCATTCGGGAACCCCTGCCCACAGGTGGGCCAGGTGGCAGCAACGGTGGCCCAAAATGGACTTCCTTAGGCCTGTGGCTGTTCTCACATGCTCCCTTGTGCCCACAGAGGTGCAAGTTTAGCTTCTGACCAGCACACTGTACCCAAATGCAACAGGTGACCTCAGAGACTGGGATGACGAGCTAAGCCAGGCCCCTTCACTTGCCTTTCACCAAGCAGCATAGGACAGTCAAGGGCAACACAGGCTGGGCCCCTGCGGGCTGACTCACCCCTCCCTGTCCCAGGATGGTGTTCTTCCTGGAAGATGTCATGGCGTGCACAAAGCGCCTGCTGGAGTGGATTGCTGGCTGGCTCCCTCGCCACTGCATCGGGGCTGTCCTGGTGTCCCTGCCTGCCCTCGCTGTCTACTCACACGTCACCTCTGAATTTGAGACAAATATACATGTAAGTATGGCTACCAATGTGATCTCCGTGCCCTGCAAGATCACTGACCTTCTGCGATCCCTCAACCCAATTACTTGGGATAGTCACTGAAATATAGGCCCTTAAAGAGAGAATTCTGCCACTGGCTGAGCACCTTTTAACAGAAGGCATGCTAGAAAGATTCCCCAGCAGGCTCATATCCTCTCCAACTTTACTCATTGTCAAATTAGTTACAAATGGTCCCCACTTACCGTAGTTCAGCTCCTAATTTTTTATTTCGGGATGGTGTGAAGGCATACCTATAAGATCGTTCTGATTTTTACTTGCAGTGCAGTAGTCAGTAAATCCGGGAAAGATGGTCAGCACTTCATTATCAAACAGGCTTGGAGTTGGCTGACTTTGCTCAGCTGACGGCTCATGGGGCAGTCTGACTGTGACGTCTGGTGGGTTAGGTGGACTGAATGCATTTTGGCCTAACAGTGTTTTCCACGTGTGGGTCTCATTGGGGCTTAGCTCCATTGGAGGTTGAGGAACATTTGTAATTTTTACCATGCTTTACAAAGAAGTGTCTGTCCCACCTTTTCAAACAAGGTAAGATAATGTGCCAGTATATAGAACTGCCACAAATAACTGACGTGCATCCAGATCAGTTGCCTCTGCTCAGGAAAGGAGCTTTTGGGCTAAACTCAAAGGGCAAGCTAATGCTCTTGAGGAAGATTATATTTTGGGTGCTAGTCAGTGTAAGGTGAGCTACCAGGGCAGGCTGATTGCATTTTTGGTGCCTTAGCTCAACAGGCTTGCAGTAGGGGCCTGAGGAAGTATTTGGAAGGCAATTGACCCCACAGTGCTCCCCAGCAGGAGCTCTGTCCTTTCCACCACAAAGACATGTGTCATTCCACACACCCAGAGCAGAGTCTCTGCGCCAGTGTGAACTTGGAATCTAAAGTGCTGGGTCACAGGTCCAAAGAGGTGTGATCTGTTCTTTAAACCACTGGCTCACCAAAAGTAAGACCCACTGCACACAGATAGGCTGTCAGCGGTATCAGGGATGCGTTGCTAAACACCTGTGGGCCAGTGGCAGGCCGGAGGGTCCAGGCAGCCTGGGTGGGACATGAGAGCAACCGTGGCTGTCCTAACACCAGCTTCTCCTGCAGGTCGCTGTGTCCACCAGCTCGGCGTTGCTGGTTGCTGTTGTGCACTACTGCAACTTCTGCCAGCTCAGCTCCTGGATGAGGTCCTCCCTCGCCACCATCGTGGGGGCCGGGCCACTGCTTCTGCTCTACATCTCCCTGTGCCCAGACAGGTATGCGATGGTGTCCTCGGTCATGACCACCTGCCTGGCGTTTTTTAAGCTGTACTTTCACTGTAGTGCTGATGCCCCCCTGCATGGCAGATGTTTTCCCACCAAGACCCAGAGTAACTTCCAACACACACGGTGTCCAAAGAGCAGTGAGGTGCCCTTAGGTGACGTGCGGAAGACAGAACAGTTTATAACAGCACGCTGCAGGGTGAGCATCGAGCTCCAAAGTTCAAAGTCCTGAAAATATCAAACCAACCCTTTGAGCACCAGCTTCATTCCAGAAGTCTGATAGTTCATGGTACACCAACTCTTCATGCACAAGGTTATTCAAAATGCTATATAGATCACCCTCAGGCTATGTATGCAACATGTATGTGGAACATGAATGAATTTCCTGTTTAAACTTAGTTTCCATCCCAAAGACACCTCAGTATATGTGTGCAAATATGCCTAAATCTGAAATTCTTCTGGCCCCAAGCGTTTGGTAAGGGATGCTCCGTCAGTGTATGTTTGAGTCTGGACATTCTCGGGGGACTTCCCCATGCAGATAGGACGCAGTGATAGTGCCTGAACTTACTTGCAGTGAATAAGTTGGAATCTAAGAAAGTCAGAACCAAAGCCATCTCACAGGAGACAATTGGGACAGTGAAAGAGCAGAGGTCTAGGTGGCTGCAGAAATGAAGAGGAGGCAGAACTGACCTGCTCTGAAGCAGAGTGCATGTTCCGTGGTAGGTTTCAGACTGTGAAGCCGGAGAAGTGAAGACAGGATGGTTAGAAGGACACCACATTTCCCTGTCATAACATGAGACACAGGAAGAACCTCCAGTCATGGCATCTGTCTTTGGTCTTGACGTCCAGTCATGGGCTGGGGAGGATGTTAAGTCTCTGCACTCAAGATGGCCTTCAATGCCGGGTGCCAAGGAGTAGGAGCATATTGTGGACAGAGGCAGGAGTCCCATGGTGACCTGTGGACGGGACCAATTCTGATGGGCTGCAAATATCGAAAAGCCTATCCAGGGGCCACCAGAGGGACATTTAAATTATGTTGTGCAAGCAGGGGCCCATGAGGCCCTCTCTTCAATGGGTTCTACTGGTTGAATAATGTTGGTTCTCAGTTTGTGAAAATGAATCTCAAATTGGCTGTTGCACATCTGCAACTGGTTTTGTGGCTTTTACCTTGTGTCAACTAAATAACTTGGAAACAATACCTCAGTGGAATGCACACAGTATTTTATTTTAAAAAATCAATGATTTCTTAAATCTTTTAAGCTTCTGTTTATATAACAAACCTCTCCTAAATATTAGACTTTTTCTGTAACTTCTCGTAAAAATGTTTCACTAATAGCACATGTCAAAGAACCACCTGGGGATGATCTGAGGGTCAGAGAAGCAGGTCGTTTAGAGTTGCATGGCCACATCTTCACTGTGCTTGGCAAGGCGTCTGGCATCCCAGCTCCTTGAACTCTTGTGTGCACACTTCAAGGTGCCCCGCTAGGAGTGGCGTTTCTGTCACTGAGGACCACTGCTTCAGTCAGTTTAAAAGCACACAATGGTCCACTTCATCCCAATATTGGTGGTATAAAATGTCATATCACTAGCACATTTTGGGATATTAACCAAGCAGTGGCCAAAAATGCACAGATTAAGTGTCCTTCCTCAATTTATTTAATATAAAATAATGACATGAAAGATACTTAAATTCTCTGCAAATTAAGATCAAATAAGGAATTTAAAGTTGAAGTGCCTTTTGGTATTTGAAAGGAAACTGTAATGAATAGTTAAATTGCTTTAAGCAAAATAAAGCCCACTTTCACCTTCCTGAAGACATGGCCGTTGGGGCCTGGGGATGCTGCTCAGTTGGTAGAGTGCCTCACATGCACAAGGCCCTGGGTTCAATCCCTAGTACCACAAAACAAAACAAACAAACAAAAAGATGGTCATGACAACTCTGCACCAAGAACTTGAAATCTGGCCACCAACTTTTAACCTAAGAGCCATCACAGAGGCCTCACTGGCCGTTCATGGTAACATTTAGTCACAGCTATGGGGCTTTTCCCCATGGGTCCAGGAGGGCAAAGTGGTAGGGACTACCGCATTGCCTTCCTCCCCAGAATCCAGGTGGCAAGTCCTAGGTGGGATTAGAAGGTGAATCTCCCCCTGACCTCTGCACAGAAGATCCTCTGAGCCCGCTCAGCCCCTTATCATCGCCAGAACTAGCCAGGATGGAGAGCCGGTGGGCAGGGAAACAAAAACATAAACTTCTTCAGAAGAAGGGGCTTCAGAGAGCCAAAGCTCTCCAGCGTGGGGGCACAGGAGTGCAGGAAGAGGCAGGCCCAGGGAGTACAGCCATTCCTTTAGTTGATATCCCAAACAGGAAAGTTGTTTCAACTCTTCTCAGGTTGCTTTCTATAATGCCTTCTTGCTTTTTATAATAATATTTTTCTACATTTAAATTTCAGTTCCATAGTAATTTCACCCCTGGATGCAGCACAGAATTTCAGGTAAGCTTTTAATGTGATATCTATACGTGGACAAATGAGCACCTGTCTCACTGCTGCTGATTTCTGAGCTTCCTATAAACAACCATATCACAAATAAAATGAACAACATATGCATTCTTTAAAAAGAAGGAGGAAAAAAACTACTTGTTTAAATATTGTATCACAGTTATAATATCTTATTGAAAAATAAAGTGACTTTTTTGAGACAGGGTCTCCTTACGTCACCCCAGCTGGTCTTGAATTCCTAGGCTCAAGTGATCCTCCTGCCTCAGTCTCCAGAGTGCTAAAATAATTATTCAGACATATATTAGAATTGGTTTAATTTTATGTAAGACTTTACAGAGGAAATCTCACAAATCAAGGAAAAATGGTCATTTTTTCCCTAAAACAATGTTAAACCTTGCTTTGCTATAAACATCAAAATAAATTCTATATAAATTGAAAAGTCAATAATAAAAAGCCTATATAAAATCTAGAAAAAAACAAAATTAGTTTTCAAGCCTGTAAGACAGAGATAATAGAGACTCTATTTCTACGCTTATTGATAATAAATAGGATCACAAAGACTGAATGACAAATTAGAGACAAAGGGAAAGAAAATCAAAGTAGAAAAATATTTGTGCTAATAAATAAAGAGCTAATTAAGACCTGCACAGATAAAAGGCAAAACAACAGAAAGTTCATAAAAGAGGAAATGTGCGCAGAAGATAAATATGGGCATGTTGTCAATATCGTCACTACCGAAGCCATTGCACATTTAAATACCTGAACAATTCTCTTTGGTCTTTTAAATTGGACTTTCAAAAAGTTGTAATGTGAATATCCAGAGTAGGCGATGGTCATTTAATCCTGACCACAACCTGACATGTTGGATGACTTTGTTCCTGTCCCTGAAGCTGAAGCTCAAAGAAGCTGAGGAGCCCGCCCAGTCACGCAGCTAATCCTAGGCTCCCTCATCCATCGGCCATGGCCTTTCTGCCACGCCTCATTAGTTCTCAGAGTATTATAGCAGTTTCTGGAGGTAATTTGACAATCTATTTAAAAAGTCTTTAAAATGTTTATAGCCTTTAACCTAACAATTTCTTTTTTGCCTATTTACTGAGGAAAGAATTCATTGTAGGATAAAGGCTATATACCCCCAAATATTGAAAATGATCAGCAACTTCAGTTCTGAAGGAATTAAATCATGACACACCCCAATACTACAGCTGTTAAAATGCAGCCAATGTGGGAATGTTTATGATACTTATTACGTGAAATTGTATATGTACTGTAACTACCGCTAGGCATTGTATTTTAGTATATTTGTTAAAAAATTATAAGATGTAATATTTATTTGTTTTTAATATTTTTTAGTCATCGATGAACCTTTATTTACTTGCTTGTGTATTTATTTATTTATTTATGTGCGGTGCTAAGAATTGAACCCAGTGCCTCACACATGGAAGGCAAGTGCTCTACCACTGAGCCACACCCCAGCCCAAGACATAATATTTATGATAAAATAATAAGGGATGATCAACAACCACAGTATTTAAAAGCAAAACATCTAGCATCGTTTTTAAGTTACCTTTTTAGTGATGTGTGACACAGGTATAGGAGAGTTCCCAGGTCCTAACACGACAGCGCAGTGCATTTCCACAAGGGAACACAGACCAAGCGGCAAGACGTCACCAACACCCAGGTCCCTGTCCAGCCCCTCCTGGGGACCCCTCCAAGATGCAGATTTTAAAGAGCCCTGAAACACCCTGAAATGCTAACCAATGCCACATTTAGCTGGTTAGGACAGCAAGTGATCTTTGTTTTCTGTTTTTCTCTATTTTTAAATCCCACTTCCCCATGATAATGCATATACTATATTTTATGTTAGCTTCCATGTGTGGTTGAATGTCACACACGGAAGTATCCACTTGTGAGTTCTCTTGCATTTAATCTCCCCAAATTCCTCTTTTTGAAACCAACCTTTGCTGTGTGAGGTTAGGAATGGGGTCACTACCCTGCTGTGCCCGCCTGGAGCAGGGAGTGAGGTCAGAGATGGCAGTGCCCCTCTTGCCTGCTTGTTTCATGTGTCCTCTGTGACTCCTGTGGGTGCAAAACACATGCTGTGTCTAAGCAGAGGGAGAAGCCAGCAGTGCAGAGGTGTCCCAGCTTTTGCACAGCTGCACTTAACCGTTCCTGTGCTTTGCGATTGCAGGAAAGCATACCCATGCAACGTTCTTATTTCCACTTCCAGCACAATATACAATAAATAACATGAGATGTTCAGCCCTTTATCATAACACAGGCTTTGGGTTAGATGAGTTTGCCCGACTATAGGCTGATGTAAGTGTTCTGAGCACATTGCAGGTATGTGAGGCCAAGCGCCCGTGTCGGGGAGCATAGGGTGTTACAAGCATCTTTGACTGATGCTATTTATGATGGGTTTATTAGGACACAGTCCCACCGTAAGTGGAGTAGCATCTGTAATCCATTTTGCTCTGCTCTCCCCCTCCTCTGCCCACAGGGCATTGGCCCACAACTGTCTCCAGAGTCAACCACAGGCTGGCTTTGCTTGCAGCATAGCAGGAAAAGTTCCGACAGCAGTATTTTCTCCATGGAGATTTTAAATGCCTCCTTATACCATTCAGGTGATGTTTAACTTCAGTGGCACCTAAACAGGGCCATTCCTTGCTGTCACCACTGTGGAGAACCAGAAGGAAACTCAACTCCTAACCCATAAGGACATGCACCATAAGGACAGGAAGCATGTTTTTCCCAATCTCAGATCTTGGCCTACTCTGCTTAAAAGCCAGAGGGCTTCAGGAGCTGGTCCAATCCATGTTTTACTCATCTGAAATAAGTAGTTGCTTTGCCAAGTACTTGAGATTCATAGTATTCAGTGTCATTTGTTTCAATGACAGTGAGGAGAATTAATAAGTATGGGATATCTTACTATAGAGGACCTGAGGGCCCCCAGTTCATAGGTGTTCAGCCAGAGCCTGTGTCAGGAGCCTCCAAGACCAGCCCCAGGCTCACATCACTCAGCACACCCTCGTGCTGAAGGCCAGAGGCCGTTGCAGTGAAAGGACAGCGCCAAGTCAGCCGAGGGAAAGCTGCTTCCAAGAGCCTGCTCCCAGTGGCACCCTGGGGAATGCACTCATTCTCCACCGCCAGCCCTGGCTACACACGGGAAGCCCAGGGAGACTCACGGCCTAGGGTTAGTAGGGGTGGTGACATGGGCAGCCTGTGCCCAGCACACAGCTAAGGTTCAGGCTTCCACAAGGAAGACAGGAGTTCAATACAACCTGCTCTGTCTGTACATGTGCTTACAAGATACTGCAGGCCACTCTTGCAAGGAGTGGGAGGACCCCAGATCCAAGAGCCCTGAGGCCAGCCTAGGCCACCTTACAAACAGGTCCTCCTAAGGATGGCAACCTTGCGCCTGCCTGCTGATCTCATTCTGCACAGAACCTCAGGTCAGAAGGCACTTGGCCATACTTCTGCCCATCTTCCCATTTTATACATGAAGTATATGGGACCTGGCAAGGTGGCATGGCTTGCCCAAGGTCCCAGAAGTCTCTGGATAGCCCAGGGGTTCCAGTTCCAGGCCAGGACTATTGAGACCATGTTTTGAGGAGGACCTTGATGGCCAAGCCAGTCAAAGTCATTGTTTTTATGTCACAGGTACCAATAAGACTTACTAAATACTTTGACCGAAGAATTGAGCTTTCTGTGTCAAGCAGCTATTTAAAAGCTTCAGATGCTTCAGTAACAGATACAGTTATGTTTATATAGTGACCAAGCCCAATATTCCACAAAATCCAGTAGTCTACTCTGGGCACTTTACAAATACTTCAAGGTATAACATTTATTGAACAGAACAATGACAGTATTATTAATGCAAGGGAGGGAAGAAGGAAAGAGAAAGAAAGGACAGACACTGAGGTTACAGGCATATGCTACCACATCCAGCTTATATATTAGGTTTAAAAGTATATTATTTGTGGCTAGGGTTGTGGCTCAGTGGTAGAGCACTTGCCTAGCACGTGTGAGGCACTGGGTTCAATCCTCAGCACCACATAAAAATAAACAAATAAAGGCAGTGTCCATCTACAACTCAAAAAAATATTTTTTTAAAAAAGTATATTTTTATATTCTATCTATCTATGTATTTTTTTCCCAGTACTGGGGATTGAACCCAGAGGCTCCCTATCACTGAGCCACGTCCCCAACCTTTTTAAAATTTTATTTTGAGACAACTTCTCACTAAGTTGCCCAGGCTGGCCTTGAACTTGTGATCCTCCTGCCTTAGCCTCCTGAGTAGCTGGGATTACAAGCATGTGCTGCCATGGCTATATTCTTGTTGTTTTTTTTTTAATGTTAAAGTTGTCTTAAATTACTTGAGCAAAAGAGAATTAACCCAGAGTAGGGGAAAATGTATTTTGCAAAACTTTTTTTTTAAATATTTATTTTTTAGTTATAGGTGGACAGAATATCTTTATTTTTTTATTTTTATGTGGTGCTGAGGATCGAACTCAGTGCCTCCCGCGTCCTAGACGAGCACGCTACCACTGCACCATAACCCCAGCCCCTTGCAAAACTTTTATATAAGTAGATAGTAGAGAACTTATAGTTCTTTGTAAAATTAAAATTCTATTGGATCAGAAACCTAAGAAGCACACACATCAGAGACTATTAAATTTCCTGGGCATGGTAATGATGTTGTGATTACACAGGGACATGCCCTCGTCTTGGAAGGTGTTTACCAAAGTAGGACTAGAGTGTCATGTCATCAGCCACTTACTTTCAAAATGCTTAGCAAGGCTGGGATTATAGCTCAGTGGTAGAGTATTTGCCTAGCATGAATGAGGTCCTTATTCAATCCCCAGTGCTGCCAAAAAGAGAGACAGAAAAGTTTAACGAAATTTGTGTATGTATGTGTGTGTGAACGAAATTTGTGTATGTATGTGTGTGTGTGTGTGTGTGTGTGTTTTAAGAGAGAAAAGGCAAAGTGGAAAGATGCTAACTATGAGATCCAGGTGAAGAATATAGGAGTCTTTTACTAGACTTTTAACTTTTCTATAAAGTTGAGATTTTTCAAAAGAAAAAGTTGAGAGAAAGGAAAAGATTTCTAAACAAAGCTAAAGACATGGAGGGCAAAAGCCACCACAGTACTGACTAGACTTGGTTGTAGAAGCCAGTCTCTTGCTCCATCCCTGCAGCCTACCAAACAAGCAGAAGCAGGCTGCCGTGGGGCCGGTCTGAGGTTGCTGAGGCTTGAATTTTGCCCTGTAGGGAGCTGGTTAGCTGGGCAGCTCCAGAGCTCTCCTTTAACAGATGCACTTAGCAAGATGTCCTTTCTCGTCTCTCTGCTCCCCAGTGCCAAGAGAAGCCCATGCAACAGCTCACTGTCACAGGACAGCAGCGGGCCAGCCAGCCTCGTGGGCAAGGAGCTTATTCTCACCTTCTTTCTCCTGCTCTTGCTGGTCTGGTTCCTGAACCGAGAGTTCGAGGTCAGCTACCGCCTACACTACCATGGGAATGTGGAGGCAGATCTCCACCGCACCAAGATCCAGAGCATGAGAGACCAGGCCGACTGGCTGTTGAGGAACATCATCCCCTACCACGTGGCAGAGCAGCTGAAGGTTTCCCAGACCTACTCCAAGAACCACGACAGCGGAGGAGTGATCTTCGCCAGCATCGTCAACTTCAGCGAGTTCTACGAGGAGAACTATGAAGGGGGCAAGGAGTGCTACCGTGTCCTCAACGAGCTCATCGGGGACTTTGATGAGCTCCTGAGCAAGGCAGACTACAACAGCATCGAGAAAATCAAGACCATCGGGGCCACGTACATGGCCGCGTCAGGTCTGAACACTGCCCAGTGCCAGGAAGGCGGCCACCCACAGGAGCACCTGCGGATCCTGTTCGAGTTCGCCAAGGAGATGATGCGTGTAGTGGACGACTTCAACAACAACATGCTGTGGTTCAACTTCAAGCTCAGGGTCGGCTTTAACCACGGGCCCCTCACAGCGGGTGTCATTGGCACCACCAAGCTGCTGTATGACATCTGGGGGGACACCGTCAACATCGCCAGCAGGATGGACACCACTGGGGTCGAGTGCCGCATCCAGGTGAGTGAAGAGAGCTACCGCGTGCTGAGCAAGATGGGTTACGACTTTGACTACCGGGGCACAGTGAACGTCAAGGGCAAGGGGCAGATGAAGACCTACCTTTACCCAAAGTGCACGGACAGTGGGGTGGTGCCACAGCACCAGCTGTCCATTTCCCCGGACATCCGTGTCCAGGTGGACGGCAGCATCGGGCGGTCTCCCACAGATGAGATTGCCAACCTGGTGCCTTCGGTCCAGTACTCAGACAAGACATCCCTGGGCTCTGACGACGGCGCACAGGCCAAGGACGTACACCTGTCTTCTAAGAGGCCCTGGAAAGAGCCCATCAAGCCTGAAGAAAGGTGTCGACTTGGCAGAGCCATAGAGAAGGAGGCCTGTGAGGACGTCGGAGCAGAAGAAGCCAGCGAGCTCACCAGGCTCAATGTCTCCCAGAGTGTGTGAGGCAGCGCCCAGAGCGGCCCGAGGTGCTCTGTTCATCGAAACACAATAATGTTTGTATTTGGCTGTGGCACTTTCTAAGCCCCACAGTTTCTGTCCCGGACGTGGTGTTATGTGGTCATTTCAGCCCTAACTCTGTGTGGATCACAGTTATTCAGGGTTCATTTCCATCCATTTCTTCTTTCCTTTGCTCCCTTCCCTAGACATTGTCCCTTGGGGGCAATCCGTTCAGCTGCTGGAGGAGAACAAGTGCCTTCCGGGTGGGCCTCGCCTCCAGGCCAGGACCGAGGCCCGTGGAATCGTGGCTCTGGGTACTGTTTGACTTTTAAAACAAAAGCTGTGGTTAAGATCTTATTCTTATTGCCTTTTCTCACAAGACACTTTTTTTTGTTGTTGTTGGCTCATACAGTGTTTTCAAGTTTATTTTTTTCTGTATACTAATAGTGTTTCCCAGTCACCTGGCCTTTCTCAGTAAGCACATACACGCACACACATTTGCATCTATGAATCTGATATAAAGTGCCAGTAACTTGCTGGGAGGGAGTGGAGAGGGAACGTGGGCTGAGAAAGCCCAGCAGCCCCTCCCACCACGCTCTCCCGGCACTTGGGCCCTCGCTCGCATGGGCCATGGGTGGACCACTCCCCACATCAAGTGATTTCAGGGTTCACCCGCATGCAGGCCAAGATTTCAAATGCTCACCGGGCACAAAGCTTGTAAACCCAGGCCTCAGGTATCTCAAAGCCCTTCTTCACCCTGACCCTCCACCGAGGGGTCTTCCAGTGGGAGTGAGGTGTTTGTCTTGGAAGCTGACTCGTCAGAGGGGGAAACTCAAAATAAACGTCTGAGGGTTGCAGTTATTTATTTATTTATTTATCAGGACATGTGTTTGGGGAGGGGGTGCCGGGTCTTTTTGGTGGAGGGAAATAAGCTGTGGGAGGGTGGGCGGTTCCAAAAGGGCGCAGCAGACCATCAAGGACAAGCGGTCCCTTTGTGTTTGGGCCACAGCGGGCCACACTGCAGCCCAGGGTGCTCCCCCTTGTGGGGATTCAGGCCAAAACCAGCTCGGCTTTAGGCAAGCCCGTGCAGGTGGTGCAGGCGCTGTCTTGGCTTCTACATGTTCAAGAAGTTCCTCATTCTTTCCCACTCCACAGCTGCACGGGCTGACTTAGTCTGGATTTAATCTTGGCAGGCTCTAGTCTCCTGCATCGACTCCAGCCTCTCACACCGTGTACCCAGGGACAGAGCCTTCTGTCCTGCAAGTGGAATGTCCAGCCAGCCGGAGGCAGAAAACCTAAGAAAAGTCGCACCTGTCCTCTTGGGTGCCACCCCAGCTTGTAGTCATGCTTTGCCACATTGAATCTGAAGTTGATGCTGAATGGAACTCAGGCCACAGGTGCCCTGTCCTAGTCGTTTGCCCAGTGACACTGGTGTGTGGTTCATGATGCCACTGAAGACCAGCTCAGCACCTGCCAAGGTCCACACGCCGCTGTTCTTTCCCTGGTGAGCCTCACTGTCGACTCTCACATCACTCCTCCCCAGAGGCAGCATCTGCCAGTGCTAGCCTGGCAACATCTCTGTTCTGGTCAGCCACCTCCTGGGCAGCACCTGGGGTGGCCACCCAGCAATGCCCCAGTTCCAGGACTGTGACTGTGAGAGTTTCCTTCAGGTTGACTGTCAGTTTGTCTGTCTTCCAATTCTAAAGAAAGGATGGTTGTGACAATACCTCTTAATTCTGAAGAATGTATTCTTATAAAACACCGCAGATTTTTTTTTCCTTAAGAAACACTACCTGATGCTTTTCTTGCACTAGGGGTGGTGGACACGTCAGCCTCGCTCCCATCAGTATTAGGGTGTGTAACTGAGGGTCATCCTCTGCCTTCTACTTCTAGGCTGTGTGTCTTTGAGGGACTGGCTGGTTGCCAATATCATCTCTCGAAATGTGCCCTACCAGCCATGCACAGAGGCACACGCCTATAATCTCAGCTACTTGGAAGGCTGAGGCAGGAGGAATGAAAGTTCGAGATCAGCCTCAGCAACTTAGTGAGACCCTGTTTCAAAATAAAATAAAAAGGAGGCTGGGGATGTAGCTCAGTGCTAGAGCATCCCTGGGTTCAATCCCCAGGACCACCAAATAAAAATGTAAAGGCTCTACCAGGTTCATCTGTACACACACTTCCTTTCTTCCCTGTCCAATTTTTCCCCTCCCCCTGCTACAAAGGCATTTGCGGTTCCTCCCCTCCCCTCAATCCCTGAGCTGCAGACCCAGGGGAGAGAATCATTAGCCTCAGGTGGTCCTGTTCAGCACCAGGCAAATGGAGCCTCCAAGGACAGGCCACTTACGCAGAGCGTAAATGGTCGTTAAAGCACCAGGGCTTCCTAAACCACCCTGCAGACAATTTTCTCCCCCTGGCCTCCCTGATGCCCTGCTCCAAAGCATGCTTCAATGCAGAACCACAGAATCTCTGCAGCACACCTGCCATCTGCTGGCACTGAACAAGCGAGCTGCTGGCTGTGGGCTGGGTGTGGGGAAGGCGTCCTGCAGGTGGCAGTGCTTCTTAGGAACTCAGGGCAGGGAGCAGGATGTCAGAATTGAATGTGTGTAAATGGTCTCTATGAGTTGCAAATGCTGTTTTCTTCATGGCCCCAGATCAGATCAAATTTTATATATCTATATGATCAACAAGCACACGTGATTTTACCCAGTGCAAACAAATGTAGAGCATCAGTTGTGAACCCTTAAAAAGCTTGACAGCCCCTCGGATTGCACCAACCTGCGCATGGCTCCCTCAATACCGACTTGACTTCACTTGTGGGGACTGCACCTGCACATTTGCAGTGACATGGAGAGCCAAAGGCAGTGTGCCACCTCTCACCTGGGCTGTGATCACTTGCACTTTCCAAAGATACTTCTGCATTTGAATTTCAAAGTTTTCAAGGTAAGCATTTTTTGATTGGTTGTTTCAAAAATCACATCATGCCTAGAATCTGAAATGAAATCAGCAAGAACCCACTGTTTGCATTTTCCGTATTCCCTTTGCTCTGCTCTTTTTAAATTGTTAATTCCAAAAATTTCAAAATGCATCCATTGAAGAAATGGACATTAAAATATTCTAAAATCTAACTGGCGCCTGGCATTTCCTCATTGAAAAGATGAGCACCTCTTAGAGAATGGGGCAATCCTCCTTAGACTCATCATGTTTTCTTTGGCCTGTGGCTGAAATGGAAAAATGTGCTTTTCCTTCACGATGTAATTTCAAAAATCAGACAACTAAAAAAGCTGTGTGTGTGTGTGTGTGCACGCTCGTGCAGGTGTGAGATCATTTTTACATGGGATTTAAAAATTTAAAATCAGGTTGTGGGACACACTGTGCTTGTGATACTCCCTTCTTCATTTGGGACTTTATTTAAATAGCTGTCCTGCAGCATCTTAAGAAACCAATTGAGAAACAAAGTAAGTTTTCTGAGATTGCCCAAGCATTCGGCCTCAGGGAAACCACAGGGTAACTGCGCCATGGTGGGCCTGACATTTGGGGGAAGCCCCATCCCCATCCAAAATCTGTTTAAAAACAGAATCTCTTCCTAGAAAAAGGCACCTCCATTTTGCACAGATCTTAGGGCCTCCCAGCACCTCCAATCTGAGGCCCAACTCTATCTTTTAGTGTTTAAAGCTTCTTCCCCTGAAATGGCTTCATTGGTAAGTAAAGTATTTAAGAACAACTCTGGGGGCACAAAGATTCTCTTGTGGACTCAGAAGGGAGATGAGGACTCGGCCTCTAGTGCTGCTCAGCAGCTCCGGCTCCCAGGATCCACCTGCTCTGCTAGCACAGTGCCAGTGAGTGTGTGGTTAAGTGCGCCCAGCCAGACTGTGCAGCAGGCACCCCAGGCTGGGGAATAAGGATCTTTGCTGCGTGGAGGATCTTGTGGGCAGGTGCATCTCTCTGCTAGAAAGGGTACCCAGGGACTTGGAAGGTTTCTCAGCTAAGCAGCCTCCAGTCTTTGCAGCTAACCCCAGAACTTACAGTTTGTGGTTTCTCTTTTGTTGGAGATCTTTTTCGCACAGGCAGCTTCCTTTCCCTGCTGTGGGACTATCATTATGGCCATCTGGAATAGATCCCAGGAACCAGGAAAAGGAAGTTAACAGGAGGGAGAGGCAGGTGAGGGAAGTGATTCAGAAAGATTTAGAATGTGTACATTCTAAATCTTCCCAAGTGTCTCTTTTTAATACAATTCCTTTGTAAAAATGTTGGTTTTTAAATAACGTGACTCCAAAGAGTTGTTACTGAACATTAGAGTAATAAGCTTGGGAAATTCTCGTCTTCCTCTGGGTCTGAAAGTCTACAGGAAAAGTGAATTAAGTGATCCAAGTGCCTGTTGAAATCTCATTCATGACGGCAGTGATTCTTAGCATTTTTAGGGGACAAGGGGCTCCCAGAGCCTTTGATAATTTGAATAAAGTTGTGGCTCTTTCCTACAGAAAAAAATGCACATAAATCAACCCTCTTGAGGTTTCATATGATTTCAAGAAGAGTTCATGTATCCCAGTAAAGTACTCTTGACTTGGAATAACCAAAGGAGTGATGAGTTTTAATCATCTTTAAACGAGGGATCTAACCATTTCTGGAGACTCTGATGGAAATTCCATTCAACATGGTGATGCTGCTCTGTTATAGATGCATTTCTTTCTTCTTTTTCTCTCTCACTTGCTCCAGGGATTGAACCCAGGAGTGCTTTAACACTGAGTTATATCCCCAGCCCTTTTTATTTTTTGAGCTTGGGTCTCACTAAATTGCTAAGGACCTCACTAATGGCTGAGGCTGGCCTTGAACTGGCAATCCTCCTGCCTCAGCTTCCTCAGTTGCTGGGATTACAGACATGTGCTGTAGATGTATTTCTTATCAAATTATATATTTTCATCAAATTATATTGCAGGATATTATGTCTGAGTTGTCTGAGTATATATAAGGAGCCACTCAAAGAACTTCTCAACATATAAATATTAAGTCAAATTACTTTCAACAGATGAGTAAAATTCAGCCAGTATTTATTGTGTGCCTACTGTATGCCATATAAGTCCCCTAAACTCCCTTTACTTCATTTGTTAGATTTGCTGTGACACTTGAGCACATTTGAGAAGCAGCTGTGAATAGCAATGCTTTTCATGATTGTTGTCCCACAGTGAATTCCAACAGTAAGCTGAAGGGGCTCTCAGACACCTGGAGCCCCATAGTGACATCCTTCTCCTGATTGACATTTTTAAACAGTGGCTCCTTAGGTCATCTGTGACCCTCAGATCACTGTCGTGGTGGTAGTTTTGTGGAGCACTAGATCTCCAAGGAAAGCAACAGATGGAAGACAGTGGAGCCCATTCCACGTGTGTTTTACCTTTAAAACATGCTTCCCAGTAGAGCCTGGGTGCCAGCATGAGAGTCTCCAAGCTGGGCTAATAAGTCCTGGCTCAGACTGGCTTGTCCCGAGCGAGTCTTTCAGGAACAACAGCCTGCCCTGTGCAGTCTCCCCCGCACCCAAAGAGAAGAGCGGAAGATCAAAGACCAGATGTCTCTGCTGGACCAGCCCAGCTCTCACAGAGCAGGCAGAGCCTCGGACCTCTCAGCCTCCTCCCCTAGCCAGAGTTTTGCCCTCTAGGTTGGTTGGGAGGGTTTGGAGTTGGTGATTCTGGGAAATGGGAGCACAAGGGAGGGAACAGAACAGACCCCCACACTCTGCTTGCGACTCCCTGGGCATAGCATCCCCGTGCCTGATGGGCTGTCCATCCAGCCTTTGTCTTCTCCAGACTGGCCTGGGGGCACTCCAGGTCTTGCACCAACCCAGCTCTTACACTGGGCCTCTGTGTCAAGGATGACTGATCCTCTCCAAGGGCACAGTGGCCTTCACTGAGCCCTGGGATGTGTCCCGTTCCCCAAGCTGCCTGCCCCCTTGACCTCCCCTACCATTCTCATGTTGGGACTTCAGAAATCTAGATCAAGCTCCTCAATGTTACAAGCAGATGGCACCTGAGGTCACACACTACTGTTTAAAGAAAATGATTTTTGGGGCTGGGATTGTGGCTCAGTGGTAGAGCGCCTGCCTCGCATGCGTGAGGCACTGGGTTCGATCCTCAGCACCACATACAAAGCAATAAAATAAAGACATTGTGTCCATCTACAACTAAAAATATATTTAAAAAAAAAAAAGAAAAAAGAAAATGATTTTTTTTCACCCATAAATTCCATTCTTATATATAAAAATAGGTGTTCTGCTATTAGGTGATAGTTTTTTTGTTTTTGTTTTTTCCAGGGCCTCACGCTTGCACGATAGGCAAACACTCTACCACTGAGCGACACCCTTAACCCTTTTTATTTTATTTTGAGGCAAGGTCTTGCTATGCTATCCAGGCTGGCCTCAAATTTGGGACACTCCTGCCTCAGCTTCTGGAGTAGCTAGGATTACAGCACGTGACACCTTTCTGCCTAAGAACTCAAAACACCCAGAATCTTGCCTGGGCCTTGCTGCCTGGCTGGAACAGGTGGGCCAGTGGCACTCCTGCTGAGCAGATCAGGAAGCCCAGGTCAGAGCAGCTGAGGTGCTGGCCAGTGTCAGCTAAGAGCGACCACAATTTCCAGCCACACAACCCTTCCATTGGGAGCACAAGCAGAAAACAGAGCCTGTCGCCAAATCCAGATAATTTGATTCCTTTCCTCCCCCTTTCTTCCCAAAGAAAGAACAAGGGATCCATGCCGTGGGATGGGACGTTGTGCATGGACACCACCAGGCCAGGCAGGAGCTCAGCCAGGGACCCTCAAGAAACAGTGCATCTCCCCCTCTTTCCATCACACCCTCTTTTTGTGAGACTTTTACTTAAGTTATATGTGAAATATTTAAGTTATTATCTATTTTAGGGTTAGAAAGGAGAAGTTTTCAAATTATTCATTTTCTGACCCCTGAAACTTGTGTCCACGTGGCAACCAAATCTTCCCAGCTGCCCCAGAGGAGGGGCATGTGTGCCCCTCAGCTGTGCCTTCACAGAGGTCTGATGTGGCATGGGTTCTGTTGGTGGCTTGTACTGCCACCCAGTTTAACAGAAAGCAATGTGGACCTTCTTCCCCTGTGGATTATATAATAAAGTCTTTTTTATATACACTAGTAGATAGTTTTTTTTAAAAGTCTGCTTATCCTGTATCTGTAGATCTCCGATGTTTTAGGGATTTGCTAGCGAGAAGGAAAGAAAAGAATATTACTTGGCTGTTTAACTAGAATTATCCTACAACATAATTTAAAGTTGTCCTGGCCATTTGGAGATCTTGGGTAAAAAGTCTGACCATGACTATTTGTGACAGACTGAGGAGGCCCGTAGGTGACTCGTAGGCAAGTCTCCTACCAAGGCGGGTCTTGGCTGGTGGGACTTCTCCCGTGATTTTGCTGTGCCAAGTGGCATGCACTCCTCCTTGAGGGTGCAGACGTCCAGAGGCATCACAGACGTGTTTCGGATGTTTCCTTCCCCGAGAGAGAGATTCTGAATGTTGCCTCCGTCCCCTGCTTCTGTCGTTCCCTGCAGGAGGAAGTACTCTTTTTTTTTTTTTTTTTAAATATTTTTTTAGCTGTAGATGGACATAATGTCTTTATTTTATTGCTTTGTATGTGGTGCTGAGGATCGAACCCAGGGCCTCACGCATGCGAGGCAAGCGCTCTACCGCTGAGCTACAATCCCAGCCCCGAGGAAGTACTCTTGAGAATTCCAGTCAAGGACTTCCACAGATGGGTAAAGACCCTAACCTATCACAGCATTTGAAGAGTGTTTGAGTTTGTTTGTTTGTTTTCCTTACACATTGAAAAATGTCATTTATGGGAACTTTAGGGACACTAATTCAATGAAAACCTAAGAAAATAAGTTACAACTATTTCTTTAATGAGACACTTGAAGCAATTATTCAGATGATTTAGTATATAAACATCCTTTTTCTTAATATATTTTGAATGAGATAAAATGAGTTTATTGGAGGCTCACATGGATAATGATTCAAATTCTTCAAGTCACATTTCTGATATAGCAAATACCAGGAGCCATTCTCCATTCTTTCCAGCTCATTTCCAAGTTCACAACTGCTTATCCAACTGTCCATCTTGCTAGCAACACTACACAGGCTCAGACCTGTGTGGTCTGAGAAAAACCCAGTGTAACTGGTGAGCTAGTAAGTATGTCACGTTCGACCTCCACCCTGGGACAATTACCAAGACTCCAGAAGCTACTGACTTCTCTCACAGCTGCAAACACAAGACCTCGCCACCTGTGTGCACGGCAGTAGTTCCTGGGTGACCTTCGGGGAGTCTCTGCGGGGCAACAGCTGTGGCAGACATGCACTAGACAGCGCTTCTCTTCCTCTAGCTCCTCCAGAGTGCAGGACAGCTGTCCCCCAGCACCACTGTCCAGTGCCAATCCCTGGTGCCCTTGGGCCTCTTGGTGAACTCCATGTTCTGTTTGTGACATTTGGATCTGGACCTCATGCACTGGCCAGCCAGAGACACTCCAAACCCATCCTGGGCAAGCCTGTGACACCCACAGCCCTCCTGGAAGTGGGTCATCTGCAAGTCCCTCTGGTTTTAGCTTCAGGAAGCTGCTAGAGCGGCCAGCAGGGCTCAGGACCTGGTTCAGAGGGAGGAATGTCTTCCTGCACTCCTGAGCCACCCAGGCATCGCCAAGTCAGCCCCTTGGGCCAGCGAGGAACCCAGGCTGAGGGCCTCCCAGTCCCATCAAGGGCCCTGGGGGTCCAGGGCTCTTTGGAATTGGGGAGGGTCAGAGCTGAGGGTACCCAGAAGAACAGATGTAGAGGAAGAGCAGGTCACCAGCACCCAGTGACAACACAGCAGAGCTCCTCGCCTGCCCTTCGCCAGCCCAACACCCGACGTGCCGCAGCTCCAGGTACACTACAAGCCATCGGATGGGTGTCCCAGGCAGGCTGCGTGGGCACCCTCTTCTCACCACAGTGTTAACTGAATCACTGATGATGCAGATGAGACCGAGCAGGAAACCAAAGCCTTAACACACCCTCCTGGAACCATGTCCCTTCTCATGGCTTGTAACGTCGTCAGGTTCAGCCATCCCCAAGGTGATCCAATCATTAAAGTCCAACTCCACGTCCACCATCAGCCCAGCTCTCTTCTACCAAAACAGTTCGGAGGCTCACGGGTTGCCCCGGAGCACTTGGCCCAGCCCTGTCCTGACGCCTGCTACAGACAGCATGGGTGCTGGCAGTCCATGTCCTGTGAGGGGCTGACAGTAAGAGGGCTGACGCTCTCTGTGCCCACAACATGGGTTGGTTTTGTTTCATCATCAGAGTTTCTAGAAGTTGCTAGTTTATCCTTCTTCCTTCCCTCCAACCTCTGTGTCTACCTTCCCACGTTCTCTTTTCCAGAAGGCAAAAACACTCCTGAGCAGGAGACGCAGTTCCCTTTCAGTGAAGGGAACAGAGTTGCTGGCTGTCCAGGAGCCTCACTGTAAATAAAGTAAATTAATTAATCAAAAAACCTGCTGTGCTCTGTCAACCACAAACAGGAAGAAATGTATTGGAAACATTAAGCTATCTCTGTGTATAGATAAAAGAACATCTCTAATTCATCACTGCAGGCCTTGTAATCTATTGTATATTCAAATGTTTTACTGTAATGAGAAAATTTCACATTACAGATTGAGAAAATCTGGGAAAAGAATTCAAAATATACTATAATTAACTCACACTTTGTTGTTGATTTATTGTGGACTTGGCACAATTTCAAGTGGAAAATAGGCATAATATAAGTTATTCATCAGATAACTGGTCATCCAGAAGACCCCTGCGACCTCTTTAAACACAACTGTGATTCTCAGAGTTTACCTGCCTATGGATGCCCAGTACCTCTGCAGAGGAGCACGGGCTGGTTGGTCACGTTTTAATTCGCCACCTTGAAGTTCCAGAACTCTGGGAGGCCACTGCAGCCAGGTGCACAGTCCCTGGCATTTCCAGGAGGCCAAGGTGCGGCCTTGGGCCACCCTCCGTTCCCCTCAACTTGGGTGGGATTGTCCAGCATGCGGGGTGTGGCTCCAGGTTTTCAGGACCTTGAGTGCCACTCCTTGAGTGCCACTGGGGCTCAGTCGCCTCTTCCCTCCAGCAGGAACCTGTGCAGAAAGGCAGCTAAAGAGAAAGATGCCTGCTCCCCAGCTCTCTTCCCCATGCCAGGGACAGGGAATCCCTGCTGGGACACTCACTGCACACCGCTCCCCACTCTGTGCCTGGTTTCCCTGGAGCTTGTTCTGTGATGAGATCACGGACAAGAGTGAACCAAAGATTGCTTTTTCTGGGCTGCTTTGAGCAAAAATAGAAGAAAAAGCTTTGCTCATTTTTTCCCAGTGATTTTTTATTTTTCATCAATAGTTCAGATCCAAAGTAAGTATTTATTCGCGGGCCCAACTTCCCAGTCTTTTAATTTAGAGATGTGACTGCCAGTTTCCTAGGTTTTAAGAATATACTGAAAACAGGCCGCCAAGCTCCGGGGCCCTGGATTCCTATACCGCTCCACACGTGCTTGGATCCGATTCCAGCAGGATGGGATGTGAGGTGCAGGACTCTTAGCTGCGCGTTGGACTTTGTTGGCTGTTTTGCATAAACAGCTGTGTGGAGCTGATTAGCAAGCAGGCAAAAAGAGGTGTGCTGTCCCTGGGAGGAGACCAGCGCTGAATTTTTTGGTTTGGTTGTTTCTGTTGTTTTTGTACTGAGGATCGAACCCAGGGGTGCTTTGCCACTGAGCCACATCCCCAGCCCTTTTTATTTATCATTTTATTTTATTATTTATTTATTTATCTATCTATTTATTTATTTATTTTCCTTTTTGTTTAAATTCAGCCCAACTCTTTAGAAAGAGAAAATTCAGACTAGGGGTGTGGCTCTTTGATTTTCATGAGATTCCCCCTCTCACCTTTCTTTTCCTTTTTCCTCTCTAGCTTCCACATGTGAGGGAAAACACATGACCCTTGGCTTTCTGAGTTTGACTTATTTCACTTAACATAATGGTCTCTAGTTTCACCCATTTTTCTGCAAATGATGTAATTTCATTTTTTGGACTGCTTTGAGCTTCGTGGCTGAATAAAACTCCACTGTGTGTATATAAATCACATTTTCTTTATCCATTCATCTGTTGATGGACCCTAGACTGGTTCCATAGGAACCAATTGGCTATTGCGAATTGCACTGCTATAAACAGGGGTGTCATATATTGCTGTAATATGACTTTAATTCTTTAGGATAAATACAAAGGAGTGGTAGAGCTGGGTCATATGGTGGTTCCAGGCCTTGTCTTTTGAGGAGCCTCCATACTGATTTCCGTAGTGGTTGTACTAATTTACAATGTAAAAATATTTCTTTTTCTCCACATCCTCTCTAGCATTTATTATTTTTTAAACTTTTTATTTATTTGTTTGTTTATTTTGTCCCAGGGATTGAACTCAGGGGCACTTAACCACTAAGCCACATCCCCCGCCCTTTTTTGTATTTTATTTAGAGACAGAGCCTCACAAAGTTGCTAAGGCTGACTTTGAACTCTCAATCCTCCTGCCTCAGCCTCCTGAGCCTCTGGGATTACAGGCACGCACCACCGAGCCCAGCTATTACTTGTATTCTTGATGACTGATATTCTGACTTGTATGAGATGAAATCTCAATTTAGTTTTTTTAAATATCTTTATTGAAGCTGGGCGCGGTGGCGCAAGCCTGTAATCCCAGCACTGAGGGAGGCAGAGACAGGAGAATCATGAGTTCAAAGCCAGCCTCAGCAATGGGGAGGTGCTAAGCAACTCAGTGAGACCCTGTCTCTACATAAAAGACAGAATAGGGCTAGGGATGTGGCTCAGTGGTCGAGTGCCCCTGAGTTCAATCTCCAGTACGAAAAATAAATAAATAAATATATTTATTGAATTAATTTATTTTTATGTAGTGCTGAGGATCGAACCCAGTACTTCACACGTGTGAGGCGAGTGCCCTACCACTAAGCCACACCCTCAGCCTCTTCAGTTTAGTTTTGATCTGCATTTCCCTAATTCCTAATAATATTGAAGACTTTTCACATATTTGTTGGCTATTTGTATTTCTTCTTTTGAGAAGTGTCTGTTTAATTCATTCACTCCTTTATTAGTTGGGTTATTTGATTTTTTTTTTTTTTGGTATAAAGCTTTTTGAGCTCTTTATATGTTCTAGATATTAACCTTCTATTAGAAGAGTAACTGGCAAAGATTTTCTCCCATTCTGTGAGTTCTCTCTTCACATTACTAAATCTTTCCTTTGCTGTGCAGAAGCTTTTTAACTGGATGCCATCCCATTTATTGACCCTTGGCATTATTTCCTGAGCTGTAGGGCCTATTGACAAAGCCATGGCCTCTGCCTATCTGCTGGTGCGTTGCCCCTACATTTTCTTCTAGGAGTTGTGTAGTTCCTGGTCTCATTTCCAGGTCTTTAATCCCTTTTGAGTTGACTTTTGTGCCGGGTGAGGCATAAGGGCCTAATCTCATTCAGTTCTGAAGAAAGATCTTCATATGTGTGTATATTAACAAATGCCTTAAGAGCCAGCAACTTTTTTCTTCCTGTCCACAAAGAAAATTTGTTCATCTCCTTTTTTATCCAGTATCTCTCTAAATACTTTGGTGGCTCCCCTAGGATGTAAGCACTTGTCTCCTGGGACCCCTCCAGCCCTGCACACACAGCCTGTCCCTCATGGTCTGAAGAGATGTGTCCACTGAGGCAGCCAGTCTCCCCACGCCATGACATTCTTTGAAAACAAGTGTCTTGTGTGACAAACTCACTGTGAGCAAACATGAAAGCCCCATGACATCGTTCTCCATTTTTAAAGGCTGTGAGTTTTAGGGTTTTTTTTGGTTTGGGGTTTTTTTTTTTTTTTGGTACCAGGTATTGAACTCAGGGGTACTTGACCACTGAGCCACATCCCCAGCCCTAGGGTCTCACTGAGTTGCTTAGCGCCTCCCCATTGCTGAGGCTGGCTTTGAACTCGCGATTCTCCTGTCTCAGCCTCCCTAAGTGCTGGGATTACAGGCTTGCACCACTGCGCCCGGCTGAGTTTTAGTTTTGATTTACCAGTTTTGCTGGGTGACTCTCCTCACCCCCCCCAATTCAAATAGTCACTTCTGTGCTATAGTGAGGCGTTTTAATTTCGTGGACTTTGAAGCTTACAGGAACAGAAAATGTTGATGTCAGTGAAATTCACTAGACGGCTCTGTTGTCTTGTGAATTCAGAGCCCATGTGTCCTGCATACTTCCAGTGGTGGCTGGTGCTGGCCTTTGCAACACATTGGACGTGTGCACTCTTACTAAACACCCACGCACTGAGGCCGGGGACAGCCCTGCTGCAGGGCTGTCCCCATGAAGGAGAGCTCAGTGTGGGCCCAGGAAATCGCGCACGGGTTGTGCTGGGGGAGTCAGTGCAGAGCTCAGTCTGCTCACCCTCCCATTTGCAATAAACCCCATAAAAACTTCCAGAACGAAGCCACCGGCTTGGGCACACAAGCTCCTGTGGCTCTTGCTTTTCTGCCAGCAGCCCCCTGGCCTCGGCTTGCTGCACACAGGCAAGGCCCCAACACCCACTCTGATCTCCCTGAAAACCTCAGCAGAGCCAGCTTTCCCTGCTCCAGGGTGAGTTTTTCCTCCCCAGGACGACTCTCAGATGGGGACCCTCGCCTTACACCAGCTCAGCACAGCCCACTTGGTCTGGCTCACTCTCCTCCCTCCCTCCACTTCCCCAAGGGAGGAGAGAAAGGAGGAGGAGGACGAGGAGGTCAGTGGACTTGATTCTGAACCTGTGTCAAGTCAAGACCGCAGCTTCCCAACACTTCCCCTGCACCAGCCAGTGCTGCAGAGGACTGGTTTTACAGCCTGTTCCCAAGGAGGGGCTTCCGTAGAGGCCTTGAAGCTGAACCCCTAGGAATACTGGGGTCTGACCTGTTTCCTCTGCAGCTAGCAAGGTGGCCAGCCAAGAGGGACTGTCGTGCTGGGGCAGAGGTGGAAGCACTCTGGTTTTCTGAAATTAGGAAGAAAAGACTACCTTGGAGCTGAAGGAGGCTCAGAGAAAAGTTTCAGTTTCCCCAAAGGAGGCTGCCACCAGCCCCAGTGGAAGGCCCTGGGGATGTGAGGATGAACACAAACCCCTTCTCACCATCGTGGAGGGTGGGCCAGTGCAGAGTGGGAGCCTGGGTCTTAGAGGCCTGTGTCAGGCCCAGGAGAAGCCAGCTGCCTGGCCTCTGGCCAGAAGGCATAGGAGACAGAGGAGAGAGCAGAACCAACATCCTGTTCCCAGCAAGGGATGAAACCTCTTTATGACCCTGCCAGGCAGGAGTCACTCTACCCACTGAGAAGTCACAGGAGCCCTGTGCCAGTAGATCCTGGGCCTGGCTGAGAGTCGAGAGAAGTAAGTTTGTCCCACGTAGTGCAAAAGCCATTTAGAGAGTTGAGATCACATCAGGAGAGTCCTAGAGGTCAGCTCCAGGAATCAGCTCTGCAGGGGCAGGTCCCTCACCACAGCAATGAGTCCTGGAAGGTTCCAGAAAGTTTTACAAATTGAATTATAAGACTTTTGAGAGGCTGACATGAGTCAGCCTCTACCATGCCCATTCTCCGGGCTGGTTGCACCCAGCCAGTCCTACAGGTAGCCACGGTGGGTGGGGCACTGTGGTCTCCACAGCAGCACCCAAGGTGGGAGGAAGAGGCTGATGCCTGTGGCCCCAAGAAACCAGGCAGCTGCTTCCCCACTGGCCCAGAGGACCTAGAGATGGCATTGGGGGTGAGGGACCCTCAGGGAGCAGGAAAACGAGCCTGTGGCATAAGGGCCTCAGAGCACTCTGATCCTCCTCCCTGGCAGGTGTGACCAAAACTTTGAGGGTGTGGAGGAACCCTGGACAGCCCTCGAGGCAACAGAGGGGGCCACAGGCTTCACCTCCTCATGCCCAGAACCCACGTCTGGCTCAAGACTGCACAGGAGAGAGACGGGTTGTCATGTGACCTGTGGAGCTCAGGAGGCTGCCTGCTGCGGGGTGTGACTACATCAGGGACGTGCATGTGGTTGATTGAGTGTCCACACAAGGACAGAATGATGCCCTATCACTCAGAACCAGGTATAGGACATTTCTCTGAGCAAGCAATCTCCCTCAGCACCCCACCATCCAGGGACGCCAACATCTCCATCTCTGACGGCATGGATCAGCTCCTTCCTGGGAACTCCCTGCTTCCTGGGGACCCTGAAGTCACAGAGTCCCTGCTGCTGTGCATCTGGCCCCTCTCTCTCTCGTCTTTCTGAGGTTCCTCCACGCTGCATGGCAGAAGTTTGCTCCTTTCCGTTGGCGCATAATATGCCACCGCATGCCGAGCCCAGGACATCCCTACCCATGCTGTCCAGGCCCCTTCAGGCTGTGTGCAGTCTGGCATGGTGGTGAGCAGAACGGCGTGGGCATTCTTGTCGGGGTGGTGGACTTCCAGGTAGGCTTAGGGATAAATTCCCGTGGGGAGCTACATGGGTGTGACTTCTACAGAGGGTGATTTCAGAGGGTGATAGCTGTCAAAATTAGAAAAGCAGCTGTCCGTTATTCTACACACCTGCTCCAGCAGGCACAACGCCTCGCGCTCCGGGTTCTGCATTGCAGCCTCTGTGTGTAAGAGCTGAAGACTGAAGACAGCTAGGCAGCCGCGGACAGGGGCGCAGCCCTCTGTGCCCTGGAATCCCACGCCGCCACTAGAAGGAACGAGGAAGTTCGGGTCCGGTCAGCCTGGTCTTCAAGTTGTGTTAAGTGGAGAAAGTGGCCACAGTGGTGCGCGGTTTTCTACCCTATAGAGAAAGCAGAATATTTGCTATATTTTCAGAAAATATCTATGCAAGTTTAGTCAAGAAATGGATAATCTTAGTTACGGGAGGTGGGATGGGAGGAAGACTTTAGCAAGTATTCCTCTTAGATCATTGATTCTAAAGCCATGTGGATGCATTACCTACGCAAAAACGCAATCTGTACAAAGAGGCCAAACACCACTGAACTGGTCACATGAAAAGGGCAGGTCCCATGGTATATGGCTTAGACCTCAACGAAAAACTTAAATTTAAAGCAGCTTGGGCCGAGAGATGCTGGCCTGGGGGTGCGTGCTCTGGAGGGGTCCTGTGGCCTGGGCCTCCAGAAGCTTCTGCGGCGTCGCTCATTCACCCTCCCTTTGCTCATTCACCGACTCACCCTCCACTTGGTCACAGAGGACCTCTGAGCTCTGGGCATCTCGCAAATGAGCACATCGTGGGCTTGGGGAAGACACCGCAGTTGATGGGGAAAGCCCCAGGTGACAGATGGGGACACGGTGGCTCCTGGGTGGTCGGCGCAGGCGCTGTGTGCTGCAGATGCAGATTCAGCAACCGAGGCTGGGAGTGCTTTGGCCTGCATCTGCACTGCTGCCCGCTGAGGAGAGACCCTGAGGGCCCAGACTCCGTGTCAGATGGCGTACTTCACCATGGTACCTCCTCCAGCAAAACTCACTCAGTCACAGTGTGTGACACTGCAAGGCATAAACCGCTCATGGTGAGGGGGCCCTGGCCTGCAGCAACCCCCAGCAATCAACATGCGAATGGCAATGACATGTTTTAAAATTCAATAAGATGCAAGGGACCATTTTGCAGGAAGGTAAATAAAGGCTCTGACACAGGTAAGGCTCTGTAGGGAGCCAAGACCAGCCTGGGACTAGGCTAGGAGTTCTCTCCTCCCTGTTCCCAGAACTGGGAGGAGAAACAGGCTCCTCTACCTCTTCCACAGAGCGAGGGCCCCTCACCCGCTTCTCAGGAAGGGCGCAGGCCCAACCTGCCTGTGGAAGCAGATATTCCCAATTGTTATGGCTCCTTGGAAGGAAGCCAGGAATAAGCCTGCGGCTTAAATTCCTTAATGTTCAAGCACATTCCTTAACGTTCAAGTATACACAGTTGGCTTAAGTGCTAAATCTTAGAACTGAGCAGAGTATTCTGTGGCTTTTCAGAGAAGCCCAGCTCGTGCTGGGGGATGTTCTTGTCCCTTGCTCCATCCCCAGTGCTTTTCAAAAATTAAGGTGAAATCTGCATAACATAAATTCGTCCTTTCAAAGCGAACAATTCTGTGAAATTTGTGCATTCACAGTATCTACCTAGTTCTCAAACATTCGAGCAGCCCCTCTTCCACACCCCCGCCATGCCCTGGCAACTACGGATTTGCCTCTTCTGGGTATTTCATATATGTGGAATTATGTAATCCATGACCTTTGGTATCCGAGTCCTTTCAATTGGTGTGTTTTTAAGCCTTATCCACATTAAATTATATGTCAGTGCTTTGTGTTTTATGGCTGAATAATATTCCTATGCATGTATGTAACTCCATTTGTTTACCCACGCACCCGTCGGTTAGACACTGGCCTGTTTCCACCTTTTGGTTATTGCGATCAGCGCTGCTGTGAGCTTGTCTCTGCATGTATTCTTTTTTTGTTTTCCACTATTTGGGACATACACCTCGATGTGGGATTGCTATCCGTACAGCAGCTCTGTGTGGAGACTTTGGGGAACCGCTGCACTCGGCTCCCCAGTCGCTGCGGCATGGTGCCACATTCTCGTCAGCACTTATCAGCTCTGGTTTTTGTTGTTGTTGTTGTTGTTTTGGGGTTTTTTTGCTATGCGCCCTCCTAATGGGTGTGCAGCATTATCTCCCTGTGATTTATATCCCCTAACAACTGACAATGCCGAGCATCTTGCCATGTGCTCGCTGGCCATTTGTACACGTTCTTGGTAGAAATGTCTATTTAGATCCTTCGTTCATTTTTTTTAATTGGATGCTTTGTCTTTTTTTTTTTTTTAGTTACCAGTGCTCTTTTATATTCTGGATCAAAAATCGTATCAGATATGTAATTTAAAAATATGTTCTCTCGTTTTTTGGTGTTCTTTCCCCTTTCTTGATACTGTCCTTGATACGCAGAAGTTTTTCATTTTAATGAGTTGTGGTTTGGATGTGAGGAGTCCCCCCAAGGGTCCTGTGTTCATGCAGGAATGTTCAGAGGTGAAATGATTGGGTCGTGAGAGCCATAACCTAATCAATCTGTCCTGGTTTGAGTGGACTGGGCGGTAAGCATGGCTGCAGGAGGTGGGTGCTGGGGCATCCCCTGGGAGGGTGCCTCTTCCCCAGGGCCCCTTCCTCTCTGCTCCCTGGATGCTGTGAGGTGAGCAGCTTCCCTCCACCACCCTGATGTGCCGCCCTGATGTGCCGCCTCACTTCGGCCCAGAGCAATGCAGTCAGCAGTCTGCAGACCAGATTCTGTTAGCCAAAATCAACTCTCCTCTAAATTGTTCAGCAGCTGTTTTGATCACAGACACAGGAAACCTGACTACAGCCATGAGGTCCCGCGTATGTTTTCTTTTCCCTTTTGCTGTCTGTGCTTCTAGTATCACATCTGAGCATCCATTGTCAAATCCAGGGTCGTAACGATTCACTTCTCAGTTTCTCCTGAGAGTTTGATGGAACACCACTGCCAACCGCTTAGGGGTGAGTTGCACCCAGTGGGGTCTCTCCATAGCTTACACTATGAAAGCGCAGGTGGAAAACATCAAGGTCAACATCAGCAGGAAGGAGTGATGAGGCACATAAGTTGCTTGGGGCCTGACGTGATGAGAATGGCTGGGAAAGGCTGACGTGTGTCCTCCCCCAAATCCATGTGCTGAAGTTGTAATTCCTGGTGCCTCAGAAAGTGACTATTTGGAGACAGGGCCTTTGAAGGGGCAATTAAGGTTAAGTAAGGTCATTGCGGGAGACCCTAATCCAACATGAATCATGTCCTGTTAAGAGGAGACCACAGCATGGTGGAGAGGTGCACACCTGTGATCCCAGCTATTCAGGAGGCTGAGGCAGGAGGATCACAAGTTTGAGGCCAGCATCGGAAATTACTGAGGCCCTGAGTGACTTAGACTCAAGAACAAATAATTAAAAAGGGCTATGGATGTGTTTCAGCGGCAGAGCGCTTATCTAGTATGTGCCAGGCTTTGGATTTGATCTGTGGGACAAAGAGAGATTAGGACACAGACTCACATAGCCATGGGAAGACAGGAAGAAGGCAGCAGCATCTACCAGCCAAGGAGGAAAGCCTCTTAAGAGACCAACTCTGCCTCGCCTTGATCTTGCCCGACAGGGGGGCTCCTGAGAAAGTAAATTTTTATTGTTAAAACCACCCGAGGGCCGTATTCATGGCAGTGGCCCAGTAGGTCCCTCTGAGGCTTTCCTCTCAAAAACCCATCATCCCACTCTAATCGTGAGAGAAACATCAGACAAACCCAGTCGGGGACATTCTACAAAATACCTGACCAGTACTCAAAGCTGCTTTGGCTGTTAAACACCAACATTTTTTAAAAATTTATTTGTATTTTTTAAAACAGCAGAATGCATTTCAAGTCACAGTACACATATGGAGTACAATTTTCCATTTCTCTGGCTGTGAAGAAGGTAGAGTCACACCATTCATGTCTTCATCCATGTACCTAGGGAGTGCTGCCATCTCATTCCACCATCTTTCCTGACCCCATGCCCCCTCCCTTCCCCTCCCTCCCCTTTGCCCTATCCAAAGTTCCTCCGTAGCCGGCGCGGTGGCTCAAGCCTGCAATCCCAGCACTTAGGGAGGCTGAGACAGGAGAATCGCGAGTTCAGAGCCAGCCTCAGCAATGGCGAGGTGCTAAGCACCTCAGTGAGACCCTGTCTCTACATAAAACACAAAATAGGGCTGGGGATGTGGCTCAGTGATCGAGTGCCCCTGAGTTCAATCTCCAGTACCAAAAAAAAAACAAAGTTCCTCCGTTTCTCCCATGCTCCCCACCCCACCCCCATTATGGATCAGCATCAAAACTGTGGTATATATACACAATGGAATATTACTCAGCAGTAAAAGAGAATAAAATAATGGCATTTGCAGGTAAATGGATGGAGCTGGAGAACATCATGCTAAGTGAAGTAAGCCAATCCCAAAAAACCAACACCAACATTTTTAAAAATTAAAAAATTTTTTTAAAAATTTAGGAAGTCTGAGAATGTGTCACAGCCAAGAGGAGCCTGAGGGACATGAAGACTAAATGAGATGTAGCATCCTGGATAGGACCCTGGGACAGAAAAGGGACAGTAGCTAAAAACTAAGGAAAGCTGCACAAAGCCTGCACTTCGGCTAAGTCTCCCACGTGACAGTTGGACGCAACATGCTTGAGTGAGATGTTAGTGACAGGGACTTGAGGTGGACAGTGACTCTGTGGGCTTGCTTCACAATTTTTCTGTAAATCAAACTATTCTAAAATTAAAAGTTAATTTTTTTAAATGGAAGAGAAGTTTGAATAGAAATTTCCACAAAGACATACAGATGGCCATGAAAAGATGCTCAGCATCCAACAGGCAAATGTAAATCAAAACTACAATTAGACGCCACTTCGCAGCTACCAGAATGACTGTGATCAAAAGATGAGTGTTGACAAGGGCCGAGACTTATGGAGAAGCCAGACCTCTTTTTCATTGATGATAGGAATTTTATCTTATTTTTATTATATTTATTTTTGTTCAGTGCCAGAGATCGAAAATAAGGCCTTCTGCACACACTGCCACTGAGGGCTATCTCTGGCCCCGTGGGAATTTTAAATGGTACAACCACTTTGGAAAAAGGGTTTGTTTGACAGTTTCTTAAAATGTTCAACATAAATTTACAAGACCTGGCAATTCCACACTTAGTTATCAAAAGAAAAAAGAAAAGAAAGGAAAAAAGAAATAATAAATAATATGTCCACACAGAAACATGAATATGAATGTTCATAGATATATTATTTTTAATAGTCAGGAAGTGAAAATAACCTACATATGTCATAAACTAATAATGAGTACATAAATGTGGCGTACAGGCAAAGACTTTCTCAATAATACCCATAAAGCTCAGGAAATAATGCCAAGAGTTAATAAATGGAGCCAGGCACGGTGGCGCACACCTGTAATCCCAACGGCTTAGGAGGCTAAAGCAGGTGAATCGTGAGTTCAAAGCCAGCCTCAGAGCCAGCCTCAGAGCCGGGCGCGGTGGCTCACGCTTGTAATCCCAGCACTTAGGGAGGCTGAGACAGGAGAATCGCGAGTTAAAAGCCAGCCTCAGCAATGGCGAGGCACTAAGCAACTCAGTGAGACCCTGTCTCTACATAAAAAACACAAAATAGGGCTGGGGATGTGGCTCAGTGGTCGAGTGCCCCTGAGTTCAATCCCTGGTACCAAAAAAAAAAAAAAAAAAAAAAAAAAGCCAGCCTCAGCAACGTAGCAAGGCCCTAAGCAATGTAGCAAGACCCTGTCTCTCAATAAAATATAAAAAGGCCTGGGGATGTGACTCAGTGGTTAAGTGCACTTGAGTTCAATCCTCAGTACAAATAAATAAATAGGATAGCATCAAATTAAAAAGCTTTTGTGCAGCAAAGGAAACAATTAGCAACGTGAAGAGAGAGCCCACAGGATGGGAGAAAATCTTTGCTAGTTACTTCTGACAGAGGATTAATAGCTAAACTATATAAAGAGCTCAAAAAGCTTTACACCAAGAAAATTAAATAACCCAATCAATAAATGGGCAAATGAATTAAACAGACACTTCTCAAAACAAAATGACCAACAAATACATGAAAAAAATGTTCGACATCATTAGCAATTAGGGAAATACAAACTAAAACTAGGTGTCCATCAACAGATGAATGGATGGAGAAAATGTGGTACATATACACAGTGGAGTTCTATTCAGCTGAGGAGAAATGAAATCATGTCAACTGCAGGAAAACGGATGGAACTAGAGACCACTACGTTAAGTGAAATAAGTCAAGCTCAGAAGGTCAAGGGTCATATGTTTTCTTTCATATGCAGAAGCTAGAGAGGAAGTAGGAGAATAAAAGTCTGGGCAGGTCTCATGAAAACGCACCCAGAAGAGTATGGGGAGAAGGGGCTGTGGCTGTGGCTCGGTGGTAGAGCACTTCCTTCGCATGCGTGAGGCACTGGGTTCGATCCTCAGCACCACGTAAAAATAAAGATATTGTGTCCATCTACAACTAAAAAAAAATTTTTTTTAAAAAGTGTGGGAAAAATAAATGTGGTCTATTCACCCATGGAGTGTTATTCATTAATGAAACGAATGGTATACTGATACGGTCTATCATGTGCGTCAACATGAAAACATTCTAAGTGAAGGAAGCCATATGCAAAAGACCACCTACCATACATTTACCATAACATGACATGTCCGGAAAAGGCAAATCCACAGAGAGAAAGATCAAGGATCGCCTCCGGCAGGAGACAGAAAGGCAAGCAGTCCTCATGGAGTGAACTCTTTGTGCTCACGGCAGTGTCGTAAAATTGGACCGTGACGACGGTAGGGCAATGACGACATTTACTAGACAACCACTGAGTTACACCTTCAGAGTGGGCGGCTTTTTCTTTTCCGTCTATAATCAAACCTTGATAGAGAACATTACCAGGAAGCTGGTAAGGCACCATGAAACAGATCAGCAGTACATTAATGATTTTATAAATTCGGTGATGGGTGACGAATATTTGTTACACTGTTTCTTTTACTGTTGTTTATTTTGAAAACTGTCATAATGCAAAGGTTTTTTTTCATGTCATTAGTTTATTTACAAACATATCTAGTATGCTATGAATCCAAGAGTTTGGTCTATTTTTCAGAGATTGCACCTCTTCAAACATTCTTCATATCTGTTAAATGGATGGATTAGAAGGTCCTTATTCCTTAAGCTGTTGATGTCTTAATATAAAGAAAGGTGCAGCAAATCCTGATCCAAAGTATAAGGGCATCATAACTATTAAGCGCCACTTGTTTTCCACTGAAAATGGCAAATTCTTGCCAGGGCCCTCTTCATAGTGGCTCCTACAGACCACTTACCTGGTGAACCTCCGAATGCTCTGTCAATAATACAAAGTTTTTAAAAATCAATGTCTTGCTCCTCGGTGCTGCCAATAAACCCTGGAGTAGGCTGTTGGCTTATCTGCAAACCTTCCTTTCCCCAGAGTTAGCAGGTGCGTTTCCTTGGGACCCTGATGGTTTCTGATTTTTTTTTTTCAGAGTCTGATTCAGAGGCTGGCAAATAAAAGTTAGTGATATACGTTTTTGAAACAAAAGGAAGAGAGAGAAAAAGAAATAATCAGGTGACATGGAAAAGACTACTACCCAAAAGCCAACTCAAGTTTCTCAAAAGCAGCTCATTGGAACACAGTTACTCAGGCTCAAGAGAACATCTCACGCCCAAGTATGTTTGCCTATGTTCTGTTGTTGGGGGTTTTTCGTTTGTTTGTTTTGTGGTTCCGTTTTTTTGTTAACGCTCTGCTTTGGGGACGGTGCTACCATAGGTAGCAGCTCAGTGATGGGTTCCCTTTTCTAAATTTGTAATAAAATTTGTAGCTGAGTGCGGTGGTGCACACCTGTAATCCCAGCACTCTGGGAGGCTGAGACAGGAGAATCGCGAGTTCAAAGCCAGCCTCAGCAGTGGCGAGGCACTAAGCAACTCAGTGAGACCCTGTCTCTACATAAGACACAAAATAGGGCTGGGGATGTGGCTCAGTGGTCGAGTGCCCCTGAGTTCAATCCCCGGCACCAAAAACAAAAAAAAAATTCCTGAAGCACTGTACGTGGAGGTGTGGCAGCTGAAGTACACCGGGTCCTCGCAGCCTGGGCCCGGCTCGGCGTCCCCTCCGGTCGCAGCAGCGCAGGCGTCACCCCGCTCTGACCCTCTGCGTTTCGAGAGCGGGATCTTCTTGCGGGTCGACAGCGGGAGCGCCGTGGGCAGGGCAGCTCCGCGGAGCGCGGGGAGGTCACCGCAGCCACGTGGGGCCCGCCGGGCGCGCTGGGCACGCACAGCCCGGGCCGGAGTGCGGACCGCCCGGGACCCCCGCCCGGTCGCCGCCGAGCGCTGGGCAAGCCCGCAGGCCGCGAGCCAGCTCTGGGGCAGCGAGCGCCCGAGGCCACCCCGGGGCGCGGCACCTCCCTGCGGAGTCTGCTGGCCTGCGGTGGCCACCGCGAGGCCGGGCCTCCCCGGAGCGGCGGCCCGAAGGCTGCGCTGGGAGCCGTCCGGCAGCGTGAGCCCCGCGGGCCGCAGGGACCCCAGGGCAGCTCTTAGGGGACGGGCCTCGGGACCCCCAGACCCGGCCCGGGCGCGGTGCCGCTGGACCTCAGCCGCTGAGGGTCGGAAGGCCCGCGCCCCCGTCGCGCCCGACCCGAAGCCGCGGGCGGCGCCCACTCTCTGGCCTCCCGCCGCCCGTCCCCATCCACGCGTCCTCGGAAGCACCGCCCGGCCCCAGCGCGGCCTGCGCTGCTGACACCCTGCGGCGAGGGGCGCCTTCCGCCAGGGGCCTGCGCTCTGACCCGGTAGAGCCGGCCCGGGACACGGACCTGGATCCTGGAGCTGCCTGCCTGCAGGGGTTGCCAGACTTAACCGACCCAAGTGGAGGGCGCTGGCTGCACACGGACCTCACGTCAACAATGGAGAATCACCTTTCTTATTTGTTCGGGGGTAGGGGGGTTGTTTGTTTGTTTGTTTGTTTTGAATTCAAGGGCACTCGACCACTGAGCCACATCCCCAGCCCTATTTTGTGTTTTATGTAGAGACAGGGTCTCACTGAGTTGCTTAGCGCCTCGCCATTGCTGAGGCTGGCTTTGAACTCGCGATTCTCCTGTCTCAGCCTCCCAGAGTGCTGGGATTACAGGCGTGCGCCAATGCGCATGGCTTTATTTTTTCTTTTTAGATATACATTACAGGAGAGTGTATTTTGACACATTGTACATACACGGAGGATGATAACTAGGATTCCATTCTTGTGACTGAACGTGATGTGGAGTTTCACTGGTCTGTGTTCATATGAGCACAGGAAAGCCATGGCGGATTCATTCCACTGGCTTTCTCATCCCCATACCCCCACCCTTTCCTTCATTCCCCTTTGTCTCCTCCAAAGAAGTTTTTCTATCTTCCCTAACCCCCCTTATTGTGTGTTAGTATCCGCATATCAGAAATAACATTTGATCTTTGGTTTTGGGGAATCAATTTATTTCATTTAGCATGAGAGTCTCCAGTTGCATCCATTTACCAGCAAATGCCATGTAGAATAATAATCTTTAGTATATCTCAAATATGACCTGTGATGGGACATACTTATACTAACAAAGTTATTTGCTGTTGATGGGAAACGGAACAGGGCTTCTGTATTTTATCAGGCCTCCTTCTACACTCTGCCTTCCCAGGAATCACAGCTGCCCTAACCTGGCCCCTCACCTGCAGGTGGTTTTGTGTACTGGCAGGTTTGCTTTTGATTGCTGAGAGCTTCTGTTGTAGGATGTACCCCTATTTGTTTATTCACCCATTGACAAATGAGCTCTTTGTGGTGCTGGGGATTGAACCCAGGGCCTTGTGCATGCGAGGTAAGCCCTCTACCAACTGACCTATATCCCCAGCCCTCACCCATTGTTCTTTGCAGTTTGGGACTATTGTGAATAATGCTAGTGCCCACCTGTGATCCCAGCACTTAGGGAGGCTGAGACCGGATAATCGTGAGTTCAAAGCCAGCCTCAACAACAGCGAGGCACTAAGCAACTCAGTGAGACCCTGTCTCTACATAAAACACAAAAGAGGACTAGGGATGTGGCTCAGTGGTCGAGTGCCCCTGAGTTCAATCCCCAGTACCAAAAAAAACCCACCAAAATAAACAAAAATCACCTATACCTATTAGCTTTTGCCTGCTTTTAAATTTGCATATTAATATTCTATTATTGAGTTATAGAGGGTTTCTATATATTCTGGATACTCTTCCTCTGCCTCTGAGAATATTTTCTTCCAATTTATGGCTTTCTTTTTCATTTTCTCAGGGATATCCTTTGAAGATCAAATGATTAAAATTTTAATTAAGTTCATTTTATCTTTATTTTATTTTATGGTGTCCTGGCACACCACTTTTTGTGTTCCAAGAAATCTTTGTTAATCTCTAAAGCCCTGAAGATTTTACCCTGCATTTTCTCCCAGAAGTTTTATAGCTTTATTCAACTTTTAGGCTTAGATCTATGATCCATTTTGAATTAATTTCTGTGTGCAGTTCATTCTTTCCCATACAGATTCCAGTCAATTCCATACTGTTTGTTGAAAATATTATTCCCCATCCAATCACCTGGTCTCCTTTGTAAAAACTCAGTTGGCCAGGGGCTGCGGGTTTAGCTCAGTGAGAGAGAACTTTCCTACTACCCCTGAGTCAGTCCCCAATATTGCAAAAAAAACCCAAAAAACAATTAAGTGATGTCAGTGTCCTGGTTTTCTTATGTTACATAAGATATAGCCATGGCTGGGGTTGTGGCCCAGTGGTGGACCACTTGCCTCACACATATGAGGCCCTCGATTTGATCCTCAGCATCACATAAAATAAATAAATAAAATAAAAGTATTGTGTCCATGTACAGCTGAAAATATATATATATTTTTAAAATGTAGCCATGGAGGAAACCAAGTAACGGATTTTCAGATCTCTGCATTATCTTTGCAATTTTCTCTCATTCCCATCCGAATGTAGTTTCTTTCTTTTTCATGCCTTATTGCAGTGTCTGAGGTTTCAGTACAGTATTGAAGTAAAGTAGCAAAGTGAGCATCTTTGTTCTGCTCCCAGTCGGAGGAGGAAATAATTTAGTCTTTCACCATAAGAAAATACCATGTGGATTTTTACAGATGCCCTTCATCATTTTGAGAAAGTCCTGTCTATTCTCAGTTTGCTCAGAGTTTTCTTGTAGAACAGAATGCATTTTTTTTAATTTTTTTTTTTAGCTGTAGATGGACACAATGTCTTTATTTTATTGCTTTGTATGTGGTGCTGAGGATCGAACCCAGGGCCTCACGCATGCGAGGCAAGTGCTCTGCCGCTGAGCCACAACCCCAGCCTCAGGCATTGCATTCTGTCCAGTGCTTTCTCTGTGTTGAGATAATCATGTGATTTTTCCAATGTGGCAGATTACACTGATTTTCAGTGGAACCTTATGTTCCTGAGATAAAACTCACATGCTCCTGATCCTTTTCTGATATTACTAGATTTTTATTTACTATCATTCTGTTGAAGATTTTTGCATTTCTGTTTTGTTAAGGATATTGGTCTGCAGTTTCTTGTTCATAGTATCCTTACTATAGACCCCTCTGTTCCTCCTTAAATTGGAGAGTTGGAAAGGGCACCTCCCCACAGAGATTATTGCCAAGCCCTAGATTGTCCCCCGGTGGGACCCCATTCCCACGTGTGCTGTGTGTGACGAGATAGTGTAAGACCAGCCACCTTCAGTGTCTTAGTAGGAACGTTTGATGCATGTAACTGGTACCAGAGTCCGCTGTAGTGTTTCCACAATTCAGTTTCATCAGATAACTCAATCGTGACCGTTTCCTGGGGACTCTTACTGTTCACACCCACAGAGGCTAAAGAGCTAGATCAGCATGCCACTTTATTAGTTTACAATGTCTTTCCTGAGGTCTGAGGGGTCATTCATTGTCTTCAAGGACCCCTCCCTGTGTTGGCCTCAAAAACCAATCTGGGCCTTCGAGTTTTCCAGGTGAGCCTGGAATACCAGCTAATGCCGAATTTTGTGCAGGCAAATGTGGCACTTGGAACTACCACTGTTCTCCGCCGTGGTCAGTTCTGAACAGCCACTTTGGAGGCTTCAGCTGTCATCTTCTTAGACTCAGTCCAGGCCACCACCCTGCCTAATGGCCTCTATGGCGTCCCAGGTAAGCAGTTTCTTGTTTCACCCGAGCCCTCGTGTGTCTCCCTGGTGGAGACACTGTCACCCTGACGCCGATGAGTGGAAAGGAAATCTGTCTTTTTCTAAATGTCGTGCACTATGACTCGCAAAAGGGAAAGACAGAGCAGACGCCTGCGCAGCCCCCAGGCCACAAGCGGAGCAGGGCCACAGCCCCATCCCACTGACTGCCTCCCCGTCACAGATCTTCTTCCCTCCCGTCCTGATTTTTATTTAATCCCTTCCTTGCTTATACTTATAATTTTACCACCAAACCTGCGTTCCCAAGTGCCGTCCCGCCGCCTCTGGAGCGCCGCTCGGCGGCTGTGTGCCCCTCACCATTCCCAGTCCTGCCTCGGGGGGCCGCGACCCGCTTCTCCAGCCTGCTGGTGGCGCCGTGGGAACCCTTTCCGTTTGGGGGCTCCGCTTGTCAAGTTTTACTTTTTAAAAAGCTACTGGGCTTTTCACTAGGATTGTGTTGGATCCATGGAGCAGTTGGAGAACGGATGTCCTTACATTATAGTCTTCTCATCCATGAACATATGGTTATTTCATTTTATTACATAAAGCATGTTTGTCATGATTCACACATATTAGTGGAACATATTATGAGTGTATTATTATATTATAAAATGCCCGGTCTCACTACATTGTCCATGGCTAGCCCTAAACTCCTGGGCTCAAGTGATCCTCTTGCCTCAGCCTCCTGAGCTGCTGTGATTACAGGCCTATGCCACCATGCCCAGCTTTTCGTAACATCTTAAAATGAATGCTTAGCTCTTTATATTCTAGCCTTTTTCTTCTCTAAAATATGCAGTTAAGACTGTAAATTTTTCTCCAAGCGCTGTCTTAGCTTTACTTTACAGGCTTGTTGCATTTTTAAAAAATTATACATACATAACACCTCGGTTTCCTTGAGCCCCAGTGTCTGCTCGCGTCCCTGAGGCACCATGGAGTACACTGTGCTTATAACCCACTCTCACACTTTGTTTTCTCTCCTGTCTTCCTGAGACTCTAGTTAAACATATGTTAGATGGAAGATTCCTTTTAAAAACAATTTATTGGTGCATGTTAATTATATTAGGTATGATAAGCCTGACGTATAATTTGTATCTTAGCTATTCTTACAATTTTTTAAAATTTTTTTAGTTGTAGGTGGATACAATGTCTTTATTTTATTCATTTATTTATTTATATGTGGTGCTGAGGATCGAATCCAGTGACTCACGCATGCTACAGCCCCAGCCCCCTTATAATGTTTAATTAAACGTTTTCCATTTACTTATAGATGCACACTTCACTCCAGATTATTTTATTGTGACAATTAACTCAAGGTTAACTATAAAAATTAAGCTCAGAATGTCAAAGTTAGGCAATACTGAACTTGCTGATCACTCACACATACACACTTTGTTTTTTTTAAATATATTAGCCAGGCATGGTGGTGCACACCTGTAATCCCAGCACTTAGGGAGGCTGAGACAGGAGAATTGCAAGTTCAAAGCCAGCCTCAGCAACGGCGAACCGCTAAGCAACTCAGTGAGACCCTGTCTCTACATAAAACACAAAATAGGGCTGAGGATGCGGCTCAGTGGTCAAGTGCCCCTGAGTTCAATCTTCGGTACCAAAAAATATATATATTCTTAGTTGTAAATGGACAGAATGAGTTTATTTTATGAAATACGTGGTGCTGAGGATCAAACCCAGGGTGTCACAGGTGCTAGGCGAGCTCTGCTCCGCTGAGCCGCGGGCCAGCTCCACACACACCCACTTTCACAGAAGCACGAGGCAGTCAAGGGGAGCGGGTGCGTAAGAGCAGCACGAGGCCTCATCAGCATCAGCAGGCCTCCCCTTGGGTCACTGTTGACTCACAACGGGTGCATCAGTGGCCTCTGCTGGCAGTATTTCTCTCTTCCAGCCTACATGAGGAGCTCAGGGTCCCCTCGCTGTCTTTAAAAAACTATTCAGTGCCTTAAGAGAAAGATAAGATTGACATCAGTGCTCCAACGCAGCAGAGTAGGCCAGGGTTTTACACCAAAAATTCAACTACGAGGTTAGAGGTTAGGTTGACCATGAGTATTAGTATCAATTTTTATCGCTTCCTTAGGCCTTCTCTCAAATGCAGACCATTTTTTTCCATTACTTGCTCTTCAGATGTAATCTTATTCTTCTTTTTCTTGGAAAAAAAAATGCTTTCTCAAGAACATCATAGCCAAAAGCAAGTTTCACGTTAACATGTTGATGACTTTTTATGAAGATCAAAGTGTTTACAATACAACTAAGTGAGGTGAAAACATGATGTCAAAAGAAGTTCCCCTTTGGGGGGAATGAGATATCCTTTACAAATACTGGGCAAATCTCACAGAGCACTCCTAACTTTCATTTCACTAATTCACTCTTCAGCAGTGTCTAATAATTTCCCATTAAACTCTTATATTCATTTTAAAATTTTGATCATGGTTCAATTAATGTAATGTAATCAGTTTAATTTTTAAATTTGATCAAGCTTTAGTTTTAAAGTTCCTATCTGGTTCTTTTTCTTTTTTTTAATATTTATTTTATAGTAGTAGGTAGATAGAATATCTATTTTACTTTTATGTGGTGCTGAGGATTGAACCCAGTGCCTCACGCGTGCTAGGTGAACACTCTACCACTGTGCCACAACCCCAGCCCCCTGGTTCTTTTTCAAAGTGTTTCATGGTCTTATTTTTTTAAATTTTTAAAATTTTTTGGCTGTACTAGGGATTGAATCCAGGGCCTCCCATGTATGTTAAGAAAGCACTCTACCACTGAGCTGCATCCCCAGGCCTCATAGCTTTTAAAAATATAATATCCACTTTCCTGATAAAAAATTCAAGCTCAATTTCTGTCTTCCCAGACAAAGTAGCAGAGTTGTTTTCCACACCTGGGTCTGACCCTGACCCCCGGGACCCCCGTGGGGCACTCCTGCCCTGCCATTGGTGCTGGCTCCGGTTCTTCCTGTCAAGCCGCCTCACAGGCCTGAACCTCTCTGTGATAGATGATGTGTATGAAAATGTATTTGTAGGGAGATGTGGGGCAGGGGATGATGCTCTGTGATGCTCTGTCCTCTGGAGAGGACTTCCCTCCTTGCCAAGTGGTGGAGAACAACAGCCATCTGGGGCTCAGTTGGTCCAGCGGTGGGGCCATTTCTGAGCTACCTGGTGGCTTGCAGCTGCTTCCAGAGCAGCCTTCCTGCCGAGGTGCTGCCCTTTGAAATCAGAGCCCAAACCAGGCAATAGTTTCCCGAGCGTTGACTATTGGCAGGCCCAGCCTCTGGCCTCTCCCCCAAAGCTCCACAAGATGCAAACTGCGCAGCTCAGCTCCTCAGCTGTCTCTTCAGGTCAGCCAACCTGCAGACAAAGCAGCTGCACGTGGGCTTACCTTTCTAGATCTCTGCTTGGACATCGGCCCACTGATTCTTCCAGTCTTCCTAACTCCTTGCTGGTTGCTATATTTTCTTCAGACTTTTTAGTTGGTTTTTGGCTGGTAGATTGGTACGAACTGTCTAGACCATCATTATTGGAAGTAGAAGTATTTGTGATAAATATTGTGTGTCCTCTGTAAGACACCAGTTCAGAGACATAAAATATTCAAGATAAATAGACAAGAAATCTCGGTCCTGAAGCAAGTAACAGCCTCCTGGGGAGGACATCCTTGTATTCAGCTTATCCTCAAGCCAGAGAGTACGATGCAGAATGTACCATAGTAAGAGGCCACAGGGGACCCAAAGGGCTTCTTGGGAGAAGCATTCCACTGGATGGGGCCTCAGTAGCCACAGCCGAACAGTTTACTTTTTTTTTTTTTTAAATATCTTTATTTTATTTATTTTTATGTGGTGCTGAGGATCAAACCTGGTGCCTCATGCATGCGAGGCAAGCGCTCTACCACTGAGCCACAATCCCAGCCCCGCCGAACAGTTTACTTTTGCTGTTGATTGTATTATGCTCACAGCAAAACTAAGCAGAAAGGGCAGAGAATTCTCCTACAGCCCTGGCCCTTACCAATATCCAACCTCCTCCACTTCAACGCATCTGTTACAACTGATGAGCCCACGGGTGCATCCCTAGCACTCACAGTCAGTAGTTTACGTTAGGGGCCACCCTTGGTCTGTACATTCTATGACAAATGTACAATAACACGTGTCCACCACACTAGTATCAGACAGAGTGGTCTCACTGCCCTAAATGTCTTCTGCGCTTTACCTGGTCATCTCTCCTCGTTGTCCCCTGGCAACCCCTCCTCTTTTTAGCCTCTCCATATCTCCATGGTTTTGCCTTTTCCGGAATGTCCATAGTCAGAATCACGCAGCTTACGGCCTTTACAGATTGGTTCTTTCACTTAGTACCATGCATTTAAAGTTTCCCCATGTCTTCTCATGGCTTGATAGGGCGCCTGTTTTTAGCACTGAATAGCACCCCCTTGTCTGGATGGACCTTGGTTTCTTTACCCACTCACCCCTGGGACGGCATGTTGGCTGCTTCCAAGTTTGGACAATTATGAATAAAGCTGCTAGAAAATTCTGGGCGCATGCTCTTCTGTAGACGTATATTTTGAACTCATCTGGGTAAATCCCAAGGATCAGGATAGGTGGATCACCCAGGAAGAGTCTGTTCAGTTCTGTTAGAAACGGCCACACTGTCTTCCAAAGTGGCTCTTCCGCACGCGGATCCCCGTGGTGTTCTCTTGATTTGATTCGTGATGTGTCTTTTCAAATGCTTGTTTGCCCCACCTGTGTATTTTCTTGGATTTGAAGTGTCTGTTCAGGATGTTTGCCCATTTTTAATCTAGTTTCTCCTTTTCCTGTGGTTGGTTTTCAGAGTTCTTTGTGTATTTTGGACAATAGCTCTTTTTTTTTTAATATTTTTTTAGTTGGAGATGGACACAATGTCTTTATTTTATTGCTCTGTATGTGGTGCTGAGGATCGAACCCAGGGCCTCACGCATGCGAGGCAAGCGCTTTGCCACTGAGCCACAACCCCAGCCCCGACAATAAGTCTTTTATCAGTTATGTCTTTTGAAATATTTTCTCCCAGTTTGTGGCTTGTCTTTTTATTCTCCTGACAATGTCATTGACAGAGAAGATATTTTACATTTTGATAGAATTCGGATAATCGGTTCTGTCCTTCCTGGATTCCGCCCTGGCAGTTGGATCCTGAGTCATCACCATGCCCAAGACCTTCCAGAGTTTCTTCCACGGTGTCTTCTAGGAGTTTTATAGTTGTGTGTTTTACACTTAGGTCCATGATGGATATTTTTATTTTTAAAATGAATTTTTAAATTGGAGCTTTCTAATGACAAACAGGGGGCTACGTGGTAGCACATTTGCACAGGTGTATAACATAATCTGGCCAATTTCAAACTGAATTTCAATTTCTTTCTTTTTTCTCTTTTTAGTTCTTTCTGTATTCTGGATATTAATTCTTTTTTTTTTTCTTTTTGGTACTGGAGATTGAACTCAGGGGCACTCGACCACTGAGCCACATGCCCAGCCCTATTTTGTGTTTTATGTAGAGACAGGGTCTCACTGAGTTGTTTAGCACCTCACCGTTGCTGAGGCTGGCTTTGAACTCACGATTCTCCTGTCTCAGCCTCCCTAAGTGCTGGGATTACAGGCTTGCGCCACCGCGCCCAGCTTGGATATTAATTCTTTTTTTTTTTTAAATATTTTTTTAGTTGTAGATGGACACAATGTCTTTATTTTATTGCTTTTTTTGTATGTGGTGCTGAGGATCGAACCCAGGGCCTCACGCATGCAAGGCAAGCGCTCTACCGCTGAACTACAATCCCAGCCCCCGATATTAATTCTTTATCAGAAGAATATCTAGCGAAGGTTTTCCCCTTCTGTAGACCCTGTCCACACTTGCTTCCTTTTCTGTGCAGAAGCTTTTTAATTTGATGCTATCTCATTTATTAATTCTTGGTATTATTTCCTGAGCTTTAGGAGTCTTTTTTATTTTCGGTTCTGGGGATTGAACCCAGGGACCCTCTCCCCCAGATCTTTTTATTTCATTTGACACAGAGTCTCACTAAATTGCTGAAGCGGGCCTCAAACGTGCAATCCTCCTGCCTCCGCCTCCCAAGTTACTGGAATTACTGGCATGTACCAGCATGCGTCTCTTTAGGAGTCCTACTGAAGAATTGGTTGCCTATACCTGTATGTGGGAGTGTTAACCCTATGTTTTCTCCATAAATCAGTTTTGAGGTAATTTTTGTGAAAGGTGTAAGGTCTGTGTGTAGATTGTTTATCTTACTGTGGGTGTTCTCTTGTGAGAAGACTGTCTTCTAGGTCATGGTGTTACCTTTGTCTCTTTCTCAAAGATCAGTTGACTGTATTTGGGTGGGTCTATTCCGGGGCTCTCTGTCTGTCTCTTGTCCATGGTCTCAGCAGCACCGCCCTGTGGAGATTGCTGTAGTCTATAGGAAGCCTTGGTGTTGGCTAGTGCTCATTCTCCAACTTTGCTCTTTCCTTCAACAAGGTATTACTATTCTGAGTCTCTTCCTCTTCATAGAAATTCTAGAATCAGTTTGTCAATATCTACAAAAGGACTTGCTTGGATTTCGATTTGGATTGTGCTGAACCTGTAGATCACGTCGGGAGGAACTGACATCTTGGCTACGTCAAATCTTCCCAGCTGCAGACACAGAACCCCTCCCTCTCCATCAGCCTAGTTCTTTTTAATGAGAGTTTTGTTTCTCATGATGACCTTGTACATATTTTGTTAGATCTACACCTAAGTGTGCCATTTGAGGAGATGCTAATATAAATGGTATGGTATTTTTAATTTCAAATTTCATTTTTTCATTGTTGCCATATAAAAAAGTAATTAGCTTTTGTATATTAACCTTGTATCCTGTAACCTTGCTATAATCACTTATTGGTCTCAGGAAGTTTGTTGTTGTTGTTGATTCTTTTGGATTTTACATATAGATGGTCTTGCTATTGGCAAGCAAAGACAGCTTTATTTCTTCCTTTACCATTTGTATACTTTACTTTTTTTCTTGTCTTATTACATTAGCTAAGAATTCCAGTATGAGCCAGGCACAGTGGTGCACGCTTGTAGTCCCAGCACTTAGGGAGGCTGAGACAGGAGAATAGTAAGTACAAAGCCAGCCTCAGCAACGGCGAGGCGCTAAGCAACTCAGTGAGACCCTGTCTCTACATAAAACACAAAATAGGCTGGGGAGGTGGCTCAGTGGTCGAGTGCCCCTGAGTTCAGTACCCAGTACCAAAAATAAAAAAATAGTGTACAATTCAATGGCTTTTGGCGTAGTTGCAGAGCTGTATAACCATCACCACAATCAATTCTAAGACATTTTTATTACCCCAAAAGGAAACATCACACCCTTTGTCACTTCCCTAATCCTCCCACTCTCCAATCTCAACTCTTTTTTTTCCCGGGGATTGAACCCAGGGGCACTTGACCACTGACCCACATCCCAAGCCCTATTCTGTGTTTTATGTAGAGACAGGGTCTCACCAAGTTGCTTAGTGCCTCGCCGTTGCTGAGGCTGGCTTTGAACTCAAAATTCTCCTGTCTCAGCCTCCCAAAGAGCTGGGATTACAGGCTTGCGCCACCACGCCCAGCTTCCCAACCCCAGCTCTAAACAAGCACTGGGTACTTTCTCTCCACATGGATTTGCCTGTCCTGGATGTTTCATGTAAATGGAGTTTCCAATCCTCTGTTGGCTTCTCTCACTAAGCACTGTGTTTTGAAGGTCCATCCGTGTTGCAGCATCAACCAACACCTCCTCCTTATTTAGGGTTGCATACTATTCCATTGTGTGGATAGAGTACATCTTGTTATCCATTCACCATCCACTTATGGACATTTGAGTTCCTTCCGTTTGGGGCTTTTAGAAAGAATGTGGCTATGGATGTTCATGTCCAAAGTTTTATGTGCATGCAGGTTTTCATTTCTCTTGCATACACATTTAGGAGTAGCGCTGCTGGGTTGTGTCGTAACGATGTTTCCCTTTTGAGGAACTTGCGGACTTTTCCACAGTGGCTGCCATTGCACATTCCCCCCTGAGGTGCCAATGGCTCTAGCTTCTTCACGTCCTTGCCAACACTTGCTATTTTCTGTGTTTCTGTTGTAGCCAGTGGATGTGAAGCGGTACCTCCTTGTGTGTTTAGCTTGCATTCCCCTGCTGGTGGGTGACACCATCAGGTCGAGGCCTGCTGGAACGGGCAGGCCTTCACCCACCACGGTGGCAGTGAGCCCATGGAACTCAGGCTGAAGAGAGAAGGACGTTTCCCAGCCTTCGTCAGCAAGACTGGCAGGCACTGTATTTTGACTTAATAGAATCTCCTGCCATTTCAGGGGCAGATTCCAGATTGTTCAAGACTTAAAGTCACTCACCTCATCTCCTCTCAGCAGACAAGTGCATCTTACCCAATTTATGCACAGCTTTGCAAAATCTCACTGCTGTGAGGAAAGAGACCACTCAGGATTAGCAAAGACCACCTGAGTCCCCTCCAGAGTCTGCGGTGTGAGCTCCCTGCCTCACCCAGCACAGCCTCACCCACCGAACAGGTCTGCACGTTCTGCTGACTGGCTTCCTCCCAGTGCTTTGCTAGTCCTACCTGCTGGCTGCTGCTCCCCTGGGCCTTTGTGCTGGGGATCCTGCCAGCAAGTTGGTTTCCCGTGCGATGACGGGCAGCTTGTGACCTAGTGAGCCAAGACTGCGGCTCTGCCCAGGAGAGAGCATGGCAGGGGCCCCACCACAGCCAGGTGAGTCAGGGGAGGTTACCATGGGAGCGTGCGTGCCCGCCCAGAGCAGCCAAGGCTGGGAGAATTGCTTTCAGCTGTGAGAGAATCTGTCCTAAGAACTATTTGGCCAAAACCTTCCCCATTTCAGCAATTGAAGACCTAAGGGAAGAGCCTTCATCTCTTGCTCAGCCACCACGCTAGCATGGAAAGGATGAATGTGGCTACTTTTTAATTTAGCCCACACTCCTTAATTAAGTCCTTTGCCACCTTGTTTGACCACTTTTCCAGCCAGTCAGGAAAGATGAAGTACTTCTACTGGGAAAAACACCCTGACTGTCTGGTCAAACAGATGGACAGTCAAACCACGCGGCGGGTTGCTTGCTTGGTTAACAGCAGTGCTTACTCCATCCCAAAGGTCCAGATCTCGTCCAAGGGCTGCTCGACAGGTGCTCCACAGGTAATGTCTGCGTTGGAATGTTTTATCGGCCACCAAGTGTGGTCAGAGCACTTTCTGCTGCAGTGGCCAGGACGCCCGGGCTGGGGCTGGTGTCCTTGCTGCTCCTGCTGCTCTGCAGGACTTCTGTCCCATGAAGCCAGCCTGTGGGGCTCTCTGAGCTCCAGCATCCTCACAGAACCCACATTTTTCTAGACTGCAAGAGTGGTTCACCTGCTCCTGGGAGGCAGAGCCAGGAAGCAGGTCGTGGGTCCACGAGAGGGTCAGGGGCTTTTGTTCACTCGGCCGCTCGTTCATCCTTCCGCAGCTGTTCGCTGAGCTGTCATAGGCAGCTGTGAGCAGAAATCCCCCGCTGGGACCTGTGCACTCAGGTGGGGGTGAACCCTTCTCTGTGGAATCACACATCAGGGCAGGTGCTGGGAGGGCCAGGCCCGGAAGGGGAAGGGTCCACTGGGGACCAGGGGACCTGGGCCAGTCTCAGAGTTGGGGAAAGCCAGGTGGGCTGACTTCTGAAGGACAGGGAGGTGCTTCAGGGTTGGGGGCTTTTAGGGAGAAACACTGTGGGGCTCCAAAGCCCCGAGGGAACAGAGGCCCAGTGGCTAGACATGGAGAAGGACAGTGAAGGAGGCAGGACAGGTGTGTCCCCTGACGACCAGGCTGAGCACCTCCGGCATGGCCTCACCAGGCACTAAAAGCCAGTCACAGCTGAGTGTGGTGGCGCACACCTGTCATCCCAGCCACTCGAGAGATGGAGGCGGGAAGACTGGAATTCTGCAGCCAACCTCAGCAAGTTAGTGAGACCCTGGCTCAAAAGAAAAAGGGCTGGGGGTGTGACCGAGTGGTAGAGCATCTCTGGGTTCAGTTTTAAAAAAAGGCTGAACACATTCATGCTGCAAAGTCCCAGATGTCTCCCTCCCATTCTGTCCCCTCCCCAAGCACCCCCTGGTTAGTCTTGCCTGTGCCTTCCCCTATGCAAGAGTCCCACTTGAAGATCAGGCCCTACCTGTTCCCTTGGATCAAAGCCTCCTCCAGGGTGTCCCACACCAGCACAGCTGGCCCCTAAGGTCCTGCACTCTGGGACTGGCCCCAAATCTCCAGCCATCCTGGGAGAGAGGTTTGCATCACATGGTCATGAGGTCCTTGGACCCTCACCCTCTGCAGAAGGATAGCTGACTCCACAGAATTCATGTGAAAATCCACCCAAGAGCTGCAGTTCCTGCAGTGCCTGGGACCACACCTGAGCTGCCCAAAGGCACCAGTGTCCCAAATCCCTGGAGGAGAACTTCTCATAGATTAAGGTGACTGACATGCAGGTGTGCCTCACTGTAAGCGAGGCGGAATGTGATTAACTTTCTTCACTAGAGGACTTTCTAGAGGGTTCCTGATGAAGAAAGCAGCCTCCAGCACTTTCACAAGAAAACTTGAGTGGTAGCCAAAGAAGTCTTAGTCCTAAACTTTCACAGAGTGCCTGTGGCATTCCTGGCACCCTTCCGGTCCCTGGAGGAAGCACACAGAGCTGTCCTCCAAAGCACACTCCCTGCTAGTGTGGCTTCAGGCAGTGAGCTCGCAGCCTGGCATCTTAGCTGATGGGATAACAAGGGTCAAGTAAGATACCATGGTCCAGAGGACCCGGGCTGGAGTCCTGAGGAGGGAAGGTCTGGCAGGAAGGCGTCCCATGCGGGAGACAGTGCGGTCTGGCGTGTGCAGGGGCGCAGAGCCTGGTGGAGGGCTGCATTTGGGGAGGGACAGCACATGGGTCTCACAGCAGTGGGAACAGGGATTTTTTTTTCTACTCTAAAGGATAAAGGGAAGCCGTTGAGGATTTTAATCAAGAAGTGCTATGAACTGACTGCACTCTGGACATCTCCATCAAGGTGCTATGTGGAAGGTGAGTGTGAGCTTACACAGACACTGCCACAGAGTGTGGACTGAACCAGGTGATAACCAATGTCTTTGTTGAAAATAGAGAGTGGAGGGGCTGGGATTGTGGCGCAGTGGTAGCGTGCCTGCCTAGCATGCGTGAGGCACTGGGTTCGATCCTCAGCACCACATAAAAATAAAGATATTCTGTCCACCTACAACTAAAATATAAATAAAGTTAAAAAAGAAAAGAAAAGAAAATAGAGAGTGGAGCCGGGCGTGGTGGCGCACGTCTGTAATCCCTGCACTTTGGGAGGCTGAGACAGGAGGATCGTGAATTCAAAGCCAGCCTCAGCAACAGCGAGGTACTAAGCAACTCAGTGAGACCCTGTCTCTACATAAAACACAAAATAGGGCTGGGATGTGGCTCAGTGGTCCAGTGCCCCTGAGTTCAATCCCTGGTACCAAAAAAAAAAAATAGAGAGTGAGCCTCCCGCAGCGTGACATGGCCTCTGGTGGGCAGAGTCAGGAGGCACGCCTGGGGAAAGGGAACCCAGGACCAAGCTGCAGGACTGGCCCCCAGGTGGACATAACCCACAGTCCAAACCTTAGCCACCCGCCATGAGGGGAGGCTTCTAAGACCTCAAAAGGAGCAGATGAGACCGAGTCTCATCTTCCAGGCTTCTGACCACTCGCATCCATCAGCCCAATAAGTTCTGATCCCTGCCTTGAGGTGGGCATTTCCGTGGTTTACTGCTGAGTAGCAGGTGACTCCCCAAACATATTAGCTTCGCAGGATGACCATTAGTCACCCTGTGGTTCCCAGGGCAGCTCTGCTGGGTCGTCCTGGCTCAGGATCTGGCAGAAGGTTGCATTCAGGAGGTTGACCAGGTCTGCTGTCCTCTGAAGGCTCGACTGGGACAGCCATCTTCCAAGATGGTGGCCCAGCAGCTGGCCTCCCCCAGAAGAGAGGGAGCAGGCAAGGGGCCGCAGCCTCTCTGATGCCTCTGCACCTGGGCAGCGCCACGTGGGCTTTCCTGGGCTCACTGGCAGTGGATCACTGACTGCAGCCCAGGGAGCTAGGCTGCACCTCTCAAAGTGAAGAACAGCCAGGCATCTGGGGGCCATGTTGAGCCTCAGTGGGCCACGTGGCTCACACCCAGGTGAGGAGTGTGTGGCTGATCTGCCCTGTGTCACGGCTCATGGAAGTGGCAGGAATGGAATGTGAGCCTGGTCTCCAGAGCCCATGTGCCTTCTGGACCGCGTCACCTCTGCAGGAGGGAGGCGGTTGCAGCACGGCCAGTACCAGCCTGGCCACAGCCCCCAAGATGTGGCCAAATGCTGTCCGTGTGCGCAAACAAGCCAGCCACCACTCCTTCACAGCCTCATCTACCCTCTTCAAGCAAGGTGGCTGCTCCCATGGTGATGGTGGTGGCTGTGCTCTATTTTATAGGCTAAGCCAGCCCCATGGATTTCTATCTATGGAACGTCGACCACTCCTGCTCTCCTCTGGTTCTCTGGGTACACAGTGAGAGTCTCCTAGGGGCTGGGGCATTTGACAAAGCTCACCATTACAGGGTCAGCTCCCTGGGCCCAGTCCTTATGTCCTGGCTTGAGTTCTCACAAGCCCCTCGGCCTCTGCAACTAGCTCTGGGTGCGGCCAGACTCACCAGCTCAACACGCATCTCCAAATGGCCAAGTCCAGCCAGAGGCCTATCCTACGCTCAAATCTAGACTCAACCCCAGTTCTCACCATGGAGAAATAGAGGGTGCAGCTAGAGGAGCTCCTGCCAAGAGCCAAGCATGGCTCCAGATGCCACCTAACTGTACACTGCTTGGGTCAGGGCTGGTGCAAGGCCTTGAGGGGCCACCCACTGGGTGGACTTCTGGGTGCTCAGCACAGCAGGGGCCGTGGGGACCGGAGGCTCCCTGTTCCTCCTCTCCTGCTCTCAGCCCAATGCCAGGAGGTGCCTGTGGCGTCTTCACCGAGCCAGAGGGACTGCGGTGCTGGTATGTGATAGAACTGGTTTGCTCACCCCCAGCTCCGTCATTAGGGCAGATTCCCCATGCTGGGGGACCCACCCGCCAGAGCCGCTTCTGCCATGTGGGGTAAATACTCTGATTGCCAGGTCGGCTGGATCTCTGCATCTTGCTGCGAGCTGCCCATCGGCGGGTGGTTTCTGAGCTATGGGTGACCCATTGTGGAGTGGGGATGATAATAATGCCATCTACTTCTCAGGGCTCTCGTGACGATACAGGAAAGTTCCTGACTCGGTCCTTGTGCGTAGGAGGCACTTGGTGGGTATCCACCGTCTGAAGCTGTCTCCACCGTTCAGAGGGGTGGCCCCATTTTGCACAGTCAGTATCAGGGTGCTGATCATAGCAGCGTTTTGATGGAGCTGGCCGTTCTGTCAGGAGGACACAGGATCTTGTCAGCGTGGGCTCAGGTTCTCCACCAGCTTTCAGTTTGTGTCCTGGAAGTCAGACTCCTGAGCCGGCCTGGAGCAGGGCGGGGCTCAGGGCTCTGGGTGGGGTGGTACGCATCCATTCGCTTTCTGTCACATAGCAAACACCTAAGATAACCAGTCTATGGAGATAAGAGCGTTTTGGCCCCCAGTCTTAGGGACTTCAGCTCACCATGCCCTGGGCTTGTTGCTTTGGGCCTGTGGCGCACGTGTGAGGCCAGGCCGCTCACCTGTGGCCAGGAGCAAAGGGGAGCAGAAGGGGCTGGGGTCCCACTCTCCCCTTCCAGGGTACAGCCCAGAGACCCAAAGGCCCCCAGTGGCCCCCCTCTTGGAAGCTCTGCCACCTCCCAGGAGCACCACCCTGGGGAGCAGGCCCCTGACATGTGGAACTCTGGGGTCTCGAGGATCCAGACTGTAGCAGGGTGTGACAAGAACCTTCGTGGGTCAAGAGAGCAGGGCCCACACGTGTGACCACACTGGAGTCAGAGACCTTTCCCCGGAACCCACTCCAGCCCCACGGTGTGTCACTTCTGGAGGGAAGCCCGTAGATGCCGTTCCCGCGGGAGAGCGTCCCTCTCCTGGTGCACACGCGGACCCTAGGAGTGTTGAGAGTAGTAAAGCGAGCCAGGCGCGGTGGCGCACACCTGTAATCCCAGCAGCTCCGGAGGCTGAAGCAGGAGGATCGTGAGTTCAAAGCCAGCCTCAGCAACTTAGCGAGGCCCTAAGCAACTCAGAGAGGCCCTGTTTCTAAATAAATATGAAAAAGGGCTGGGGAAGTGGCTCAGTGGTTAAGTGCCCTTGGTTCAATCCCTGGTACCAAAAAAACACAAAATAATACAAAAAAAAAAAGTAGTCCAGGGAACAGAAGCACCCATCAAAGTTCACGGTCAGACATGCAGGAACAGGTGGGGGGTGGAGAAGAGCAGAAGGGACCCCGAGCGGCGAGTGTGATGGACTCCAGACCCCAGTACATCCACCTTGCACCAGCCCTCGTGCAGAACTCCAGCAAGACAGCACATCGCAGCTCCCTCTCCTCGATCCCCACAACAAAGCTGCCAGTTTGTCTTTGGGGTGCCGAGGCTTAATGGAGGAAACCCTGCAGGCACCAGCACCCCCTACCCATCTGCTGTTTGGCACTAAGCACTTGGTATTTATCTCAGAGCTATAACCATCAGGCAACCCACGCATCTGCGTATACACAGAGGCACACCACTCTGCACACTGTACTTTTTTTTTGGTACTGGGGTTAAACCCAGGGGCACTTTACCACTGAGCCACACCCTCAGCCCTTTTTATTATTTTGAGATAGATTCTCACTAAGTTACCCAATCTGGCCTCAAATTTGTCATCCTCCTGCCTCAGCCTCCGGAGTGAATGGGATTATAGGCGTGTGCCACCACACCCGGCTGCACGCTGCACTTTAAGAGCTTCTAAGTGTCATGAATCATGTGGACCAAACATGATTTTATCCTTTATTTAGATAGGACTCATGGTATTAGCTGGGGCTGGCCTTGGGTAAGTCATTAAACATCGTCACGCCTCAAAGTAAATAAAGACTGTAAATACGTAGCCAGCTGATGGTCGAGGCCCATCTCTGGGATCCCTGGTCCCTCCTGGGTACCCTGCAGCCCACCCTGTGGCCATCCACCCTAGGACACTCTAAAACAGCCATGTGCCTGCTCCCGTGGCATCCTCACATGCCACCGGGTAGCCAGCACCCTAGGGAGGGCAAGCTGTGCCAGGCACCTGGTCCTGGAAACTAGTATCCTGGGGCTTCACCGCCTGGTGCTCATCATATGTGTCCTGAGGAAGTGGAGGGTCCGAGGCCCAGCTGGCCCAGATCTCCTGGGTGGCAAGGCCTGCAATGTGCCTCCCAGTCCTGCGTCCAAGCCTCACTCCTTGCACCACACCCTGCCCCCATGGCCACCTGGCCAGAGACAACAAGACAGGCCCCGCCCTGGAGGGAGGAGACTCAGGCAGGGTCCAGGCTGGGATGCAGCCTCACTCCATGGTTCTTCCAGGGCCCCTGACACCTGTGGACATCACAGAAGGGAAAGGGGGCTGGGGAGAGAGTGCCAGGCAAATCTGTCACCTCCAGGTGTTTCCCTGGGGAACTGCCTCACTGGTAGATGCATATGCCCCTCAGGCTCAGCAGCTGCCTAGTCCTGTTAAACAGTATGTGTTCCTCCTTTTGAGATTCCAGTCTTGCACCTCCAGTGGCCATTGTCTCTGTGTCCCCACCTCCTCCAGATATGCTTTAACTGCCCCAGAGGGTCCAGGGGCAAGAGGCTGCAGGTAGCTCCTCCAAAAAGCAGAGCAGAATGGACAGAATACAAGTACTGGTCCAAGTGAGGACCCACTTTAAGATCTCAAAATCTGGATTTTAAAGACAAACATGGTGAGGGTTGTACTCAATAATTTCTTTAAATAGCACATTTCCCACCTTAGGGACAATGGTCTAGTGTGGCGGTGCAGGGCCTGGCGTTGCTGCGGGCAACCTGAAGTTTCATCTTATGTGTCAACTTGACTGGGCTCAGGGTGCCCAGATACCTGTTTACACGTCATTTCTGGGTGTGTCTGTGAGGGTGTTTCCAGAAGAGGGGAGCATCTGCGTTGTGGGCTGCAGGAGGCAGTGGGCATCACCCAGACATGAACAGAGCAAGCAGGCAGAGGAAAGGCAGGGTCTCTCTCTGCTGGGGCTGGGACATCCTTCTTTTTCTGACCTCTGACATCCACACTCCTGGTCCTTGGGCCTCAGACTGGGACATATATCATTGGCCCCCAATTCTTGGCCCTTTGATTTTGGACAAGAGCTGTACACTGGCTTTCCTGGACCTCCAGCTTGCAGATGGTGATTGCAGGGCTTCTTGGACGCTCTGATTATGTGAACCAAGCCATCCTTCTACATACAGATGGCTCCCTACTTACAGTCTTTAAATTACAATTTTTCGATTTTACCAGGGCACAAAAGTGATATGCGTTCATTGGAAACCATGCTTGAAATCTGGACCTTTTCCTGAGCTAGCGCTGTGTGAGTGGGTCCTCTCTCAAGAGGCTGTATGGTGAGCCCTGTTGGCCCAGCGATGACGACGGGGAAAATGACCCTCTGTGCGCTGTGCGCTGCCCCACAGCATGCCGTGCTGCTCAGCCACGAAGCTCAGTCCTCTCAGGTGTCAATTCAGCATGGGTTTCCAGGGACAGGACCCCACTGCAAGCTGAGGAGCGCCCCTATCTCTGTGAGTTCTGTCTCTGGAGATCCCTGGCTAACACACACGGGCTCCCAGTTGATACCTCGGGCCCCACATTTCTGAGTGTGTCCCCACAGAAGCATTTGAGTTCCAACCCTGGGAGATTTCCTTGTAGAAAACAATTGTTCTTTATCCTCGGTGAGAAGTTTCAAAAGGCATCTAAGCTGCCAGGCTTCCTTTCTCCCCTGCTGGCCCCGTTCAGAACAGTAGCACCCCCGGCCTGGAGTGGTGGTAAGAGACGGGAGACTCTCCCAGTGGCTCGTGCTCTGCGGGTGCTGGTGGGGGTCTGGGCCTCCCCTGCACATTCCATGTTGCTCTCAGCACCGTCGTTAGAGGGCAGGTCGTGGCTGTGGTAGATGGGCTACTCACGCCATTGCCCCTTCTGAGGGACCCCCGCAGGCCTGCAGATAAATGCAACCAAGATCCTGTCCCTCGAGCTCATGGTCTGCTCCTGCGGTTGCTGTAGAAACAGAAGCCTGGACTGCTGCAGAGAAAATCGCCATCCCAGAAACATATCTAACCTAGACCTCGAGATGTGGTCTTGCTTAGAATAGGGTCTGTGCGACGCAATGGAGGAAAGGCTCTGGATAGTCTTTCATCCTGCATTAGGATGGGCCCTAAATCCCACAGATCCCAGTAAGAGGAGAGAAGGAGAAATAAACAAACACAGAGGAGGCCATGTGGCAATGGAGGCAGGACTAGGGAGATGTGGCCACGATCCTGGGACAACCTGGAGCCAGTGGACTCTGGCAGAGTCAGGATGGACCCTCCCCTGGAGCCCTTGCAGGGAGGTTGGACTTGGGGCCTTCAGACCTGTGAGGCAGTAGTTGCTTTGTTGTAAGCCGCTCAGTTGGTGGTACTTGGTTGAAGCAGCCATAGAAAGCCAAGCCGGGGCTCCAGCTGGCTGGAGATGAGCATGCAGGGATCTACTAGGGCTGCCTTGGAGGTCAGTGTCTGCAGGGCAGGTATGGAGGCATGGCCAGCTGGGATACACTGAGCTGCAGTGTAGTCTTAAGCAGGGCATCACCTCCCTGGTGCCAGGGTGGCCCTTCCCACCTGGGTTCAGTCATCCACCACCTTGGAGGCAGAGCCCAAAGGGGGACATGACCTTGGATTAAGCAACTCTCTTCAGTCAAAGGTAGCTCCTGGAGGGGCTGGGATTGTGGCGCAGTGGTAGCGTGCTCGCTTAGCATGCGTGAAGCCCTGGGTTCGATCCTCAGCACCACATAAAAATAAAATAAAGATATTCTGTCCACCTACAACTGAAAAAAAAAAGTGCTCCTGGAGCACTCCTAGCTGTTGGAGGATCAAGTCCTGAAGGAAGCATCACTACAGTATCCCCACAGCCCCCAATATTTTTAGGCCAGTGATGAGCAGAGGGTTCCCTTACTATGGGGGATTAGGGATTGCCTGGCCCCAAATGAAACCAAGTGCCCGGCATACTGGCACCTGCCTGTGATCCTAGCTACTCTGGAGGCTGAGGATGGAGGATGGCAAATTTGAGGCCAGCCTGGGCAACTTAGTGAGATCCTGACTCAAAATAAAATATAAAAAGGGCTGGGCACGTAGCTCAGTGGTAGAATGCTTGCCTAGCACACACGAGGCCCTGGGTTCTATCCCCAGAGCCACAAAAACCAAAACACATGGGACCTGGAACTCAGCCTCCACCTTGTGCCCTGTCCCAGCCCCGCCGTCACCTGGCTCATGGGCATCCCCAAGACGCCTGAGTCACACTGGGCTGCAGTTGCAGGGCCTGAAGAGGGGCCTGGCCCACAGTCCTGTCCCTCCCAACCCTCGCGCCTGTGGTTGACCACGAGCACTTGGTCAACCGGCAACAAGATCACTAATCACGAGTGCCTGCCACAGACGCCTGACGGCCCAACTGCACAGCACGGGCTCTGCGCGTCGTCACTGGAGCTCTGCGCGTCACTGGAGCTCTGCGCGTCCCTGGAGCTCTGCGCGTCAGTCACTGGAGCTCTGCGCGTCCCTGGAGCTCTGCGCGTCCCTGGAGCTCTGCGCGTCAGTCCCTGGAGCTCTGAGTGTCACTGGAGCTCTGCACGTCAGTCACTGGAGCTCTGCGCGTCACTGGAGCTCTGCGTGTCGTCACTGGAGCTCTGCGCGTCCCTGGAGCTCTGCGCGTCACTGGAGCTCTGCGCGTCAGTCCCTGGAGCTCTGAGTGTCACTGGAGCTCTGCGCGTCAGTCACTGGAGCTCTGCGCGTCACTGGAGCTCTGCGTGTCGTCACTGGAGCTCTGCGCCTCACTGGACCTCTGCGCGTCACTGGAGCGGTCAAGTGGGCCCGTTGCAAATGCGTTTGCTCCCTCACCATCCACCCCCTCGGCCCCGCTGTGCACTGTGTGGTCATCTGCTCTCAGCACCTCACAAGAGGAGGCACTGTCCCCAGGCGTCTGTGAACCACAGCGAGGGCTGACCGAGCTCAGCCCCAGCCTGGCGTCTGGGCTCAACCTGCCGCTGACCTCGCCCCCGGGGGCATCACGGGTGTTCTGGTGACTGCTTGCTTGAAGCCAGTGACGCTTTGCAGGGGGATTCAATGGCTAATCGACGAGGGTCCCTCTGGTCGTTGAGTTTTTCTTTTTTTTTTTTTTTTTTT
>CM053415.1:32508271-32527204 GCA_028644305.1 Xerus rutilus
GTTGAGTTTTTCTTGTGATGTTTTTTCCCTGTTCTCAAACGTGTGGTAGAATACACACCACGTGAACCTCGCCTCTGCCCGGTGTCCAGGCCACCGCTCGCACCGCCTCCTCCCGCTGTGCGGCCTCTCCGCCAACGCCAGAGCGGCTCTCAGCTTCCACACCGCGTCTGTCCCCACTGAACACCGCCTCCCTGTCCTCCCTGTCCAGCGCTGGCGGCCTCGGGACACCTCGCACCAGTGAGTCACGCCGGGTTGGGTTCAGCTTTGTGCTCGAGGCTCGACCACGTGGTGGCACGTGTCAGCATCCCCCCGTCCTCCGTGCACACGCTGTGTCTCCCCGCTCCTCCGCAGACACGTGGGCTGTCCCCACATTCGGGCCCTTGTGAACAATATGGCTATGGCTGTGTGTGTACAGAGACTTCTATCTAAGACCTGATTGCAATCCTTTGAGGTTTATACCCAGAAGAGGAATTGCTGGGCCACTTGACAATCCCATTTTTACTTTTTTGAGGAACCACCCAGCTGTTTTCCACCACGGTCACCCATTAAGGCACAAGGGTGCTGGTATTTCCACATCCTCACCGATGCTCACTCTTGCTGGGTTTTTGTTTGGTTGTTGTTGGACAGTGGCCACCGGGTGGGAGAGGCCGTCTGGTCATGGTGCCCTGCGTTTCCCTAGTGATCAGTGGTGCTGAGCAACGTGCACATGCTCACTGCTACAGTATCTGTGTGTCTTCTTTAGACTGATGTCTGTGGTCTTCTGCCCGTTTTTTTGATCTGGCTGTTTCATGGTTGCTGTTGTTGAGTTTCAGCAGGTCTCCAAAACTGGGTATCCATCCCTTATCAGATTTATGATTTGCAAATATTTCTCCCATTCGGTAGGTTAACTTTTTACTCTGTTGATAATGCCTCCCACCAACCTTGGAACTGGGGATTGAGCCCCATCTTCAGCCATTTTTAATTTTTATTTTATTTTATTTTATTTTATTTTATTTTATTTTGAGACAGGGTCTTGCTAAGTTGCTTAGGGCCTTGCTAAGTTGCTGAGGTTGGCCTTGAATTTGCAATCCTCCTGCCTCAGCCTCCCAAGTTGCTGGGATTATAGGTGTGCACCAACATGTCCCATAATGTCTTTTTTTTTTTTTTTGTAGATGAACACAATATCTTTATTTATTTTATGTGGTGCTGAGGATCGAACCCAGTGCCTCACGTATGCGAGGCAAGCGCTCAACCGCTGAGCCACAGCCTCAGCCCCCCCATAATGTCTTTTGATGCACAATTTTTAAAAAGTTTTTTTTCTGAATTCCAATTTTTTTGTTTTTCATTTGATCATGTTTTTCTTATTCTTTTTCAAAAACCTTGATTTTTCAAATTTATCCAAGTGATGGACAAATAAATTCCTTTGATTTTAGTATTCTGTCTGTTTCTTGCCTCAGGCACGGAGGGTAGACAACACTCATTTCTTGGTCCCCATTGATCCCAGTGTTGGTCTATGCAAGGCCTTTCTTTTATTTTGTGAAGTAGCTGCATGTAGCCTCAGGGGAGACTGAAGTGCTGCCTCTCTCCGAGGTATAGTTTCCCCAGGGCAGGAACCCAGGTATGGGCAAGGCCAAGATGGGGCACAGGTCAGAGGGCAGTCATGAAACTGAGTTTACAGACAGACACAAAGCCCTGAGGCCTTATGCTGTGGAATAAAGTTTCCAGGCTGCCTTTATATCAAGACTGACTTGAGCAGGTACCTGGCTTCCGATACTCAGTCCTGTGGCGTGGGCAGAAAGCAAGTGGACAGGACCCTGACCGCCAGCCTCTGGGTGTACGTGGCCAAGAAAACCCCAAATCTGGCCAACACGAAGGGGAGATCAACTACGCCAGCAAAAAGTGGGCTACTGAGGGTGTCGAATGCCCTCCAGAGGGGGTGCCCTCCAACGCCCAGCACAGGTGATCCCACTGTGGACACCCGACAGGCCTGAGAACACCTTAACAGGGCACAGAACGGTGGGCCTCTACCCTGCCACAAGGGAGGCAGAGATCGAAGCCATTACACAAGGGCCAGGGCCGAGGGGAGGAGAGCAACCAAGTCTGGAGTTTCTTGTTGAAATCTTGCAGGTAGAGGTGCCTGAAGTCAGAACCACTCACGGACAAGGCCTGGCTCCATCATTGGCGAGGCCCATACAAAGTGAAAACATGAGTCTCATTCCAAAGCAGGAGCAAAGTGCCATTCAAAGTACCAAACTGTAACGCCTCTCTGTCTTCTGTGGTGTTTCTGGACTTCCCACGGTATTTTTGTATTTGCCATTCCATGTCATTCTAAATAAAGGAAGATTAAAATTGTGAATTATTGGCATGCATCTTACTACTCAGGCTTAGGTTGTGTAATACCAGTTTCAAATACAAACATGAGCATTTAACAGGTATGGTGGAGTCTCCGGCACGCTGCCGTTTTTACCTCGTGGTTGGCTTGAGCACAGTATTTGGTTCTAGCCAGAACGAAGGGAGCACTGCCCCAGAACAAAGGGAGCACTGCCCCAAGCCCTACAGATGCTCACCTCACTCTCGACAAGAGCACGCCCTGCCAACACTCTCGAAATCAACTTGCTGAGGAGTCACGAGGGATGCGAAATAAGGAAACCCTGGCAATCTCGCCTTCTGCCTGCGTCTTCATTTTTAGCGTAATTGGGTGCCCAGTACAGGGACATCCGGCTCAGTGAGAAAGGCAGGACGGGGTCCTGGGCAGCTCTGTTTCTTGGACCACCATCACGTTCTTTCTGAGCTTGAAGGAAGTTCTAGTTCAAAAGGAAGGTGTGGTCCCTCAGGGATGTGAGAGCCCCCGTCACTCAGGGCTCAACTTGACTCTTGAATAACTGTGCATCGTGGGCCCTGGGGTTTCGTGGTCAGGGCATGTTGCAGGGCTTTGTGGGAACAGCGTCAAGGAATAGTGGACATGCGTGTCAAGCACCAACTGCTCCCAGCCCGTCCCATCAGACCTTACTTACAAAACCCAAGTTTGAAGACGTCATTCAGAATTGCAAGACCCAGCCAAGCGCTGTGGTGCACACCTGTGAATCTAGGGGGTCAGGAGGCTGAGGCAGAAGGATCCCAAGTTCAAAGCCAGCCTCAACTTAGATCCTGCTGCAAAATAAAAAGAGCTGGGGCTGTAGCTCAGTGGTTTCAATCCCCAGTGCCAAAAAATAAAAAGGAAAACCAGAGCAAGGTGCAGTGGTGCATCCTGTAATCCCATCTATTTGGCAGGTTGAAGCAGGAAGATTGCAAGTTCAAGGCCAGCTCGGTCAACTCAAGAAAGGGAAAAAAAAGAGGGGCTGGAGATGGGGACTCAGTGGTACAGCACTTGCCAGGCATGTTGAGGCCCTGAGTTTGATCTCAGTGCTGCAAACAAAGGTAAAGTTTGCAAGATCAGGTCAACAGAACTTCACCCAAGCACAGAACCCTACTGGGCACAAGTCGCAGGCTCTGGAAGCTGACCCTGCATGGACTTTTCAGTTTCCTGGGGCCCACACACTCTGTGGTCAAGCTGGTTAGGGTGTGCATTCTGTCCCTTGTGACCAGAAGCATCTTCGCTGGGAAGAGTTCCACCAAGCTCAACCTCTTTTGTCGTTCATTCAGAAAGCATTTGCTGACGGTCAGGCCCCATGAGGCGATTTCTCTGGTTTCAGGGGAGCCTCTGATGCTGCAAGAGAGAAAGGTAGCCAATGCAAGGTGGCTGAGGTGCCACGGGCACCAACAGCTGGTGCCCAGCTGTCCCTGCAGGTTGTGCCTCTAGGAAGAGGGGAGTAGCCTTCAGCCTTTGAGGAAGGGCAGGTCTTTTCAGGGGAGGAGGGAGAGCCCTGCAGGCAGCAAAGATGGGGAGGAGCAGAGCATGTTGGGGGACAGGCCCCAGGGGGCTGCAGGCAGGTTGGTATGGTCGCCACCTGAGCCCCACGTGGGTGAGCGGGCGGCCGGGGTGTGGGAGGCTTGGAGGATGGAGCCTTATGCTCTGTGCTTCCGATTGCAGATCTTACCCTATGGGAAGAGCCTAGAGGATTTTTAAATTCATAGCGTTTTTGTCCTATTTTATTTTTCAGTTTGAAGGATCTTTCCAGAAGGGTTATAAAGATGAATCGGAGAGAGGAAAATGAGGCAGGCAGACAACTATGGAGACTATTATGGTCTAGATGAGAGATAAGATCCTCAGTAGTGGTGACAGGCTGGACATCGAGTCAATGTGTGAAGAAGGGACAGCAGCATCGGGGGCCCTGCCCTCCCTTCCAATCCCACTCTCTGGTTTGGAAAGGTGGGCGGACGCACTGAGCCAGGGGCTACGGGGGCAGATCCGGGGTCAGGCTGGAGGCAGACACGATGAGCAGGTTGCACTAGTTGAGTTGGAGGTACCGCGAGCCCACCGGTGACATCTGGGAAGTGTGGCCCAAGCGCAGACCTTCAGAGGAAGATGAGGACCTGGGAGTCTTCAGCAAGCGAGACTTGGCCTCCCAGGTATGATGACGAGGACCTAGGCGATGGCAGGTGGCTGACCTCAGATGCCGGGTACGTCGATTCTCCAAACCTTTCCCTTATTAAAGTTCTGGTTTTTGTCTAAGTTATAAACTCACAGCGTCAAGGAGTCCCACAAGGCATTACAGAAATGGTCTTTCCCTGTCCCCACACCCCACTTTTACCTCTTGGAACTGATCTTGGGGTTGTCTACCTCCCAAAACCTCTCATGAGGAGCTGGTGTCCCTCGTTTTTAGCTTCTGAATTAGAGACATTTTCTAGCCTGGAAGGTGGTATGTCACTCTTTCCTGCCCACCGGCCCAGACACACGCTCATCCACACACGCTTCCTCGGCCCCTAGCTCCCAACATGCTGTGTAACATTTAGGTTCATGTTACTATGACCATGTAGGCAGTGGCTGTCCTTGGGGCCATGTAGAGGTTGTGACTTCTTCCTTCCTGAACAATGGTTTATTTTCCAGGAAGTTGTTGAGAATCTGTTTTGTTTTGCCTCCCCCTATATCCAAACCCAATTCTCAAATCAATCGCATCTTTTTTTTTTTTGGTACTAGAGATTGAACTCAGGGGCATTCGACCACTGAGCCACATCCCCAGCTCTATTTTGTGTTTTATGTACAGACAGGGTCTCACTGAGTTGCTTAGCACCTCGCCGTTGCTGAGGCTGGCTTTGAACTCGCGATCCTCCTGTCTCAGCCTCCCTAAGTGCTGGGATTACAGGCTTACGCCACCGCACCCAGATTCAACCGCATCTTGAAGGAATCTCTCCAGTGCCCTCTGGCTTCTCAAGTTGCCCTTGAGGTCTGCCACGTGCCGATCACCCTGGGAGTTCCTTTCACCCTCATTTCAGCCGCAGAATTCTCCCATGAGCCTCAGTGATCCTGGCCCCTATATAAACTCCTCCCCTCTGTGTGAGCAGGACCAGTGATGAGAGAGGCCTCCTGTGCTTATGCTACCTTGCACATCAAGAGATGCTACAGATAGACGCTAACGAATCAGCTGACCTTATAAGGAGATCCTCCCAGGTGGCCTGATCTAATCACAGGAACTTTGTCCAGGTGAATGTCATCTCCAGATGGTTGCAGTAATCAGCCATTCCAAGAGTGAGAGATGTTCAGGAGGTGATTCTTCATGGCCAGGGCGGAAGTGACCTTGAGGTGAGGGCCTGAAAGTGGTCCCGAGGAGCTCAGTATTACAACCACAAGCAGTAACCTGAGGGGTCCTGGAAGTGGATTCTTCCCTAGACCCTGCAGATGAGAAACAGCTCGACTGACACCTTGATTTCAGTCTCCAAAGTCCCCATGCAGAGGCTCTGGTCCCACCCAACCCTGACCTCTGGATCATGGAGCCGGGAGATAAATGGATGATGTTTTGAGCAGAGCTTGTGGTGATGGTTCCACAGGAGCAGGAAGCAAACACCATCCTGGGGATTCCTCCTTTTCTCTGGAGTTGGCCCTGGTTTACTGGGTCCCCTGTCATCCTCTTTGCTTACTGCCCGAAGAATGGCACCTCCACCAGCAGCTTCCTAAGGAAGGTGCGTGGGGACACACTCACAGTCTGAAATGGCCTTTATTCTCTATTCATTCCCAACTGCAGATGAGCTGGATGCTAACAGAATTCTAGGTCCAAAGCCATTTTCCACTGGAACTTTGAGAGCCTGCTTCCTTGTCTTCTGGCCTTGCAGTTGGGACCCCATTGTTCTCCTGACAGTGGCTCACTGTATGAAACCTGTCCTCTCTCTCTTCTCTCCCTCTCTCTTTCTCCTGGAAGTTTTTAGAATCTTCTCTTTGTGGAAGTGTTCCAAAATGTCACAATAATGAAATAGACTCCTTGGTGTGGTCTGTTTCACCCTCAAGCAAGTAAGGGCCATCCTGAGATGTAGCAAGGTCTCTGCCCTGGGCTCTGGACTTAGGGGAGCCCGCCACCATCCCGTACCATCTTCCAGCCACGCTCCCTCCTACAGGGCGAGGAGTCTCTGAGACAGCTCAGAGCCCTGGCCCTGGCAATGACCTAGCTATCTTCCTGGAACCTGGAATTCCCTGCCCAAAGAGCCCAAAGCCCACTTCAGGGACTGGTGTAGGCATCTTCTCTAGGTCCATCCTCTTGAGGGCAGGACAGGCCACCCCACTGTCCTTTGCTCCCTAAGCTTATGGGGGTAGCCAAGGAACGACTCTATATGGGAGATAGGGCCAGAGCTTGGAGGTGTGGGGTGGGGCGTCCACGTGCATGCCCAGGGGTGCCTCATGACAGGGGCAGATCCAGGAGTTGGAAGCAAGGGAAGTGGGTGCAGGAATGCCAGCTCTGCCCACACCCCATGTTCTGGAGCAGAACTCAAGGAGCCCAGGCGTTCTGGAGCAGGGCCTTGCCTTCTGGATGGTCATGAAGATGTGTTTGTCAAGGTAGGAGGATAGCACATACGGAATTGGACAGTGTGTTGACTTCAGTTTTAACCTTAAAAAAATTTAGACACAAGACGCATGGGCCACTGTCCATACTCCTGCCCCAGACGCTCTAAGTGTTGGGTGGGCTTGGTACCAGCCGTAGGTGGCTGTGCTCCTTCCTGGAAGTTCACGTCGGTCTTTCTGGGACATTTCCTTACTTCCTAGTGCCCCCTCCACTTCCTCTGTTCTTCTGGAGCTCTGATTAGTTGTATGTTGGACTTCCTCTGTGAGTGCTCTGATTTTCTTAGCTTTTCTCTCCCTCTCTTTCTGGCTGTTTTTGTTTGTTTGTGAGGCTGGGGATTGGACCTACAGCCTCGCTTCTGCTAGGCACTCCCTCCCCAGTCCTTTCTTACGTTTTTTTTCCTCCAAACTTTCCATTTGAAGTTATTCATTTCTGCTATCGTGTTTTTAATTCCCCACAGCACTTTCATGCTCTTGACTGTCCCTTTTTACAACACAATCTCTTCTTTTTATTTAACAAGCTATTCTGTCTTCTCCCTGCGTGGTCTGTATTCCAACTTAGTCTTTGTTGCTTGTTTGCTTGGTTTTCTTTCTTCTTTTTCCCTTCTTTTCTTTTTTGAGAGGGGAGTGCAATTATAAGAGGTTCTTCCCCCATGTCTGTTCATCCTTGACCTCCCACTGCTGAGTGGGCTGGTGAGAAGCAGGCGGGAGCCCTGTGACTGGCCCGTCACGTGCCTGGTTGCCGCCCTGGCTACAGCTAGGCCGGCAGAACCCCAGTGGTGGGCACTCCAGGCCTCTCCTCTCCCCTAGAGGGTGCCAGCCTGGCTGTCCCAGGTGGGAGCCCAGGGGTGAGGCTGATGCCTGCACAGCACCCTGCAATCTTTTTCTTACCCTTTGGGCTCATCCCTTTGGCCTCAACTACCCCCGTCTCGTCCTCTCTAGCACCTGGCTTCTAGTGACTTGTTGTACAGCTTCTCAGTTTTGCCTTTGTCCACACCAGGTAGCACTAGTACATTCTTTTTCTATTGCTGAAGAAAATTCCATTGCATGGATAAAATAAGATTTGTCCAGTTGATGGACTTGACATTGTTTCCAGTTTGGAGCTGTTGAGAATAACAATGCTAGCTGGGCGTGGTGGTGCATGTAAGGGCTTCGACCGGACCAGACACAGTGCACCTCATGCGACCAGGAGATCTTTATTCACGGGGATCAGTGCAGGTGGATATCTGGGGAGAACAAAAGGAACAAGGGGAGCACGGGTGCAGAGCATGGGGTTTTATAGGGCCTGTGATAATCGCGTCAGTGGACTATGGATTGGTTATTTCAGGCTGGTGTGTCAGGTAGGGATTGGTGGTCTGGTTGTGACGCCCCTGAGGTCACTTCTAGGTTGTCAGGTGGTTAGGGTTTAACTAGGGTGGGAAGGGTTTAACTTGGGTGGGAAGCTCGGGTGGGAAACTGCCATAGGCTTTAGAGAAGGGAGGGCCGAAACTGGGTACGGGGAGGGCTGTTTCTACCTTACAGCCCATGCCTGTGATCCCAGCACTTTGGGAGGCTGAGACAGGAGAATCATGAGTTCAAAGCCAGCCTCAGCTACAGCGAGGCGCTAAGCAACTCAGTGAGACCCTGTCTCTACATAAAACACAAAATCGGGCTGGGGATGTGGCTCAGTGGTCGAGTGTCCCTGAGTTCAATCCCTGGTACCAAAAACAAAAAGACACTCATCATTGGATTTAGGGCCCACCGGATACCTCAGGGTTATCTCCTCATCTCAGGATCCTTCCCTCTATCACATCTGGACAGACTCTTTTTCCAAATAAGGTTTGGGGCTCTCAGCTTTAGGCCTACCTCAGTTAACTCATCTGTGTAATTATAATGCTTGACTTTCAAATGTTAACCATCCTGACCTTCCTGGAATAAACCCACTTGCAAGTTGTAATTCATGAAGTTTGTTTCTTGGATTCATGTTTCAAGGGGGATGTTGGTTGGTAGGTTTAGGTGACATCTCTGTCTGATTTGGTGTAGATAATGCAGGCCTCGAAACATGAAATAGCAAGTGCTCCCTCCGCTTCTGTTTTCTGGAAAACCTTGTGCAGCATCACTTTTATTTGATTTCCTTAAATGTTTAGTTAAATTCACAAGTAAGGCCACCTGGCTGGAAGGGTTCTGAACGGGGAGGTTTTAAATGGCAAATGTGATGTCTTTAATAGACATAGAAATTAAACCTGTTTCTTGTGTGTGTTCTGGTAGTTTGTGTCAAAGAATTTGTCCGTCTCATCTACATTTTTGGATTTGTTGGCATATAGATGCTCATAATATTCTTTTGTTATTTATCTTCCTGATGTGGGAAATTTTGACATTTTTTTCTTGGAAGGTTATCAATTTTATTGATATTTGCAAAGAACCAGATTATATCATCATTGGTTTTTCTTTTGTTTTTCTTTCGCTTTCATTGGTTTCTACTCTTACCTCTATTTCCTTCCTTCTACTTATTTTCTTTGTTGTTGCAAAACAGGCAAACTTAGACCATTAATCTGAGACCTCTTTTCCTTTTAACATAGTTTTAGTTGTAGGTGGACACAATATCTTTATTTTATTTATTTTATGTGGTGCTGAGGATCGAACCCAGTGCCTCACGCATGCAAGGCAAGCGCTCTACCACTGAGCCACAACCCCAGCCCCTCTTTTCCTTTTTAAAATATAAGCTCTCAATGCTCACAGCGTCGTCCTCAGCACTGCTGTGGGGGCACCCCACATGCTGTGATATGTCATGTTTTATTTTCACTTAGTGATAAATGTCTCCCAACATCTCCTGTGGTTTCTTCTTTGAATAACAGGTTATTTAGAATCAGGTAGTTTAATTTCCAAACATTTGGGCATTTCCCAGACACCTGTGTTTCTAGTTGCCATTGAAGCCAGGAAACACATCTGAGGTCACCTAAGTCCTCTTGAATCTATCGCAGCTTTCTCTACACCCCGCGTGGTCGCTCCTGGGTGTCCCGTGGGGATTCCAAAACAAGGCTTCCTGTGCAGCTCTGTGGTCCCAGGCTCCATGCACATCAGCGGGGTCGTTTGGTAGCTGTGTTGTTCGCGTTTCCCTATTGACATGAGTCTCTGTCTACTTGTTCTGCCAGTTGCTGAGAAAGGGGCGTCGGAAGGACCTGCTTTACACGTGGATTTTCCTCCCTGTACTTTCAGTGCTATTTGGTTTGGCTTCAATGACTTTCTTTGCTTCCTGCTCTGGGAACTAAACCCAGGGCCTCGTGCCGGCTTGCCATGAGCTGCATCCCAGCCCAGCATTTTTGATTTGTATGTTTTGAAGTCTGCTCTCAGGCGCACATACTTTTGGTATTATTATACTTTTAATGCACTGACTCAGTATCAGTATAAAATGTTCCTCTTTGTCCCAGGGAATCTCCTGGCTCTGGAACCTGGCAGAGAGCCTGTGGTTGTATCTTGCTTTTTCATCCAATACGACAATTTCCTCCTTTTTATTAGGGTGTTCAGGCCAGTTAAATTGATAGAGTGATTAATATACAGCAGGAATGAATGAAATATAAAACAAAGAACCAATAAAGTGGGTTGACAGAAACAAAAGGTTTTTTTTGTTTTGTAAAATAGACAAACCTCTGGTGAGACTGAGAGTCACTCAAAAACAGAAAACATTGGGCACAGTGGTGCAGGCCTGAAATCCCAGCAACTTAGGGGCTGAGGCAGAAGGATCCCAAGTTCAAGTCCAGCCCAGGCAACTTAGTGGGACACTGTCTCAAAATTATAAAGAAAAAGTACTGAGATATAACTTGTGGCAAAGTGTCCCTAGGTTCAATCCCTAATACCAAACAAACAGATAGAACATAAATATAAAAAAATACAGCTACAGATATAGCAGATTTTTTAAAGATAAGAGAATTCTATAAATAACTTTGTAACAGTACTTTTGTTTTTGGTGCCGGGGTTTGAACCCAGGGACACTGAACCACTGAGCCACGTCCCCAGCCCTTTTTTTGTATTTTATTTAGAGACAGGGTCTCACTGAGTTGCTTAGGGCCTCACTAAGTTGCTGAGACTGACTTTGAACTTGAGATCCTCCTGCCTCAGCCTCCTAAATTGCTGGGATTACAGGCATGTGCCACTGTGCCCAGCCATAACAATACTTTTAAAAACAGATAAATTGGGTTTTAGCTCAGTGGTAGAGCACTTGCTTACCATTTATGAAGCTTTGAGTTTGAACCTCAGCACCATACACACACACAAACATAAATTAAGCAATTTAAAAAATGATTTAATATATGCGTTAACTTATAACCATAAAACCATTTGATTCAGTAGTTAAAATTCTATCCCAGAAGAGAAAAAAATCAAATACAATAGCAACGCAAAACACACAGAGTATGTTTGTCTTCTATGTGAATTCTACTGAATATTCAAGGAACAATTATATCTTATCTAATACAAACTATTCCAGAAAAGAAAAAAATAAGGGAAAACAACTCATACAATTTTATGAGACAAAGATAATTTAAACAGAGGAAATTACAAGCCAGTCTCATTTATGAAACTAGAAGCAAAATCCTAAATAAATATTAACAAATTAATTCTAGCAATATATTAAAAACGTTTGGAAAACAAACTCACAATCAAATTAAGATCATATAAGGTTTCTCCTAGGAATAAAATGAAGGTTGAACATCAGAAAATCTACTAGTATGTTTCACAGCATGGACAGAGTCCAGGGGAAAATGCACAGCCTCAAGTTCGGAAAACTATTTGATAAAAGTCAACACCCTTGATAACTCTGAGTGAGCAACGATGAGAAGACAGAACGGAAGGAGAGAAAGGGTGTCTCATTCAAACTCAGGTTAGTGTGTCCCCATCTCACTCCTGATCTTTCCTCCTTTTTTGTTGCTGGGATTAGATCCCCCGGCCTTTTGCATACTGGGCAAGAGCTGCCTTCTCCGTCTCAGTCAACAACTACTCCAGCTTCCACGTGCTCAGACTAAGGGTTGAGGTCATCCTTGACCCCTCTCTCTTTCACTAGCTCCACTTCTGACTCCTCAGGAAATCTGGCCCAAAGGTCAAAATGCTGCCAGGATCCAATCACATTTCTCCATTTGATCTTCTCTCCCTTGGTCTAAGCTACTACCCTTTAGGTACTATAATGGTTTCCTTCCTGGAATTCTTCTTTCCAACGCTGCCCTCCATATCTGTTCTCAATGCAGTATCCAAAGGAATCTTCAAAAAATTTTGTTGTTGTTGTTGTTGAGATATGGTTCATTGATAATACGATGTACACAAAAGTTTCAGTGGGACAAGATGATGTTGTGGGGCACACTGATAATCTCAGTGAGTTGGGAGGCTGAGACAAGAGGATTACAAGTTCAAGGTCAGCCTCTGCAATTTATAGAGACCCTGTCTCAAAATCAAAAATAAAAAAGGCTTAAGCCGGGTGCGGTGGCTCACGCCTGTAATCCCAGCACTTAGGGAGGCTGAGACAGGAGAATCGCGAGTTCAAAGCCAGCCTCAGCAACGGCGAGGCGCTAAGCAACTCAGTGAGACCCTGTCTCTACATAAAACACAAAATAGGGCTGGGGATGTGGCTCAGTGGCTGAGTACCCCTGAGTTCAATCCCCAGTACCAAAAAAAAAAAAAAAAAAGAAAAAGAAAAGAAAAGAAAAAAAGAAAGAAAGAAAGAGAAAAGAAAAAAAATGCAGCTCAGAGGTAGAGTGTCCCTGGGTTCAATCCTCTACACCTCTCCCCCAATTTTAATGACATTTAGTGCATTCACAGAGTTGTGCATCACTTATCATAATCAACCTTAGAACATTTTCATTACCCAAAAAGAAATCCTGTATCCCTAAACCATTAACTCTATTCTCCCATATTCCCCAACGCCAGGGAATTGCTGATCTACTTTCTTTCTCTAGAGATTTGCCTATTCTGGATAGTTCATATAAGTAGGATCACATAACATGGCCTCCTGTGTGACTGGCTTCTTTCACTCAGCATAATGTTTTCAGGATCAACTCATGTTATAGCATGTACCAGTACTTCATTCCTTTTCATTGTCAAATAATATTCCATTGTATGGACATACCATATTTTAGTTATTCATTCATGGGTTGTTGGACATTTGGTTGTTTTCTCATCTTTTGATTCTTTTTTTTTTTTTCACAATGTCTTTATTTTATTGCTTTGTATATGGTGCTGAGGATCGAACCCAGGGCCTCACGCATGCGAGGCAAGCGCTCTACTGCTGAGCCACAATCCCAGCCCTCGTCTTTTGATTCTTAAAACTAATGCACGTGAGCAAGTTTCGTGCAGGCCCAAGTTTTCATTTATCTTTAGTGTACACCTAGAATTGGAAATGCTGGGCTCTGTAGGTTCAACCTTTTGAGGCGCTGTCAGGCTGTTTTTGTGGGGGCCTGCACCATTTACCATTCCTACTAACAATATGCGGGATGGCCACACCCTTGTTGAATTGCATTGTGGTCATAGCTGTCCTGGCAGCTGTGGAATGGTCAGCAGTGGAGGTTTGACTGTGTGTACGTGGTGCTAGTGATGCTCGGTGCCTTTTCACGCACTTGCCGGCCATTCGTATGTAATCTTGGGAGAACTGTTTATTCAGAGCCTTTGCCCATTTTCTAATTGGGTTGCCTTTCACTATGGAGTCGTGACAGTCCTTATACATTCCAGTACAAGTCCTCATCAAATACACGGCTGACAGCTAAAAAGATCCTTTAAAAACATCCACCAAGCCGGGCACCTTGGCATATGCCTGTGGTCCAGCTGCTCGGGAAGCTGAGGCCGGGAGTCGTGGGAGCCCAGGAGCTGAAGGCCATCTGGGCAGCACAGCCCAAATGACGTCACCCTTCTGCTCAGGATCTTCAGAGGCCTCCATCTCAGAGCAGGAGCCAAGGTCCTTACAACGTCCCACAGGCCTGTCAGTCCACCGCCGTGTCTCTGACCTCCTCTCTCCCTCTGCCCTTTCTAGTCACTCGTCCCCTTGCTGTTCCTGGAACATGACACTGCTGCTGCCCTGACCCTCACCTGTCCCTCTGCCGAGCACCAGGGCTTCCAACAGCCGCGTCTTTTCTTCCTCCCTCCCAGCCTACTCCAAGGCACTTCCCCAGGAAGGTTCACCTCCACAGTCTTGTCTCTTCCTCCTCCTCCTCCTCCTCCTCTTCCTTCTCCTCTTCCTCCTCCTCCTCCTCCTCCTTCTTTTGTTACCAGGGATTGAACTCAGGGGTACTCAACCACTGAGCCACATCCCCAGCCCTATTTTGTGGTTTTATGTAGAGACAGGGTCTCACTGAGTTGCTTAGCACCTCGCCGTTGCTGAGGCTGGCTTTGAACTTGCGATTCTCCTGCCTGAGCCTCCCAAAGTGCTGGGATTACAGACGTGGCCACCACAGCCTTGATAGTCTCATTTTAAAATGAGCTTGCCTCCCCAGGTCCACTCCTTTCGTTTTTACCAGGCCCTATGTCTTCTTGGCTACCATTTACCTTCTAACCTACTCTAAGAGTTTATTTGTTAGGAGTTTTATTGATTAGCTGTGGGCCTACACTAGAATCTCCCTGTAAGGCCAGGGGTTTTTACTGCTCTGTTCAGTAACTTCCTAGAACAGTTCCTGACTCAGAGGAGGTATTCAATAGATATTCTTAAATGCAGTATTTATGTGAGTTTTTTTTTCGTTGTTGTTGTTGGTTTTTTTTTATTTTTGGTACCAGATATTGAACTCAAACTCAGGGGTACTTGACCACTGAGCCACATCCCAGCCCTGTTTTGTGTTTTATGCAGAGACAGGGTCTCACTGAGTTGCTTAGCACCTCGCCGTTGCTGAGGCTGGCTTTGAACTCGCGATTCTCCTCCCTCAGCCTCCCATAGTGCTGGGGTTACAGGCGTGAGCCACCATGCCAGGCTTATGTGAATATTTTTATGAGTGAATGATTATAAAAATTGGAAGCCACTAAGTTTTTTTTTTCTTTTTTTTTTTCAGTACTGGGGATTAAACCCAGGAACATTCTAGCACTGAATCATATCAGTCCTTTATATATTAGTAGTAGTAATAGTCGTACTAGGGATTTAACCCAGGGGTGCTTTACAACTGAGCTATATCCCCAGCCCTTTTAATGCTTTTTATTGTGAGACAGGATCTTGATAAGTTGCCCAGACTGGCCTCAAACTTGTGATCCTCCTGCCTCAGCCTCCTGAGTGCTGGGATCACAAGCATGTGCCACCAGGCCCCGTCCATTGGGTAGTTGGAGCAGAGGAGTGTCAAGGTCTGATTTATGTTTCCACAAAGCCACTGAACACTGCTGATCGTGGCCATAGCAGGACAAGGTGAAAGTGAGGAGGCTGCCTAGCCAAGAGGTGGTGGTGACGGTGAAGAAGGGTGGATGGGTGGGGGCCTGTTTCTGAAGTGGAGTCTTGAAGGTTTTTCAACGAATTGTCTGTGGGCAAGAGAAAGAAAAGAATCAAGAATGACTCCAAGCGTTTTGGCCTGAGCAGCCAAGTTGCCATCAAGCAAGGAAAAAAACATCAGGTGGGGGCGGGTGTTGTGCCAGGGCAAACCAGGAGGTCAGGTTGGAAGATGCTGGTTTTGGGGTGTCCGCCTGGCCTGTCTGGAGTTCAGGAGAGAAGTCTTGGGTGGAGGCGGGTACTTTAAGCTGGCATTGGGAAGTCATGAACATTCAGATGGTGCTTAAGGCCGAGTCCAGACGGCGAATGTGTAGGGAGTAAAAGGACCGAGGCCTGCGGCATCCCAACCTCATGAACTCAGAGACCAGAGGAGGAGACACTGGTGAATCCAGGAAGAAGACTGAGTGCGGTGTCCTGAGCGAGGGGGGAGCAAGTTTATCAGGACAGAGGGACTCGTTTGGTTTGCTCCATGCCACTAGTAGGTCGGGGAGATGAGGAGGGTGGAGAAACGAAGACTGCGTTAGCAGCTTTGAGGACACTGGTGTCCCGGACCAGCTGCCTGTGGTAGGAGGGCGGGAGTGGGATTCCATGGGCTTAAGAAAGAAACGCAGGGCTTCCGCCTCCTGCCAGGATGGAGGGAATGGCGCAGGAGTAGCCCCAAAACCACAGGTGACCACGAAGCTGCAGAAATAGATGAGGTGACTGTTTCCAGGCCTCTGGCCTCAGACAGTACAAGACCACGATCCCTCAGAGGAGGGAATTCACGCGTGAACCCCACAGTTGCCCAGCTCTCTGCCTTAGGACTGTTTCTCAACCTAGTCAAAGAGCTGAATTCCAAAAGAGCATTGAGGAGTCAGACGCAGTGGCACATGCCTATAAATCCAGTGATTCAGGAGGCTGAGGCAGGAGGATCACAAGTTTGAGGCCAGCCTCAGCAACTTAGCAAAAACCTGTCTTGAAATTAAAAATATAAAGGAATGGGATGTAGCTCAATGGAAGAGCACTGCTGGGTTCCATCCCCAGCAACAAAAGCAAAACAAAAGACCAGATGGTGAGCACTCTGAGATGAGGGGACAGAAATTAAAGCTACACACACCCAAAGGCACTGAAATCTGCGGGGTGAGGCCATGGAGAGGAGGCAGCTTTGGAGAGAGGAGACTCCATAAGTCTTTGGGGAAAGGGGGCTCCCTCATGAGGCCATGACCGAGAGCCAGGCTGTTCCCATGCAGGGCAAAACCACCCAGGCTCTCATGTTCTGTGGCTGCTGCGGACACAAGGGTCAAGCGGGACTGGGGAAGAAATGCTGGTAACACTGGAGTCCTGTCCGCTGGAGGGGACAGGCCACATCCACATCCCCCCACTCCTGGCATCCACTTGAGACTCGTCCCAGAAGAAATGACCAAGCCCCAAAGGCGGCCAAGGCAAATTTTTTTTTTTTTAAAGGAGGCAAATATTAAACCTTTTAAATTTTGTGGGTGATCTGGTCTCGGCCACAGCTACTCAGCTCTGCTTTTGTAGTGTGACAACAGCCACAGACATCCCTAATAAAGGGGAATGGCTCTGTCCCAATAAAACTTCATTTACAAATAACAGCCCATGGCGGATTGGGCCCAATTCCAGCCCTAGAATAAGATGTATTCTTGACTCATTCCAACCGAGGCCCCGCCACACCACCCAAGGATTCAGTGCTGCCAGGGTTTGAAGATGGAGTCCTGCAAAGGCACAGGGCTGAGGAAAACCTTAATTTCTATAAACCCACCCTAAAAACTAAAGACAAGCCTACTGACGCTCAGGTGCATTAGCTGGTAGCAATTATGTGCTAGAATGAGAATCAATATTTTTCAGAGAACAACGATAGAAGCCATTGTCTGTACGTTATGTTGACCAGGATATCTACTACAATAAAAAATTACTAGGGATATAAATAATCAGAGAAGCATGGTCTGAGGCCAAGAAAAACCAAAGCAATCAATGGAAACACAAGAAAAGATGCCCTGGACGTTGGTCTTAATAGACTAATTTTTAAAGAAACCCTTATCAATATATTCTTAAAGGAACCCATATTAAATGAAGTAAAAGTAAATATGGTCTTAAAGCATGAACCAATACAGAATTTCAGCAGATAAATAGAAAATCACTGAAGGGAAAAATTCACTGAGTGGCCACAACAAAGGTGGGAGCTTGTAGGAGATGTGGTAAACTGGAAATCTCATCAATAGAAATCCCTCACTTGGGAGTTGGGCATGTGGCTTAGTGGTAGAGTGCTTGCCTAGGATGTGTGAGGCCCTGGGTTTGATGCCCAGCCTATATATGTTTATTCTGTGGATTTATGTTTATATATTTAGATACTATCATAGTATATTTACAGATTATAAATATTTCAACCTAGGGGATGGTGGGGTGGGTCAGTGGTAGAGCGCTTGCCTAGCATGCGTGAGGCACTGGGTTCGATTCTCAGCAGCGCATATGAATAAATAAAGGTCCATTGACAACTTAAAAATGTTAAAAAAAAATTCAGCGTATTTCTCTAAAAGATAAGGACTAAGAACACAAACTATCTCTATCGCACTTTAAAAGTTAACAGTAACTTCTCAGTATCCTTCCCTACCAGTTGGTTTCCATTTCCATTGTCTCATTATTTGAATAGATTTGAATCAGAATCTATACAAAACCCACATGCAGGGGCTGGGGCTGTGGCTCAGTGGCAGAGCGCTTGCCTAGCATGCATGAGGCACTGGGTTCGATCTTCAGCACCACATAAAAATAAGTAAATAAAGGTACTGTGTCCATCTACAACCAAAAAAAAAATTAAAAAAAAAAAACCACATGCAGTTGGTTGTTGTTGCTTATGTCTCAATCTATAGATTCTCCCTTCATTTGTTATTTTTTCCTTTGAACTTTATTTGTTAAAGACACCAGGTGTGCTTTCTGTAGTTTCCCACAATTTTGATTTTGCTTGTGACATCCTTTGTCCTCCATTCACCTAACTGGTAGCAAGATGCACTACTGTCTAAATAGCAAATTCCTAGCCGGGCGCGGTGGCTCAAGCCTGTAATCCCAGCACTTAGGGAGGCTGAGACAGGAGAATCGCGAGTTCAAAGCCAGCCTCAGCAATGGCGAGGCGCTAAGCAACTCAGTGAGACCCTGTCTCTACATAAAACACAAAATAGGGCTGGGGATGTGGCTCAGTGGTCAAGTGCCCCTGAGTTCAATCCCCAGTACCACCAAAAAAAAAAAAAAAAAAAAAAATAGCAAATTCCTTCAAGTTATTTTACAAGTTCAATACAACTTCCGTGAAAACTGCATCATTTTTGTAATGGTCTTTGACAAACTGACCCTAAAATTCAGGTAGAAGAGTAAAGGGACGGAGAACCATCAGCACCACTTTAAAAAGGAAGAGGTATGAGCCGGGCGCGGTGGCTCACGCCTGTAATCCCAGCACTTAGGGAGGCTGAGACAGGAGGATCCCGAGTTCAAAGCCAGCCTCAGCAACAGCGAGGTGCTAAGTGACTCAGTGAGACCCTGTCTCTACATAAAACACAAAATAGGGCTGGGGATGTGGCTCAGTGGTCGAGTGCCCCTGAGTTCAGTCCCTGGTGCCAAAAAAAAAAAA
>CM053415.1:32527704-32551066 GCA_028644305.1 Xerus rutilus
CGAGTTCAAAGCCAGCCTCAGCAACAGCGAGGTGCTAAGTGACTCAGTGAGACCCTGTCTCTACATAAAACACAAAATAGGGCTGGGGATGTGGCTCAGTGGTCGAGTGCCCCTGAGTTCAGTCCCTGGTGCCAAAAAAAAAAAAAAAAAAAAAAAAGGAAGAGGTATGGGGAAACTCCACCCCCCACCTCAGGAGTTACTCCAAGTGGGAAACATTTGAAACATTGTAACATTGGTGCAGGAATACAAAAACAGGATGATTGCACTGAAGAGCAGACATCACCAATCAAAGAGAGAAGGATGGAGTATTCAACATAAGCAGATCCCTGCCTCAAACCGTGCGTGCTGTCACAAAGTCCCAGAATGCTTTGAATATTCCCTTCACATTTCTAGCTTGTTTTCCAATATGTGAAAAGCTCCAGAAGAAAACCTAGGAGTGTTTATGACATCAGGGTACGAAGAATGTATCTCCAGCCACAGAAACATACCACAAAAGGCAAGAATAATACATTTTAAGACCTTAAAATTAAAAACTTCTATGTGAAGAAAGATACTGCAAATGAAAAAAATGAGCCAGATAGGAGAAAATAGCTACATAGGGAGGATCAACATCCAAAATTTAAAAGTAAACTCACTAATGAAGAAAGATGAACCACAATAGCAAGAGAGTAAAAGATAAGGCAATTTGTAGTATATAAAACTCCTTCCAAACCAGGCACGGTGGTGCACGCCTGGAATCCTAGCACTTTGAGAGGCCGAGACGGGAGAATCACGAGTTCAAAGCCAGCCTCAGCAATGGCGAGGCACTAAGCAACTCAGTGAGACCCTGTCTCTACATAAAACACAAAATAGGGCTGGGGATGTGGCTCAGTGGTCAAGTGTCCTGAGTTCAATCCCAGGTACCAAAACAACAAAACAAAACAAAGAAAACTCCTTCTAAGATGAGTAAGTATAGGAAATGCTCAATCTCATTAGTAATTAGGGAACTGCATATTAAAATATAGAGACACTGTGCATTGGGGAATACAGCCCAGTGGTAGAGTGCTTGCTTAGCAAGTGCAAGGCGTGAGTTCAATTCCCAGCACAAAAACAAAACAAAGCAAAACCCACCATTTTGTCCCCAAAGACTTGGAAAAAAAATCAAATGAACGAAAATCAAGTCCAGTAAATAACAGCCAGTGTTGGCGAAGATATAGAAATGTGAACACCATAAGTTGCTGGTGGGAATGCAAAGCGATAACTTCATGTTGAGAAGCAAATTGGAGATCCCTCCTGTTGTCAAGGAGGGGTGTGTCCTCTAGGCCAGCCATCTTCCGTGTGCCCCCTCCACAGATGCTTCACCCCCTCCTGCCTCAGGAGGCCGACTGCCAGGGGCTGCCATGCCCTTGCCTTGGGTTCACCAGCAGCCAACCTGGAAGAAAGAAGGAGAGGCGGGTCACGGTATTTGGTGACCCAAGGGCAGCAGAATCCCTTTGCTAGAGTCCTCCTGCCCAGGCGGCCCTATCTACACGATTACTCCCCTTGCAGAACTAGACAGCCTTCTACTCCATGTTCCCCTGGTCCGGGGCGGGGCGGCTCAATTGCTATTGGGCTGGAATTGCTTATGTTTCCCTTGCCATCTACCCTGAGTGTGAGCAATTCCTATATGAAGAGCTTTGCAAGTTAGCTTCTAGAAGAATACTTTCAGTGTTCACTTGGCGCCACTCTCAGGTGCCCCAGGACACCTAAACAGGGACATTCATTGCAACCCTTCTTATCATAGGAAAAAGTAGAAACAGCCTAACTGTCTTTTAGGGGGACAATAAACGAATAGAATGTGGTTGTACTTGGGATAGAGTTCAGTCTAGCACTTAAAAGGAATGAACTAGAAGACACCACCTCATATCCATTAAAGAAGCCTGATATCAAAAGGAAAGAAAGAAAACAAGTTCTAATGAGGAGGCCCTGGGGCCCGTGCGCACCGTTGGCGGGAACGTGAGACGGCGCAGCTGCGGTGGGAAGCAGCCTGGCGGTTCCCGGGAGAACTGGAGCCAGAAATCCAACCCAGGCAGAAATCATTCCCATTCTGGGTGTAGATGGCAAAGAATGGAAAGTGAGGCCTCGAAGAGACCAGTGCCCCTGTCACAGCAGTGTCCCAACAGCTAAAGAGGGAAGCAACCCAGCGTTCGCTGTCTGGTAAATGGATAAGCAAGGTGTGGTATATTCACACAGTGGGCCTTGAAAAGAGGACTTGCTACAACAACGATAAACTGGAGGAGAGGGGAGGTTCCCAGGGTCTCAGAGGAGGGGATGTGAACTTACCATTTAATGAGTGCAGAATTTCAGGTCAGGAAGATAAACTGTTCTGGAAGGGGCTGGGGTGTAGCTCAGAGGCAGAGGGCATGCCCTGGGTTAAATGCCCAGCAACACACACACACACACACACACACACACACACACACACACACACACACACACACGGTTCTGGAGCTAGGTGGAGGTGAGAATCTCAAGACATTGTGTTAATGCCACCGAAGTGTACACTTAAAAATGGTGCATTTGAGCCAGGCGCTGTGGCTCAAGCCTGTAATCCCAGCACTTAGGGAGGCTGAGACAGGAGAATCGCGAGTTCAAAGCCAGCCTCAGCAACAGCGAGGCGCTAAGCAACTCAGTGAGACCCTGTCTCTACATAAAACACAAAATAGGGCTGGGGATGTGGCTCAGTGGTTGAGTACCCCTGAGTTCAATCCCCAGTACCAAAAAAAAAAAAAAAAAAAATGGTGCATTTTATGTTATGCATATTTTATCACAATTAAATAGAATATAATATTGAGCACAAAGAATCAATTTCCAGAAATTATCATGCAATATGTCATTAGTATAAAATGTCTAAATATTCAAAACAAATTTTACTAATGGTTGGACACCTAGGTCATATCAGATGAACCGTATGGACCTGTCATCTTGGAGGATCAGAAAGATTCAAGTGTTAGCAATGGCATGTGCTTTCACATCGTGCATCATGATGACCCACTTCTGGGAAGTGCCCGCCTGCAGAGTGAGGTAGGAAATGAGGAGTGGCTTTAGCTACCAGCCTGGTTTTTCTTTTTTTCTTTTGCCTTACTGGGATTGAAACCCGGGAACTGTACCATTAAGCCACATCCCTAGCCCTTTTTATTTCTCTAAATTGCCCAAATTGGCCTTGAACTCAAGATCCTCCTGCCTCAGCCTCCTGAGTAGCTGGGATTACAGATGTGCTACACCTGACATATTATTTCTTAAAAAAAAAAAAAAAAAATCCAAAACTGAGGTGGCAAAAAGTTAACATTGTTCAATCCCAGTGGTGTATTTATGAGCACCTGTGTATTATTTTTGGTAACTTGCTCGAATTTCTTCATGAATAAGAATTAAAAGAAAAGCAGTGCAGGTGAGCCGGGGGTGTTGGAGTCTGGGTCAGGAGGCTGGGCTGGGTGGAAGAGGTGGGCAGGCTCAGGTTACACCGTGTGAGGGCTCTGCCAGGGTGTGGATGGAGGAGGAGTCGTCAAGGCCAAGTAGGAGATGGAGGGACATGATGGGCAGTGACAGCAAGTCCTCTGAGGAGGCAGGGAGGCTGAGCCGTGGAGGGAGGAGAGGGGGGTGGGCATGTCCTCACGGGGCTCCTGCTTCCCCACTGCCACCCCAGGCAGACTGGAGAGAGCCTTTGTGTGCCAGGTACTTCACACACCACCATGTCCCCTCAGCTGAACCTCCATCCCTTCTGCAGATCAGTCTTTGCAGTAGCTCAGAAACAGAGCAAAAGATCTGGGATTTGAACCCAGTTCTTCCTCAGTGTTCCAGACATAAGCTCTACCCTCCCCCAACACATCCCGCCCTCTCTCCACCAAGGACCCTCTGGAATTTTTCTCTGCTGGAATTTTGCCCCGTCATCCCGCCCCCGCCCCACCTGCTCAGCCCAGCCCTGGCTCTGAAAACGCCCACCTGGGGGTGCATTATTATTGTGTCACCCTCACTTTTCTTCTTGCATCATTTTGGTGGGTAAGGTGTTTGCGCTTGTCTCCCCACTGTTTGCATCACTTGAAGGCCAAGTTCAATTTTTTTTTTGGTACTGGAGATTGAACTCAGGGGCACTTGACCACTGAGCCACATCCCCAGCCCTATTTTGTGTTTTATGTAGAGACAGGGTCTCACTGAGTTGCTTAGCGCCTCGCCGTTGCTGAGGCTGGCTTTGCACTCCTGTCTCAGCCTCCCTAAGTGCTGGGATTACAGGCTTGCGCCACCACGCCCGGCTCCAAGTTCAAATTTGATGGTTTTACTCTGAGCATAGAGAGAAACAATAAGCCGAGTGCCATGGCGCACGCCTGTAATCCCAGCACTTAGGGAGGCTGAGACAGGAGGACCATGAGTTCAGAGCCGGCCCCAGCAACGGCGAGGCACTAAGCAACTCAGTGAGACCCTGTCTCTACATAAAACACAAAATAGGGCTGGGGATGTGGCTCAGTGGCCGAGTGCCCCTGAGTTCAATCCCTGGTGCCAAAAAAAGAAAAAAAGAAAGAAACAATAAAGACCAAATTACAGAATCACAGCTTTTGGAACAGGAGTTCCCTGTGTTTTCTTTTGCTAGCAAAGCAATAAACCTTTTTCCTTTTTCTCAAAATTGTGTCCTCATTGGATTGGGCTTTCCAAGGAACCCCACTTCCATGCTGAGGCTCTTTGAGAGCTGACCAGAGGAGCTATTCTTCATGACCACTGCCCTATGTATGCCTTGTCCAGTCACCTGCCATCTGCCATTGTGGCCCTCTGGTCTGCTCATATGCTGCGTGCCCTTAACTGTCAACACTCCACCTGATAGAGAACAAGGCCTTGGGGTGACTTCCCCCAACCTTACCCCCTTTCTGCAGAGAGCGGTTTGGAGATGGCATCATCCATTTTTCCATATAAATGGAATGGAAAATTGACAGCAGGGAAATGTAACAGTGGTCCACTTCATGCTTTGAATGTAGCCCTGGCTGCTCTGCCACTGCAACTTTTTTTTTTTTTGGTACCGAGGATTGAACTCAGGGCACTCGACCACTGAGCCACATCCCCAGCCTTATTTTGTGTTTTATGTAGAGACAGGGTCTCACTGAGTTGCTTAGCACCTCGCCATTGCTGAGGCTGGCTTTGAACTCGTGATTCTCCTGTCTCAGCCTCCCAAAGTGCTGAGATTATAGGCGTGAGGTTTGGACCTGTTTCTTTCTCTTCCTCTCCCTTGCTCCTCCCTAATCTCTTCCCCTCCCTAATCTCTCCCCTCCCTAATCTCTGGGGAAACAGGATTACCTTTCTTCCCCAACCTAGGCAGATTTCCATCTCACGAGCACACACCCACCACAGAAATGGAAGTAATCCAAGCCCGGGCACACACCCCTGTAATCCCAGCACTTTGGGAGGCTGAGACAGGAGAATCAGGAGTTCAAAGCCAGCCTCAGCAATGGCGAGGCGCTAAGCAACACAGTGAGACCCTGTCTCTACATAAAACACAAATAAGGCTGGGGATGTGGCTCAGTGGTCGAGTGCCCCTGAGTTCAATCCTCGGTACCAAAAAAAAAAAAAAAAAATGAGAGAGAGAGAGAAAAGAAAGAAAGAAATAGAAGTAATCCAGACTTTGGGGGTGGTACTAAAAGATCTCAGAAATGACTATCTCCCAAATAAACCAATGAATTACATCTCCAGACAGAATGTGTGGAATGTAGTCTTTGAGTCACCTCTGTAAAAGCCCCCTGTTCCTATTGATGGGCAGAATCACAGCCTTTGGAACGGGAGTCTCCTGTGTTTCTCCTTTGCTAGCAAAGCAATAAAACTTCTCTTCCCTTTTTCAAAAAAAAAAAAAAAAAAGCACACAATTCCATATCTTCTTCTTCTTTTTTTTTTTTCAGTACTAGGGATTGAATCCAAGATTGCTCTTCCACTGAGCTACCTCCCCAGCATCCTCCCCTTTTTGTTTTAATTTTGAGAAGAGGTCTCACTATGTTGTCAAGGCTGGCCTTGAACTTGGTGGTCCTTGCTGTCTCAGTCTCCCAAGTAGGTGCGATTATAGGCCTGCATCACATGGCAAAATCCAAACAAAATTTCTAAGCCCCTTGTGTTTCTTTTTCTTTAATATTTTTTTTAGTTGTAGATGGACACAATATCTTTATTTTATTTATTTTTATGTGGTGCTGAGGATCAAACCCAGTGCCTCCTGCATGCGAGGCAAGTGCTCTACCACTGAGCTACAATCCCAGCCCGCCTTGTGTTTCTTGATGGATCTCCACCTCAAACATAATTTCATCCTTTTAAAAAAATTTTTTTTAGTTGTAGATGGACACGATACCTTTATTTATTTATACATTGTACTGAGGATCAAACTCAGTGCTTCACACATGCTAGGCAAGTGCTCTACCACAGAGCCACAACCCCAGCCCCTAATTTCATCCTTTCTGCTGTTGGCCTTGGGTCCAGACTTTATAGAGCCACTTTCCTGAGGAGGGAGAAAGAGTAGGGTTTGGTGACATGCAAAAAGTAGCAGCAAGGGATGACAGTGCCTGGCATGGCTGGCTTCTGGGTGTGAGAGCTGTACAGTGGCACTACATCCTGAACTCAGAAGGAGCTTTCGTGTGGCTGGATGCTTGGGGTTGCTGTCTTGAAATTCCTAATACTTTCCGAACAAGAGGCCCCAAGCTTTCATTTTCACTGGGCTCCCCACATGATGTGGCTGGTCCTTGTCCAGGTGCTTGACTCAGGCAGCTGATGGCAACCAAGGCCATTCCCTGGGGTGCAAGGCACACGAGAAAGATCTGGGATGGAGAGTTCGGATGGAGAGTTCGTGGCTTGTGCGTAGAGTCTGCTGAGCAGGAAGTGTGGGCTGGGGTCTGAGGCAGGCAGCAGTTGGACAGGGGACTGGGCCTTAGAATAAAAATCTCTTTTCCTTGATTTCCTGTCCTTGCAGGTCAGCTTGTGAATCTGGCCCCATTTTCTTCCTGCCATTCATTCCCTAGCACAGACTAAGGAAATCCCAAGTACATCAGCTCCACCCTCTACCCCATCCCTCAAGCTAGGCTTGGGGTCCTGACTCACTAGCCTCTCTCTGCCCTGCCTGGTCTCTCACTTCCTTTTTCCCAAACTGACTTTTTATTTATTTATTTAAAAGATTTTTGTAGTTGTAGATGAACACAATATCTTTATTTTTTTTATTTTTATGTGGTGCTGAGAATCGAACCCTGTGCCTCACACATGCTAGGCAAGCGCTCTACCACTGGGCCACAACCCCAGCCCCACAAACTGACTTTTCAACAAGCAGCTTTATTGGGATATAAATTGCATCTCATGCTATTCGCCAGTTCAGAGTGTAGGTGTCAGTGGTTTCCAGTGTATTTTCAGAGTCCAGCACAGTCAGGACACTTTCACTGCCATCACCATCTTCATCACCAAGGGGAGCCCATCTCCTAGAGCCACCGTCTGCCGTCACCCTGCCCTGACCCCTGCAGTCTTTAATCTGCTTACTGTCTCCATGGACTTGTCCATTTTGGGCATCTCATATAAATGGAATTACACAATAAATGGCCTTTTTTGTCTGGCTTCTTTCTGAGTGTAATGATTTTGAGGTTCTCTCCTGTTGAGCCAGGTGTGGTTCTTTTCATGTCTAAATATTATTCCGCCATGAGGGAAGACATTGGGTTCGCCCATCATCAACTGATAAATTCAAGGGAACTTTTCTCAAGAAACCTTTTCTGATTTCTTCCCACTTCTCACTCTTTTGCATACTCCTTCCCTCTCCTTCTCTGGACTCCCAAGCCTTCTGTAAATGGGGATTGTTTGGTCATTTAATGTGGTTTCTGACACGGGGGAGGGTGAGGTTTGTGGGAAGAGTGGGTAGCCTTAGTGTGCACCCCACTGAAGCCCCTTAGTGGCTGGGTGGCTTGTTCTTCTGAAGACCCATGACCCAAGATTAGCCCTCACGTGTCCACTCTGACTGGTGGGGACTGGGTCCCTCAGTTTCCCCCCTGTGAGATGTCATGTGAATCCACACCAGAGCTGTTCACCAGTAGGCCAGTCAGAACCTGTGCGTGCACTGCAGTGTGAGACTTACCAAGGGTTTCCCGGGATTGTGTGTTGTCTCCGCTGCCCCCTGGCCAGGCCTCTACGTGGCTGGACACCTTGTTTCCTCTATAGGAGAGTAGGCTGGCTGGGGTCCATACCTGTCAGGGCCTGGAAGCCTTCAGAACTTAAGGGATCTGACACCTCACCACTCATTCATCAAATTTACAAATCTACAGCCCTTGCTCTACCTAAGGCAAGATGGACATGGGGCACATTCAGATGCAGGGTGCCGCTAACCTGCCACTCTGACTCCGTACACCTCTCGCCTTTCCTGCAAAGATGGACTCTCTGAATATTGTTTGTGATTTCCGGGGTTTGCTACTTTAACTTTTCAGATACAGTGTATAGGGATTTCTTTAGGCTTAGCACAGTGGCGATGCCCTCAGGAGACTCTTTTTTTTTTTTTTTTTTTTGGTACTGGGGATTGAACTCAGGGACACTCGACCACTGAGCCACACCCCCAGCCCTATTTTGTGTTTTATGTAGAGACAGGGTCTCACTGAGTTGCTTAGCGCCTCGCCATTGCTGAGGCTGGCTTTGAACTCGCGATCCTCCTGTCTCAGCCTCCCAAAGTGCTGGGATTACAGGCGTGTGCCACTGTGCCCGGCTCCTCAGGAGACTCTTAAGAGACGTTTGATGAATAAACAAAAATATGAATGAATTGGGAGGTGGTGGTATGTTTTGTGCTCAGTTTGCCCAGAAGTGATGGTGAGGCCCTAAAGTAGGCTAGGAGGGCTTCCCAGAGAAGATGACTTTGGAACTGGGTCTTGGAGGAGGTTAGAGTTGGCCAGGGACATGTGCTATCAGCACAGGGAACAGCATTTACAAAAGTGTAAAATGGCCTGAATGATTTGGTACTTAGTGACCGAGCATGCCACGATGCTGACAGCAACGGGGGCAACGGAAAGGGTAGGGACAGATCCAGGGGTGCAAGTGGTGAAGGGTGTAAACATGAAAAAGTAGCCCACTCCATCTTGACGCTGGAGACACTGCGTATGTGTGTAAACATGTAGTTTTTGACAGACCTCCTTGTATGTTCTTAGTGTTGTTTTTCTAAGTATAGGAGATATTTGTTTTAAAGTTTTCACCCTCCCTCTTTTTTTCAGGAAGCTAAGTCTGATGCTACATGAAGAGAAAGCGAAGCTCACTGCACGATTAAGTGACAAGTTGCCACCAAAGTCTCCAGACCATGAGGGACAACGTTCGGGCTGTGGGGCGGGGAAGGAGCTGTTTCTTCAGGTAAAGGACTGCTTCGTGGGCGGAGAGAGGGAGGAGCCCACCTGACTCACAGGTTTCTGGCTTAGGAAACAAGTGCTGTTGACACCTTTAAGATGAGGACTTCAGGGAGAAGCTGGCAAGCTTTGAGGGGCAGATAACGAACTGAGATGGGAACATCTTAGTTTTGTGGACGTGTTCCGCGGACAGTGGCCATGAGTGCTGGTCTCCCAGGTGTCCCACCCTTGTGTGGGCACCTGCGAAGGGGTAGGTGGTGGTTCGTGGGGGCGAGAGGGCCGGGGGGCGTCCTGGTCCTCGTCCTGATGTGAGGGCCCTTGTTGGCCCTGGCAGGCGGAGCTCACTGCCCTCCTCTTGCAAGTGACAGTGTCGGACCTGCGCCCTGTCACCTCGTACTTGGAGACAGGCGCCCAGGACCCCCGCGTCCTCTTGGCTTTACTTGGGGAGGGGGCTCGAATCCCGCCCTGTAACTTTCTCCCATGGTGCTCCTGGAGAAGTTGCTCTGCTTTCTGCCTCAGTTTCCCCATCGGCCACGCTGGTCGCCGTCCCGAGGTTGGTCTGTAACCTGCAGAGGCCACTCCAATGACAAGCGGCGAGAAGTGGCGCGGCCTTGGCTGGTCCTTGCTCGGCGTTCCCCGCCCGATGTCACCAGGGAGGGTCGCGGACAAGGGACGCGAGGAGCCGGGAAGGGGTAGAGCGCCACGGGCGGGTCCTGGCCAACGCCAACTCCGCGCCTAGGGTCCTCGCCTGCCGCCTGCCGCCCGGCAGCCCTCCCAACTCAAGCCGGGCCCCCGATAGCCGTAGAACAAAAGTGGCGGCTCGCAAGCCGCTCGGCTTCCCGCAGGCCCGGCCCCCGCGCGGCCGACAGCCGCCCCACGCACTGCCGCCGCGCCTTCGGCCCTTCCGCCCGAGCGCGCTCGGCTCTTTCCGCCGCAGCCGGCGCAGGTGGAGGGGGCGGGGCGGGGGCTGTGCGTGGTGACGCCGCGGGGGGGTGACGCACCGGCGTGCCCCGCCCCCTCCCCCTCCCCGTTCAGGCTCTGGAAAGAGAAGAAAAAAAACTTTCTTTTTTTTTTAATTGAGGAATCAACAGCCGCCATCTTGTCGCGGACCCGACCGGGGCTTCGAGCGCGATCTACTCGGCCCCGCCGGTCCCGGGCCCCACAACCGCCCGCGCACCCCGCTCCGCCCGGCCGGCCCGCTCCGCCCGGCCCTCGGCGCCCGCCCCGGCGGCCCCGCTCGCCTCTCGGCTCGGCCTCCCGGAGCTCGGCGGCGGCCGCGGCGGCGGCGGCGGCGGCGGCGGCGGCGCGGGGTGGGGGGGCCGCGGCGCGGCGGCGGCCCCGCTCGGCGCATTGTTTTTCCTCACGGCGGCGGCGGGCCGCGGGCCGGCAGCGGAGCCCGGAGTCCCTCGGGCGTCGGGCCGCGGGCTGGTTCATTAAGTGGGGCGCGGGGGGGTAGTGAGGCGGCGGCGGCGGCGGCACCATGTTCCCGGGCGCCGCCTGAGCCGCCTGGCCGGGCGCCGTCGCTGCCAGCCGGGCCCGGGGGGGCGGCCGGGCCGCCAGGGCGCCCCCGCCGCGGAGTGTCGCGCTCGAGAGGCGGGCAGGGCATGAGGGGGCCGCGGCCGGCGGCGGCGGCGGCGGCCGGGGGCGGGCGGTGAGCGCTGCGGGGCGCTGTTGCTGAGGCTGAGATTTGGCCGCCGCCTCCCCCACCCGGCCTGCGCCCTCCTCGGCCGGCCCGCGCTCCCGCGCCCCGCGCCCCGGCTCGCAGCCGCCGCGACCCCCGCCCGGCCCCGCGCTCGGGGCTGCTTCCGCGAGCGGGCGAAGATGGCCGAGAACTTGCTGGACGGACCGCCCAACCCCAAACGAGCCAAACTCAGCTCGCCCGGCTTCTCGGCGAATGACAGCACAGGTGAGCGGGGGCCGGCGCGCTGTCAGCGCCCGCGGCGGGCGGGCCGGGAGGGCTGCGGCGCGCTGGGCGTGCGGGCCGGGCGCCGGCGCGGGGCTCCGCAGCCTGCCCGAGTGCGGACGGGGAAGTTTCTTGGAATGTGCGCCTTGGAACGCGCTGAGTAGTTATTTGAAAAACTTTTTCTGGGGGGTCACCTAGTCGTTCCTTTTCCGAAACCCCGGACTCGGTTAGCGAGATGTCATCAAAGTGTCTGTGGTGTGTTTCATTTACATCTCTAACTTTAAAAGAAAGTTGGCACAGTTTTAAATCCCTCCGGACTTCAGTCTCCCTTGGAGCTTGCGTTGCATTTAACTTGCCGATGTGGAAAAGAAAAATGTTAAGAAATGTAAGGATTCCGATTTTTCAAAAAATTAGCAGTATGTCGACCGAGTCATCTTTTCCCCCCTCATTAAGCAGCCTCCTTAGAAACTTTCTTGGATAATGATATCAGGTGTGCAAGCGTGCTCAGTTCATTCAGCCCCTTCGAGTTGTGCTGGGCTGGTGCCTGGGAACGCTACCAGCGAGTCCTGCTTCCTCTTCGAAGCTCTCCTCTGCGGTGGAAACTCGGCGCTGTTGCGAACGCTGCCTTCGCGGCGCCCCCGGGCTCCTCCAGCGCAGTCTTATAGTGGCAGCATCCGAAAATCAGTTTCTGATGAATGGGTCCAAATTGAATCGCATTGCTGCCTTCACATTCGTGCTAGACACAGCTGTTCAACTTGTGAAACTATTTCTGTGACTGGCCACTAATGTATTCAAAAATCTATTTCTACTGTTGAAACAAAACTGGAATTTTGTGGCTTCAGTGTGAATACAGTTCCAGGAATCCAGCTGTGAAAGGTGTCATGCAATGTTAAGTTAATGTAGAAATGAGAAAAGTGATTTTTTAAGAGTTAGTCTAAAGGAGATTCTCTTGTCGAATTAAAATTTGGAAGAAATAAATGATTCTCAGGTGTAAAAATCACTGATAATGCTTTTCTTTTTAACTGGTAAAAAGTTGAGTTTGACATTAATTTTATAAAATCAATGATGTGAGAAATATGGAAAAACAATAGGTAAAATACTTTTTTGCAGAACAGACTAAATTTGCTTCCTTAATCTCACCATGTTTGAGTGAAAAATCATCAGTTATGTGAAATGTAGATAATACCAGGCAAGTTCTTGTACCCACTATATATATCGAGCTGATTCCAAGGTGGAGCCGAAAAGATGGCCTTTTGGGGTAGTTTCTTTTATTTGGTGGTCAGCTATTAATGTGCTGCTAATCACAGTAGAGCTTATCAGAAAGGACTTTTCACAGTTAACCACTTTCCCCCCTTCCTTCCCACTTTTGAGCCTCAAAAGTTACAGGGCAATCTTACTTTTCCAGATGAGGAACAAAAAGTAACCATTTTTAACAGCTCTGATTTAAATCAGCCCAAAACTAAAATGATCATGTTTAAATTGAGTCCTTGGTTACATATAAACCACCATCACATTATCACACAAGGGTGTGAGTGTGGACTCCTGAGGAGGAGATCATTATTGAGCATCTTATACAAGGGGAAACCTTGAGGAGTAACTAGTAGTCTAAGGCATCCAGTAATGCGATGGACTGAGATCATCAGGATGCATATTAAGCAAATAAAGGGCTTGAATATTTACAATAAATACATTAAAAGGAGTGAAGGCATTTGGTGAGTTGGGACAGAGAGGCCTGAGAATAACATTCTTTTTTAAAACTCAACCTTTTTTTAGTGAGGTGTCTTGGGCTTCCAGGAGTATAGTGAGCCAGGTGGAGCAAGATGTGTCCTGTGCACATGAACACATGATCACATTTGAGGGAGGGGAGCTCTGCCTAGGAAGAGAGGAAGGGTTGGAAGGAGAGGGAGGCTGCAGCCTTGGAGCCTGATAAACAGGAGCAACATGGACTGTTGTGAGAACTGGCTTGTGAAGAACTGGTAGTGGGCCTAAGAGAGTGACCCTGATAGTGAAGCTTACCAGCCAGGCACTGCCTGCAGTGTATTGTAGTAGAGCCAAGTGGCATCCAATGATAAATGCCATTGCCACTAGTGATGGACAGTAGTCGCCACGGAAGACTGGGGAGAGCTTGCAGAGATTATGGGGAAAGAGGGAATATGCTTCAAAGGAGGGTAGCAAGAGAAAGGAGAAATAGCACTTGCCACCCCACTAAAGCAGCAGCTCTGGAGTGGCAGAGTTTCATGGTATCAGATGTTGATGAAATAGTATTTTCTAGTTGTACATTGAAGTCTTAAACACTGTCATAGATGTGATCTTCTTTTTCTTGGCACCCTATAATGGTAAGTGGGGACTTTGTATTACCCATACTATGTAATTGGATGTGTATTTTAGAAAGTTCTTTCTTTAATATATCCAAATTAAAACAGCGTACCAATGTCTTTCAACAGCAGAGATTCATGATAAACAGTGTAGGAGAAATAAATGGTCTGAGCAAGTGGTAGATTTTTTTCTTTCTTGTCAACTTTATTGTGGCAGAATTTGTACAAGTAAACAATTTAAAAAGTTTTAAAAATTGTTTTGTGAAAATGGAGCATAGGTATATTTCATCCTGTCCTAAGCAAAGTAATTACATTTTATAATGTGAATGCTCTTTTGAAAACATTTGATTTTTTAAGAAATCAGGTCTTGCTATGTTGTCCAGGCTGGCTGGGAACTTTTGGGCTCAAGCAATCCTCCTACCTCAGCCTCCCAAGTAACTGGGACAACTCTGCGCCAGACCATAAATACCTTTAAATGCAATAAAGAAATGTACAGAAAGAAAACTGTTGTGGATACTATTACTAGCCCACACGTCTTTGACAGCCAGATGACAATCTTGGTTGCCTGTGCAGCACTCATGCATCTGAGTGCTTTTCTCCCTGTGGTCCTCACTCCATCCTGGGTGAGAAGAGAAGAAACTACTGCTGTTTTCTAGGTAAAGAGCCTGTCTTTGGAGGGTTGATCTGCCTAAAGCTACAGGAAGGGTCAAAACCAGAACCTAGATTGTTAAAGGATTCTGTATGTTTAATTTGTGAATCTATATTTGTAAACATTGAATTTGCTTGAATCACAAACTCAAGAGATAGTGCTGCTTGGCAAGTTTCAGTACCATCACTCCAGTCAGTTAGTAAAACCCTGTGGGGAAAGTTTATAACTGGCTTTGGTAGGAGGGGAGCAGGGTGTGTTTTTCCTAGCATGGACCCCCTTTTTCTTCTGGATCTGGTATTATCCTCCATCTGAATTGTGTGGGCTCACATACCTATTTACTGCAGGGGATAATTGAGAAATGCCAAAGTTGTTTTACCTCATCACTAAGTCCTTGCTGAATAGGGAAAGAAAGCTTTTATGGAGACCTTTTTTTTGGGGGGGTACTGCGGCACTCTACCACTGAGCCACATCCCCAGCCCTATTTTGTATTTTATTTAGAGACAAGGTCTCACCAAGTTGCTTAGCGCCTTGCTTTTGCTGAGGCTGGCTTTGAACTCCTGTCTCAGCCTCCTGAGCCGCTGGGATTACAGGCATGTGCCACTGCACTTAGCTTTTAAAGAGACTTTTGAGGGCCAGGACTTCTTATGACTTTGCCTAATGTACCACAGTAAATTCCACTTTTAGTATATATGGAAAGCACCAATCAGAAATAAAAAGAAGATCTTAGAGTATAGGGAGGAGGAGTGGGAAAAGCTAGGGTCGGGGAGATGGGACTGAAATGGAGTAAATCAGATTCCATCTATGTAGGATTTTGTCAAAATGAACCTACCTACTATGTATAACAATAATGCTCTAATAAAAAGGAAGCAGGGGATTTTTGAATAACTTGGCAAGAGGGAGAATGCCTGTGACTCCACTGGGAGCCCCTCACAGATGCTGGCGTGTCAGTGTGAAGCAGGCCAGGGGGCCTCAGGCAGAGCAGAAGATGCGCATCACTTCTTGTTAACCTTAGGAGTTGATTCTGTGATTCCTAAACATAATTGAAAATGACTTATAAAGGAACCAAGGCTTAATCCAGCAGTCGGAAGTTGATGCGGAAGTTGATGCTTAGATCGTTAGCCTGTGTTTTTACACTTTTAAGATCTGCGGTTGCAATTGTGTTTTAAAGTATGTCTACTTCAGCCTCTACAAGTGCTGACTTTGTATTTTTACTTAATGTGTTTGAAAACAAAATTGTTAATGGTTTGGCTGAAGTGCGCCTTACTTTGTTTAGGTGAAATGTACCTTATTGTGAGTTTGTAAAGACTAGGAAAGCTTTCCAGTCTAGTTCTTGGGGTCACATTAGTGAGGGCACCACCTCTTTATCTTACTCCAGCCAGCACTTTTAGTGTATTCCAGGAAATTAGAGGGCATGTTAAGAGCTCTTTCTCCAAAAAAAAGGCTTTGTGCTCAGAGGCTGTTGGTTCTATCTGAGAGCTGTAGTACACTCTTTCCAGAGCCTTCTTATGCTAGGGGCCACTGAATTCTTGGGAGAGGGACTGGGGTTTGCACCGTTCACAAACCTTGTTAGCAGTAGAACCCCCTTTTTTATGTAATATGTGGACCAGCAAACTTTTTCTGTAAAGGGCCAGAGCACGTATTTTCAGCTCTGTGGGACATCTGGTCCCTTGTTGCAACTACTTTCCACTACCATTTTGGCAAGAAAGCAGCCATAGATGTAAATGAATGGGCATAGCTGTGCCCTCTTATAAAAACTGACATGCAGGGGATCTGGCCACGACCTCCCTTGATAACTTTGATGCAGTGGTGGGACTTGCCCATTTGAGAGCTCTGGGCTGTGCTCTGAGCCCTGCTGTGTGCTGGCCTGGACACTCACCAGGAGGTGAAGCCAGGGGGCAGCAGGGTGAGATGAACAGTTTGGAGTTTTGTAGGAGCCTCTTCCTCTCTCTTGTTTCTAATTTAAAATCGAATAAGTTTACCAAAAAGCCAAGTAACTTCATAAACAGGTTCTTTTGTTCTTTTGCTGGCCATTTTGCTTTTTGCTGACCCCAGTGGCCTCCACAGTATTCTCGTTCCTGTTCTTTTGTGCCCTTTGGGCCCCCAGTGTCCTCCCTTTCCGGTGAGGCTAGATGGTGTGCAGTTCTGTAGGAGCTGGTGTAGAGCTTTCCCACAGCTACCTTCCTAGCACTGGGCACAGTGTCTGGCACAGTAGGCCCTCAACATATTTGAGGCAGTGGGGAAAATACGCAGTTTTGTCTTTCAGAGTTCTCGTAGTTTTCTCCTAAGATTTTGTTGTTAAGCAGCTGTCACCATTCTTGGTATCTTCCTCTTGTTTTTCCTAATCCTAAATTCTGTACCTGAATGCTCTTACCCTGCAACCATCTGGCTGGGCTAGAAGTGCTCTTGTTGGAGTGTGTTTGGGCAGGTTTTATCAAGTCTCTGAGCCTCAGTTTTCTCAGCTGTAAAATGGAGATCATAATGATTTCCATATCAAAGGGCATCTGCCCGTGGACTGTGGTGGTGTCTGGAAAGGGCCTGATCTGGAGCTCAGTGAATGGCATCTGGTACTTGCAGTTACCAGGGAAGATGAGTGTGCATTGTTGTTGCCTGCTGTGGCAGGAGTGCTGGCCCAATTGGGCTGAGACCTGTGGGATAGTAATTCTGGAAGCGATGACAGTAGTCTGACAGTAGTCTTGTATGCGTGTCCACAGAGGTCCTTTTGCAGGCACATATGTTGTGTAGCCCATTACCAGACACACAGCCAGGAATTCTGTAATCAGTGCCATAGATTTTGCCTCCATTTTCAGTTGTGTTTTTTAAAAGTGAGAACATGATGGCCATGAAATTTTAAAATTTGAAAGAACTTATGTGTGTTGTGTTCTGAAAATACTTAATAATTAGCCTGGCACGGTGGCGCATGTCTGTAATTCCAGCAACTCGAGAGGCTAAAACAGGAGAATCGCGTGTTCAAAGCCAGCCTCAGCAACAGCGAGGCACTAAGCAACTCAGTGAGACCCTGTCTCTACATAAAACACAAAATAGGGCTGGGGATGTGGCTCAGTGGTGGAGTGCCCCTGAGTTCAATCCCCGGTACCAAAAAAAAAAAAAAGGAACAAACAAAGCCAGCCTCAGCAATGATGGCAAGGCGCTAAGCAACTAGTGAGACTCTGTTTCTAAATAAAATACAAAAAATAGGGCTGGGGATGTGGCTCAGTGGTCGAGTACCTGAGTTCAATCCCTGGTACCAAAAAAACACCAAAACCCAAAAAACCTTAATAATTCTGAAACATATTTCATGGACTATTTAAGCAATAAATGAATATGTGATTCTGTTTCTTGCTATATATATTATAATTCAATTTGAGATACCTATTAGGCAATAGCAGGGTACCAGAGGATTCTGGTAGATTCCCTTCAGTACCTTAGAACATAGTAATACTTCGAGGCAAAACTTGAAAAAAGAATGTAAAATGCACTCAGGTGTAAAAATGCCTGAATCAGAAAGGGCAGTCCAAAGGGGGTTGCATTTATTTCTTGCAGAAGTCCAGGCCTGAGTGCCCAGGTCTGGGCAGTAGCGTGGAGGTGGGGGCCTTGAGTAGTTTGGTGCCCCTCCCCTCTCTGCTGCCTCCCCAGGCTCTTCTGCTATGCAGGCAGGCAGTTGGGTAAGCCTGTTTGTCTTCTTGGCCTCCTGGATTGGGAATAGCATTCTGGACCTGACAGTATTGTGTCCTTGGATATCACTGCAAGTTCTGACCCTTGTCTAAGTCTTCTGGTTATCTCAGGAAGCCCTCACACTCCTGGGTGTGCCCTCTGGATTCAGGCCACTTAAGGCCTTTCCCTCTGTGTGCATCCCTCCTCCACTGTGCACGTCCATCTTCCACTGGCTTTGGTGTGGCCTGTCCTCGGCTCCTGCTTCAAGTGAGGGAAGAGATCTACCCTCCTTGTTCTGTATTGAGCTTGGTGTTCAGGAGAACTCTGACATTGATTAGGAAGTGTAAGCACTGCACCAGTGTCCTACAGGTATTCCACTTTCTCTGGGGAGTGCTGGAGGAGGGATCACAGGGTCCCGCAGGAGCTTTCTGGAGTGGGCAGTCTTGTATTTGAGCTTGGATCTTCTTGAAGCTGTTGGAGTGCGGCAACTACAGAAGGTGTGGGGAGTGTGGAGGTAAGCAAAATGCCCTTTGCCTTGTTAAAGTTATTAGACAATGTAGAGAATAACTGTAGCTGCCTTTGAAAAACTGCCTTCAGGGTATTTTCTGGTTCTAAATTTAGGAAGCAAGACTATTTTTGAGCTGTGTCTAAAAGTTGAATTCCTTTTTAAACTTACCCTTAAGTAAGTGTTGGCTGTCAGCCTCTGTGACAAGTCCCCCTCCCCATGTTTCATTTACATTAATCAAAGGAGTGTTTAGTCCAGCCGGCTCCAAGAACAGGAACTCCTAGTGAATACTTGCTCTTGAGTACCTCTGCCTCCCCTCCTCCCTTCTCTCAGCTCTGGGTGTTCCTTCTGCTACTGTTTGGAAATGTCTTAATTTGCTAGTCTTTCTAATACACCTTATTGTACCTATGTTCCTTACTAGATAGTAGATATTTTTTGGAGCTGCACCTAAATCAGCCTGTGCCCCTTTTGGTACCGGGGATTGAATTCAGAGGCATTCACAACTGAGCCACATCCCCAGCCACATTTTTATATTTTTATTTAGAGACATAGTCTCACTGAGTTGCTTAGCATTTTGCTGTTGCTGAGGCTGGATTTGAACTCACCATCTTCCTGCCTCAGTCTCCCGAGCCGCTGGGATTACAGGTGTGCGCCACCGTGCCCGGCTAAATCAGCCTTTTGAACTTAAATAATCTACAATCACAGAAAATGAGCTGTTTAACGGGATTGTACAATTCTGTTACAGCACAAGTTCTTTTTATAGTATTTAAGCTTCCCCTCCTCCCCATAACTAGTTAGGCTTTTTCTTACCAAAACTGCACCACTGTACATGTTTTAACTTTATAGTTAGACTATCCAGTGAAATATCAAGAAAAATAGGCTGTTCTTCTTTATGACAGCCTGTGGAGAAGGCTTGTACAACATTTCAGCAGAGCAGATTTTGGTCTTTGATTACAGACTTAATGATGACTCTCAGGAGCTATAGAAATCTAATAATTAGGGTTTGCTTTGACAATTATGGACTACAAGAGCTTGACCCAGTTCCTTTGGATTAAAATATTTTGAGTATTTGTCACCTGATTAAAAGTAGAACCTTGTAGGTATGACTCAGAGTTGAAGGAAATGTCAGAGCTTTTTATACTGGGAGAGCGCAGCATGGCACTTGGGAGGGAGCCCTGGCTTCAGCCCACTGGACACTGCAGGCCTTGCTCCCCGCCCAGCCGCTCAGGGCTGGGGCCAGAGCCTTCACCTTTGAGATTTGGGGGACATGGGGTATGCGCACTTGGGGGTGTGGGTGTGTGAGAGAGAGAGAGAGAAAGAGAGAGAGAGCGAGCGCGCGCGCATTCCTGCTGATGCACTCCACTTGTGCCTGCTTGGACTGACTGTGTGTTGGGCTGCTGTGGTGCCTGGTGTGCCATCTGCTGAGACAGCCATTATTGTTATTCAGTTGTGTGGGGAAATATCAGATATTGCCTACTTTTCGGGCCAGTGAAGACTGATGATGTCTAAGCTGGAGCCAGACCTGCAGAAGCTTCTTGCTGAAACAGTGAATGGGAAGCTACTGCCCCTGCCTTTTTTGCTTCTAGTACTAGGTCTAGTGCAGTTTCCGTTTTCAGTTTGCAAAAGAATGAATTAAGAGCTAAGATTCAGGAATCCTACAAAATTGGTCATAGTTTGATTTACTTTAATTGGTCCGTGTTGGTAGTCAACCGTTCATAGGAAATTGAAATCTTAACTAAATGGAACTTTTTCTAGTTGTTTCAGAACAAGGACTTGATTTATTTTAGGTTAGGACTTAGAGTGAAAGAAAAAGTAAGTACAGAGAAATGATAAAAATCATGTTTCTTTTTAGAAAGCACAGTCAGAGGTGAGACTGGCTTTGGGATCTTGTCCAGTTTAGGCAGGGTGACTGGTGGAGTGCCTCTTTGGTTTGGCTTGCATTAATCCCAAGAGGAATGGATTCAACTCTAGGCTGTTGTGAGAATTTCCTTTTCCTACAGATTCTATAATGGGAAGTTCTTTCAATGGAGATTATTCTTTTTTCCATTCTTCTAGATATTTTAGGTGTGGTCCTTTATATTTTTTTTACTAGTAGAAATTATCCCATGGTGGACAAAGAATTTCCCTCCTAATTTGTGGATATCTTTATACTTAATCTTAAACCGTTAGTAAATAACCTTTATTGAAATAAACCAAAAGCATAAAATATTGATAGGTTTTCTGTGTTGTTTTGGTCCTCCTCTACTGTTGTGGGAGTTAGGTTTTGTTTGAAGAGCAGAACTTCACCATAGTTAAACTTATCCTGAAAAATCTTTGGGGAACCATTCAAATGATAGAAGGAGAAGTCGGTGTTCATGTTCTCACTGATAACTTTCTTAGTCTCTGGTATGTGAGGAAAAAGCATTCCTTCTCAACAGCCAGACAAGATCTGGGCATTTCTCTTGTTTGAGAGATGACACTGGTGATAATCTCTAGGTCCACACTGTCCAGTAATACTGTCTGTGACAGTGGACGTATTCTGTGTCTGCACCACCGAAGACTGTAATGATGAACCATGTTTGGCATTGTTCCTTGAAATGTGACTGGTATGCTACAGGGACTAAATTTTAAATTTAAAACAATTTTAATTAAGTAAATAGCCCCATGTAAATAGTGACTACTGTATTAGTACAATTCTAAGTACATGTGCTTCTTCTATTAGCTGAATTTTTTCTCTAAGATAATTATGACCTGCAGGAATAATAATAAATACTCCTTTTAAAAGGGCCATCTTTAAATGATGGAAGACAGTTTCAGAAATATTTGTAGCTTTAGTTACTCTCTTCATGGTTATTCACTCAGAAAATATTGTGTAAATAGTTGTGTGGGCCCTGATGATCTGTGGAGACATCACAGGCCTGGACTCTGCCTTCTTGTGGTCGGGGGAAAGAGTTCCTGGGCAACCCAACTGATATCAGGTGTGATTTCAGAGAGGAGGCACTGAGCATGGCAGTGTATAGGACAGGGACTGAGCCGTCTTGGGAGAGGCCTCCTGGGACGTGGGGGGGCTAAAGCCTAAGGATGAAGAGGAGATGGCAGATGGTACTTCTCTGGGCACAGAGGATGGCACAGATACCAAGTGTGAAGGTCTGGAGGTGTAACCTCTAGATTGTTTTTTAAATAGTTTTTGTGAATATCACTTTTGCTATTGGTTTATGTTCACAGGGCCACCAAAATTTAAGCAGCTTCCTGTTGCCTCTGTGAGGGTGGAGACTGATGGTGTGGTCCTGCCCTGCGGGAGTTGGTTGGGCCTGGGATCCAGTATCAACTCTACTGCTTTATTATTTCATTCAACAAATATTTCAGTGTGTATTATGTGCGGGTCATTCTATTGGGTTGTGGTGATAACAGTGGTGGCAGAAACTTCTCTTGCCTCATGGAACTTGGAATTGAGTGGTATGGCCAGGCAGTCTGCAAGTCCCCACCAGTGCCTTTATCATATTCAAACCGAGGTCAGTGTCTGACCAGTGGAGTTGGGTGTTTCAGGCTGGGTGGGCAACTTGGCAAAGAGGGGACATGGGAACTTATTTTAAGGAAGCAGGCTGGGCATCTCGAAGTGAGGTAAGGTTAACAGGAGCCTTGAATGTCAAACCAGGGAGTCTAGGTCTTTTAGGGCTTAAAGAACAATACAATTTTGAAATACTGACCTTGCCTATAGTGACTGAGGGGAGTGCTGTCGTGATTTGTTTTCCAAACATACAGATGAGCTTTTTCTAAAGTCTACTTTTCCATCTAAGCTCAGATCTGCAGAAGATTGACAGCTGCCCCCCTACCCCTAATCCCACTTTTGGGAGAAAAGAGCCCCATGAAAGCAGCTTAAGAATCAGAATTAGTGGTCATATTGAAGATATTACGGAATTTTTGTACAAACAGGTAGAATTTTTTTAAATGTTAAATTATTTCGAATAGGTAATCATATGGTTCAAAATTAAAACAAAACAAACAAAAAAACAACTTGGTGAAAAGCCTTCCTTCTGTCTCTGAAATCACCTACCCCTTCCCACAGCAGCCTGTCTCAGCTTTGCTCAGGTCTCATTCTAGAGATGTGCTATGCATCACTAAGCAAACACAGTCTTGGCATACTCTTTACCCAAAGAGATTATATGTGATGTTCTACTCTAAGTGCATTTTGCACTGATAGATACCTTAGAACTATTAGAAGTATTAATATCAGAAGAGCAGACTTCATTCTAAATCTTACCTTATGGTGAAGTGTTTTGGTGCCGTACTTAGGTAAATGCCATAAAATAATTTTAGTGTTTTCACTGCACTATGTAAATAGGAAGGATTGAAGGTTTAAAAAACCTAATTTCATGTCATTTCAGATGTTAGGGGTTTTGTTATTGTTATCAAAATATATGTCATGCAGCCAGTTCACACTAGTGGTATGTTTATGGCTTCTCAATTCCTGGAAAAGATTCTTAAAACCTGGCCTATCAGTTGATACACAATCTGTAGCTGAACAACCTACACCAAAGAGAGTGAAAAATCAGTTTTTTGCTTGGTTGGCCTTGGAAGAACATTCACATTAACCTCAGACCTTTTCATTAATTTAGTAATTCATCTTGAGATTGTTAACACTGGAGATGACCCCAAAATCCTGTTCAAAAGAAAGCGTTTAATAAAAATAAGATCCTTTTCCAGGGGTAAGAAGATGTACGCTAATGTGTATACAGTGTAAAAAGTTTTCAAATGACAAGCTCTAGGTATTTTCAGGGAATTGAGAACCTGGAGATTTGGGGCTTCTCCGTCTTTCATTTCATATTCTTTTTTTTTTTTTTTTTTGGTACCAGGGATTGAACTCAGGGGCACTCGACCACTGAGCCACATCCCCAGCCCTATTTTGTGTTTTATGTAGAGACAGGGTCTCACTGAGTTGCTTAGTGCCTCGCCATTGCTGAGGCTGGCTTTGAACTCGCGATTCTCCTGTCTCAGCCTCCCAAAGTGCTGGGATTACAAGCGTGAGCCACCACG
>CM053415.1:32551566-32681082 GCA_028644305.1 Xerus rutilus
TTTTGGTACCAGGGATTGAACTCAGGGGCACTCGACCACTGAGCCACATCCCCAGCCCTATTTTGTGTTTTATGTAGAGACAGGGTCTCACTGAGTTGCTTAGTGCCTCGCCATTGCTGAGGCTGGCTTTGAACTCGCGATTCTCCTGTCTCAGCCTCCCAAAGTGCTGGGATTACAAGCGTGAGCCACCACGCCCGGCCTCATTTCATATTCTTGCAAGTGCCTTTTTAAAAAACCAAAATCTGGGCTGGGGATATACTTTAGTGGTAGAACGCTTGCCTAGCATGCATGAGGACCTGGGGGCGGGGGTGTTCAGTCTCCATTTAAAACATACAAACCTAGCCGGGCGCGGTGGCTCACACTTGTAATCCCAGCACTTAGGGAGGCTGAGACAGGAGAATCGCGAGTTCAAAGCCAGCCTCAGCAACGACGAGGCGCTAAGCAACTCAGTGAGACCCTGTCTCTACATAAAACACAAAATAGGGCTGGGGATGTGGCTCAGTGGTCGAGTGCCCCTGAGTTCAATCCCTGGTACCAAAAAAACAAAAACAAAAACAAAAACAAATCCAAATCAGAACATCCTTTTTGAATATGAATATTTGTATTTTTGGTTAGGAGAATCTGTGACATGGTAACAGCAGAGTTTTGATTAATTCCTGTTGCAAAACCTTGAATTATTTAAGAAAGTACAAATTATCTGAGAGGTGCCACTACAGAGATATGAACATGTGCTTGTGTTTGTTGTGATGTCCACTTGTCCAGTTCCCACTTCCTTTGTCACAAGATCAATTTTTTTTTTTTAAATGAGTGCTGGGGATTTGAGCTACATCTCCGTCCCTTTTATTTTGAGACAGAGTCTCACTGAGATTCTTGAGAGGGCTGGCCTCTCAAGCTTATAATCCTCCTGCCTCAGCCTCCTGAGCAAGCTCCATTTTTAACAGAATCTTTTCATGAGAGGGTTTTCATTGATGTGCTGGACACTACAAGTCCTGACAGCTAACCACTGTTTCTATGAGTATTTTGAAATGATGTCAGATTTCTGAAGGTGAGAAACTTATTCTGCTACTACTTTGGGTACAAAATGTTACATGTAGATTATCATATTACTTTAGGAGAAAAAGAAAGTCCATCTTTAAAGTGCTTTTGCTTTTCCAGCCTTCTAAGCTTGCGTGAACACCGGAAGTATTTTAAGCTAGTATTAAACACATTTCAGATTTTATCCTCAAACTGCAAGTACTCCCTCTGGAAACTGGAACAACCTGAGACTATTCCAGATATTCTCACCAGGTTCAGAAACTAATAATGTGGGCCTGGACCCCCCAGAAGAGGGGGCTGCCTTTAAAAAACAACAGTTTCATTTACTACTTAGTAGTTAACTCAACATGGCTTGAAAATTCTAGGGCAGATGTTGAGAGCCTCACTCCCTCTCACTTTGTTTGCACAGGTCACTCAGGGACTAGTTCGTACTCCCTTCCAGTGTAGAGCTGTGTTCCAGCACATACTGTTATCTTCTCTTCCTTCCGTCCTTCCTGCCTTTTCCTTGCAGACTGAGGTAGCTTACTGTGCACATGGCCTTGTGTGTTGACACGGGAGAACTCTGTGTCTTTATGCAGTTGCCTCGTGTTCTGTTGGATAAGCTTGTGTCATCACTGATTTAATATGCTTCCCTGATGGATATTTAGGTTATTTCCAATCTTGTCCTCTCTCAAGCAGTGCTGTAATGAATAGCCTTGTGACATTAACTGCACATATGTATAACAGTCCCTAGAAATGGGGTTCATGGTTAAAAGGCATATACATTGTATTTTTTTTTGGTACTGGGGTTTGAACTCAGGGGTACTCCATCACTGAGACACATCCCCAGCCCTATTTTGTGTTTGCTTAGCGCCTCACCATTGCTGAGGTGGGCTTTGAACTTGCGATCCTCCTGTCTTAGCCTCCCAAAGTGCTGGGATTACAGGCGTGCGCCACTGTGCCCGGCTTGGCGGAGTCTTAAAAGTAGCACATCTATGTTCAGTATAAGCATCGTTGGAGGTTTTATGTATTCTTTATTAACATAGTTTAGTAATTAGTACTTTCCCTGGGGATTCTTCATTTTGTGCCATGCAGTCTTTTCTGATTTATTTTTAGTGGGGTGCTTTTGAACTTAAGGCATTGATTTTCTGTTTTTGGCTTTCAAATAGTGCACACGTTTCCTTACACTGTCATCTAAGTTTACCTTCATGCCCAGACTGCACTTTCCTCCTGACTTGGTGTTGCTACCTGCCTGTTACAGCTCACAAGCATTTGGCCCAAGGACCTGGTCCACCAGGTCTACTTGCTTGTCTGGATGGGTGGCCAGGGCATCTGAGGTCTGGGGCTTGCTCTGAGGGGTTGGATCCTGGCTCAGCCTTTTCTCGTTCTCCATGACTGTTCTTGCCAAGATAATCCTTTACCCCAACAGTTGACTAAGTTGCAGAGTAGCTAGGCAGCTGATGATAGTGAGGGTCTTGGTGACCCTCTCAGCCATGGTCAAGAGAGGACAATGAGCCCCTTCTGCTGTAATTGAGGTAATTTGTAGGGACTGCAAAGTCACTTACTATAACAGCCACCCTCTGTTCCACCCTGGTACCCGTGAGGCTTTTCTCCATCCTTCAGCACACATCATTCCTGGGAAACTGAAGTTGTTGCCGCTGTCTGAGAATGGCACTTCCCCCTCTGACTACATACTGTGCAGAATGAAAGTAGGAGGCTCAATACATGTCCAGGATGGAGTGGATTGGGGTCCAATACAACAGAGCACTTTTCAGTTGGGTTCATCTTGGATTTCTAAATGAAAGATGAATGGTCAGCACTCAGTGAGGTGAGGTTTCCTGGTACCCGATGCCGAGTGGCCAGGAAGCACACCTGACAACGAAAAAACAAAATACCGAAGTTCTGATAGTAAGTGATCCTGTGAAGGAGTTTACCTTGCCTGAGTCAGATGATTTTTGAAAATTGTATAAAGTGTGTTTTTTGATAAATCAGCTATTTCCCCTGACTTACATTTTAGCTTCTAAGGTTTAGTAGTTGCTTTTCAACTACTTTTGCTTGGTTTCTTTTCAGACCCTTCTAGCTCCTGTATTTTTAAAGATTTAAGTATACTTGCTAGGCAGGTTTCCATGTAAGAGCACCCCTGGTTGGATCCTTTGGGTACATGATATTTGTCCCATAGTTTAGCTGTACATTCAGGTTTAATAAGTTGAATTGTTGTCCAGCCCTCAGCACAGCACTTAAGTTTATGCTCGAGGCTAGGGTTTGGGCTTTATTGTCTGTCATCTGCTGGGCTTTGTCCACTGTACAGTGTTTGGATGGATAGTTGCAGGGATCCTCCCCAGAAGTCCATTCCTTTTAGAGCATCCTTTATCTGATCAGGCGTGTGGATCCTGAGATATTGGAAGTTTTTTTTCCTTGAAACTCACCATAGCAAAGTAACCAACGTGGGGCTGCTTAGCTTGCTGTCTTGAAATATCCCTGCCTGTTTGGAATCTTCTTTCCTCTTTTCTCAGTGTTTTTTCCTTCATATTCTACTTAGAGTTTGCCTGTTATTTGAAATCTTTGTGGATCTTCATCCCATTCCACTTGGCTGTGAGATATGATATGTGTGTTATCAATTTAAGTTTGTGACTTGGTGTCCATGGATTGTCTTCCTCAATTAGATTATGACCCTTTGGGGACGGCAGGCTTCTAGTTGAGTCTCAATCCCAGTCAGACCTTCCCTTCCCAGAGGAAAGGCCCAGAGCAGGGACTTACTCCCCACTGCAGGGGTATGTGTGTGTGTGTGTCAGTGACTGCCCAGCGAAGTGGAGCCAACTTCCAGTGGATTAGTGAAGCCAGGGAGGAGGGGCGCAGCTTTTTACTCATATTGGATCACTGTTCAGAATGAAGTAAAACCTCATTATTCTGTACTAATTAGCGGGTGGTGTATCTACATAAAAGAAGCCTGAATTACAGAAGATTTTAGAAGGAATTTGCTTTAATTATTTCCTAATAGTATTATTAAAAAAATGTTAAATGTCTTTTGGGAACTTGTTTAATTGCCTAGATGGTACTTACTTATAGTGGTATAAATGCTAATAAAACAGTTTTATCTTGTATTCTCTCTCTTTTGTGTTTTCATTCTCCATTGTTAAGGAGTTATTCCATTATATATTTGTATAATCCCTAACAGTTTTCAAGGCGAAGTGGGGTTTAATTCTACCAGAATTGCCACAGGCCATCAAAGCTGAAGATAACAGCAGGGCTGTGCCATAGAGATGCAGTGGTTTTTGAGCACCTGCTTTGTGCCCAGCACGGGTGCCAGGTTCTTGACAGGCCTTATCTTCAGTCCTCAGTTGCCTTGGGAGATGAGCTTGTGACAATGACATTGTGCTGAGCATCATGTACACATTGCAGGATGGAGTTCTTTCAACCACTGCCCTGCAGGACAGGGGGGCAGCAGCAGTAGTGACAGTTGTGATCTGAATGCACACCTGCCTGCGTCTCTTCTTACTGCACCAGGTTGCACTTCCATGTTGTGTCTAGTTAGTAAGATCTTGATAAATGTACTGACAAGGTCCAGGATAGTCTCCAGGTTGTCTAAAGAATTGTAGCTCTATGAAAATATCCACCCTACTGTCTTTAGGTATGAGCATCTCAGCATGCCTTACCCCTGTTAGATCCATTTTTGTGTGTGTGTATTTGCTTTTTTTTTTTGAGGGCAGGTGTCAAAAATTTTAAACTTGACAAGTAAAAATTGCATGTTCTATCATATACAACATGATGTTTTGCAACATGTGTACATTGTGGATTGGCTAAATCCAGCTAATGAATGTTATGTTTTACCTCACGTGTCCAATGAAGGCTTAGGAGTTAAAAATTCTTGTAAGTTTTTCCAGGATGGCTGAGTAAAAGGCTCAGTTTTGAAAGATTTCAGAGAAGCAGTTGAGTAGTCGTTTATAGTACAAGTAATGCCAAAAGAAAACCTAAAGAACTCTGAAAATCTTAAGAAAGCAGACCTTTTTTCACAGGGAATAGGGATGCAAGAGAGAAATAAGAAGTGGGTGGAGAGAGAAAATATTCATGAGAAGGGAGTTTCAGGCTATTGGAAGTAGAGAAATGTGGACACACAACAAAATGGCATCTAAGCTTGTATGTAGTTTATTTCTCACACTACCATTTTTTGCTACATATAATCTTTGCATTAGTCTTCATTGATGCTGAGGTAGAGTGAAATATATCAGAATGGTCCCCTGGAACATAAAGAGGAGTAAAGAGAAAGATGAGTAAAACAGTGTAACATTCTAGGAGAATTCTTTTTTTAAAAAATATTTTAGTTGTAGATGGACACAATACCTTTATTTATTTATTTTTATGTGGTGCTGAGGATCGAGCCCAATGCCTCATAAGAGTGAGACAAGCACTGCACCACTGAACTACAACCCCCAGCCCTGAGAATTCATCATTTAATTAAGCTCCTCCCCCCTTTTTTTTTACTGTTTACAGAATGTATTAATAAGTGATTCCCACTTTATATCTTTGACTAGTAGGGGAGCAACTTATTAAAATTGACAGTGTCCACCTTAACTGGTGGTTTTTCTGAGTAATTCACACGTTCATTCAGCACACAGATGCTTACTGAGTACCTGAGACATACTAAGTACTTCACCAAATAGACAGTGGTGATCCAGACAGCCACCACCCCTGCTTCCATGGAGCTTATGCAACTTCCTGAGTTTGCATGTGAAATTGGTAGTATAATTTTAATTTGTTCAATGTCTGTGGAGTGCAAGAATTCATACTTCTACTAATAGAAGGTATGATAAAATGCTTTATCTGTGTTTTGATATTAAAACCAATTCTGTAATATGGAGAGTTTGGGGCCCCAAATGTAATTCAAAGGAAAAAGGTCTTAAAATAGAAAGAGGAAATTTCAGAAAACCTGAAGAAAGGTATTCTTTGTGTATGATTTGTTTGGCTGGTGCATTTTAAACAGTTTTCAAATATTTTTGGCTCGACAGATTGACTTATGACTGGTGATTTTGTTTTTGTTGTTTTGAAATGGAGTCTAGCTGTGTTGCCCAAGCTGGCCTTGAATTGGGGCTCAAGTGATCCCCCCACCTCAGCCTCCCAAATAGCTGGGACCACCAGGGGTTGCATGACTGCACCTGTTTTTCCTGATGCTTATTTCTGTAAAATGTGAAGCTGTTTTCCCAAGCATCTGATAGTAATTTGTTCCTTATTTAAGATGAAATATCACAGATTCAAGGATCACATATTTGAGGCCAGCCTTAGCAATTTAGCAAGGGTCCTATGCAACTTAGTGAGAACCATCCCTGTCTCAAAATAAAAGGACTGGAGATATATAGCTTAGTAGTAAAGTGCCCCTACGTTCAATCCCCAGTACAAAGAAAGAAAGATTTGAATTCTGATCGTGATAAATAAGAATGGTCTCACAGCTCATGTGGGGTACCATTTATTATTACATGTTCAGAAGTGGTCATCATCTGAGTGGGATCTCTGTGCTGGTTTGGATTTCCCAGCTAGCGGTGAAATGTCCTTTGCTGTCTTGAAATGTCCTTTGCTGACTTTCTCTGTTCTAAACCCTTGCATTTTCCTCTTTCCTCATCAGGCTTCCCCAGAAACTGGGAAGCTGTAGTTTGTGTTTTCCCTCTTACCAGCTTAGCGAGAATGGTGGGCTCCAGGTTAGTAGCCAGGAAGCTCCAGAAGAGAGAATATTCTAGTTCTAACCATGGAAGTATGACAGGTGGTGTTTGGTATTTGATGTGTGGCTGGGAAGTTTCCTGCCAAGGGCAACAGTCCTGAAAGCAGGGTGCCTGTAATATGTGCTTCTTCAGCCTTGCATTCTCCCAGGGCCCTGATGATGAGCAGAGAGAAGGGAATTTACCTGGGACTGGAAGTAGTAGCTTTCATCCTGAATCTTAGGAACGTTCAATGACTCAGATTGCTGTTGCTTAGTCCACATGTTCACAGGTTGGGACACTGTTGTGTAGAAAGTATATTGCGCATGTTGCAATATCCTGGCCTGCCTTCTTTAGTCTCCTTTGTCAGTTTTTTAAACAAGAGTGTAGGGAAGGGGCTGGGGTTATGGCGCAGTGGTAGCGTGCTCGCCTAGCACGCGGGAGGCACTGGGTTCGATCCTCAGCACCACATAAAAATAAAATAAAGCTATTGTGTCCACCTACAACTAAAAAATAAATATTTAAAAAAAAAGTATAGGGAAAAGCTGTGAGAAGAAGGGTGATATTGAGGGTATGTATGCAGCCTGTCTTGTCTTTGTTTTCCCCCCATTTTTTTTTATTGGCTCATTGCAGTTGCACATAATGGTGGGGTTTGTTGTTACATATTCATACATGCACACAATATAGCAATATAATTTGGCCAGTATTATTCCTTGTATTTCCTCTTTTCTTCCCTTTCTCCCTTCTCCTGCTCCCTTTCCTCTACTCTACAGATTGATCTCCCTTCAGTCTGTCTTGTCTTTTTAAAAAACCACACCTAGTATATTTGGTATGCGTTTGGACTGGTGGATGAGGATGTAAGAATTAGTCAACTTTTACTGTAGCCAAACAGTTGTTAGATATGTTTGGCCTGAAATAGGATGAGGAAAAAGTGTGTCACGGTGGACACAATTTGACAGACCAGTCAAAATCCAAACTAAAACACTAGCTCAAGAAAAGTACACAACTAAAAAATTGACCATGTATTTGGTAAGAACTAGAATAAACCATAAATGAAAACTGGTAGATCTGAGAGTGGTAGGATGATGGGTGAATTTTTCTTTTTTTTTCTTTTCCAGTGCTGGGAATTAAACCCAGAGCCTTAGCATGCTAGGCAAACACTATCACTGAGCTACATCCTAGCCCAGGATGGGTGGTTTTTCGTTTTTGTTTTTGTTTTGGTACCAGGAATTGAACCCAGGGGTGCTTAACCATTGAGCCACGTCCCCAGCCCTATTTTGTGTTTTATGTAGAGACAGGGTCTCACTGAGTTGCTTAGTGCCTCACCTGAGGTTGGCTTTGAACTCGCGATTCTCCTTTTTTTTTCTGTTTTCGTTTTTTGTTTTTGGTACTGGAGATTGAACTCAGGGGCATTTGACTACTGAGCCACATCCCCAGCCCTATTTTGTGTTTCATGTAGAGACAGGGTCTCACTGAGTTGCTTAGCGCCTCGCCACTGCTGAGGCTGGCTTTGAACTCGCGATTCTCCTGTCTCAGCCTCCCTAAGTGCTGGGATTACAGGCTTGCGCCACCGCACCCGGCTTCGCGATTCTCCTGTCTCAGCTCCCCAAAGTGCTGGGATTATAGGTGTGCACCACTGCGCCCAGCTTAAAGGTGAGAAATTTCTCACAATGTCTTAGTCTGAAGTTTTAGCATGTAACCCTGGAATATTATCCTTGCTTTGCAGATGAGGGTAATACAATGAAGAGATTAAGGACTCGTGACCAGTTGTTAAGTCAGGATCTGAACTCCTCTTTTCAGTTTTTCCGTTGTACTACACCTAGCCAAGGACCCTGACCTGACCCTGCAAGTTTATCTAATTGTTCTTTTGGGGTTGCTGGTCTTTGGCTTGCCATCTTCTCCTTGGAGGAGTGATTTGGGGATGCTTGAAAGGGCCTGTTGGAAAATTTTGCAGATTGTTCCAGACTAAGTATGAAATATTTGGAGTGTTTTTGCTTCTAGTTTACACAGACTCTTCATTCCCACTCCAAGCAAATATGAAGGAAAGTGTCTCTGTCTTGGTGCTCCACTTTCTGATTTGGATGAAATTTCATTTTCATGTTCATGAATTAAGGAGCACTACATTTAAAAAAACATGTATTTGTAGAGTGCTGAGTAGAAAGTGTGTGTGCATGTGGATGAATCCTGGAAGGCAGTAGACAAAATGTTAGTTATGGTGGGGTAATTTTTAAAAAACTTTATTTGGTGTGATTTGTATCTGGAGACCTTAATAAATCTCCAAATGTAGGACAACATAGCAGCATAAAACTTGTGGACAGATTTGCAATAGTGGGGCAGTCCTCTGGGTACCACCTGTGCTTTCTCATGGAGCTGTCTGCTTGATTCCAGTCTCTTCACAATTGACAGGTAGTGGAGAGGCACCCCAAATTGAGGGACTGTCTACAAAACAGCTGATCTCTACTCTTCAGAAATGTCAGTTGTAGGAGACAGAGGCTGAAGAGTTTTTCTTGATGGGATGAGATGCTAGAGATGGGACAACTGAATGCACTGGGATTCTGAATTGGATTTTTTGGGAGGGGTTACTGGGGATTGAACTCAGGGGCCCTCATCCACTGAGCCACATCCCCAGCCCTATTTTGTGGTTTTATGTAGAGACAGGGTCTCACTGAGTTGCTTAGCGCCTCGCCATTGCTGAGGCTGGTTTTGAACTCGCAATTCTCCTGTCTCAGCCTCCCTAAGTGCTGGGATTACAAGCGTGAGCCACCGCGCCCAGCTCTGAATTGGATCTTGATCTGGAAAATGAATGTGACAAAAGGCATTATTGGGACCACAAAGTTTGAGTAAGGGCATTTGATTAATTATATGCTCAATGTTACACTTTCTGGATTTGAAAAGTGTACTGTGATTGTGTAAAAGGGTGTTCTTGGGAGATACATATTGAAGTATGTGGGAGGAAAGTATCCTGCTAGCCTGTAGCTTACTCTCAGGGTTCTGAGGAAACTGTGTGTGTGTGTACATGGTAAGTAGTGGTCAGGTGGGGAGAAATAGGTGTGTATTGGAGATGGTTTACCAGGCAGAAAAGTACAGAGAACTGAGGCAGTGAAAAAGAGGCACTAGTCAATTCTTTAGGGGAAGGAAGTCTGCATAGTCACTGTGAGTGGGGCAAGGATGGGGTTTTCTTTTTTTCTCTCTCTTTTTTTTGGTACCAGGGATTGAACTCGGGGGTAATCAACCACTGAGCCACATCCCCAGCCCTATTTTTGTGTTTTATGTAGAGACAAGGTCTCACTGAGTTGCTTAGCGCCTTACCGTTGCTGAGGCTGGCTTTGAACTCGCGATTCTCCTGTCTCAGCCTCCCAAAGTGCTGGGATTACAGGTGTGCACCACCATGCCTGGCTAGAGGATGGCATTTTCTAGCCCAAGAGAGCATCCAGAAGAAAGACTTCTGATCTAAGTGACAGCTCACTGTACTATGGCTGCAAAGTCAGGTGCATCTGGAAGGGTGGGGTAAAGGGCTGAGAAGAGGGCTGGGGTCCGCTGTGATAGTCTTTGTGTGCTCTGCTCATCCACAGACCTGATGATGTATTAGGATGTTTTCAGCTGTGATTATATTAAACTCCAGCTAAAATGTCTTCAACCACAGGAAGTGTATTTTCTCACGTAACAGGACATCAGTAGGTTCCAGGATTGGGTAATTCAGCAGTTCAGACTTCATAGACTCAGGTGTTGGTATTTTTTAGTGTGAGAATGGTGGTTTCTTTTGCTTGCTACAGGCCCATGACAAAATCTGCTGAGAAAAAAGAGATTTCTTTATGAGGCTCCCTTAAAATTATACAAGAAAACCTTTTCCAGAATGATTTCGACTGACAGTCATTCAGCTTCCCTGAGCTGAGATTTTGTCACCTGCATGGGGAAGGTGGACATGTGCTTGTCTACTCTCCCTCCTGTGGCTAGGGAAAGGTGCTGCCCTTCCTCAGAGAAACCTGCAAGGCAGCTACCTCAACCACATGGGTTTGCCAGCAGTGAAGGGAGGACAGGTATTGGGTAAGCAGACACTAGGACCTGCCACCCTGGAGAAGTTGTTCTTAAACTTCTAAATGTGGGAGATGGGAGATCATGTGAGTTTTTTAAATTGTGGGGAGAGGGGAGAAGCACAGTTAATTTTATTTTTGATATGTTACATTCCAGCCATTATTCTAATCTTACTCTACTATTTTGCATACATTTTCCATTTGCATGTTTTTATAACATTTCCCTACATTTCTATAGTCATCCTAATTATTAAATAGAATGTTTTATAATATAGCACAATTAAGCTTTCTCTTTTAAATTGTTGATGGACTTTTATTTATTTATATGCAGTGCTGAGAATAGAACCCAGGGCCTCACATATACTAGGCAAGCACTCTACTGCTGAGCTACAACCCCAGCCCAAGCAATTAAGTTTTCTGTTATTGGATAACAATAATAGTAATAGGTAATGCTTACGGAGTTCATGTGTCACCCATAATAGCACTCTTTTCCATTCATTAATTCATTTAGTTCTTACAGCACCCCTAGGTGTAGGGGCCATTATCACCTCTAGTTTGCAGGTGAGGAAGCTGAGGCACAGAAAGGCTGAGTAACTTACCCAAGGTCTTACAGCTGATAAGTGGGAAGCTGGAAGCAAAGCAAGGGTTCAGGTGTAAGCAGGCCCAGTTAGTCTCTAACCATCAGGTTAAACTGCCTCTGGGTGTTACTGGCCTTTTCTTTTTTGATATTGGCATTTTCTTTGCCATTACAAATAATACCAAGGTGAACATTGTTCTGCATATCTACCTCATCCTTTGTACATGAATGTGCAGCAGCCTGCTTGCTGTGGGTTGGGGAGCTCAGAGAGTTGAGAGAGTAGAGGTGACCCAGAGAAGACCACATACCTTCCTTTGGGATAGTTATCTGCCATGTGCCTTGTCCACTTCGGAGTCTTTGTCCTTATCATTATTATTATGTTGGTACTGAGAATTGAATCCAGGGGTGCTTAACCACTGAGCCACATCCCCAGCTCCTCCTCCCTCCCACTTTTTGGTACTGGGGATTGAACTCAGGGGCACTCGACCACTGAGCCACATCCCCAGCCCTGTTTTGTGTATTATGTAGAGACAGGGTCTCACTGAGTTGCTTAGTGCCTTGCCGTTGCTGAGGCTGGCTTTGAACTCGAGATTCTCCTGTCTCAGCCTCCCAAAGTGCTGGGATTACAGGTGTGCATCACTATGCCCTGCTCCCAGCCCTTTTTAAAAAAATAAGAGACAGGGTCTCGCTGAGTTGCTTAGGGCCTTGCTCTGTTGCTGAGGCTGGCTTTGAACTTGCCATTCTCCTGCCTCTGCCTCCCAAGCCGCTGGGATTATAGGCATGCATCACTGCACCTGGCTATGTTTATCATTATTCTGCACGATTGACACTCCCTTCATAGTACAACTTTTTTTTTAAGATTTTTTTTAGATATTGATGGATCTTTATTTTATTCATTTATTATTTATACGTGGTGCTGAGCATCGAACCCAGTGCCTCACGCATGCTAGGCAAGCGCTCTACCACTGCGCTACAGCCCCAGACCCATAATACAACTCTCTTTAAACTTCTATTTTTAACTTTTTAGTTTCTGTATGTATCTTTAGTATTATTTTTTGGCAGCTTTTCACTTTGAGAAATTACTAATCTTGTTTTCCATTATGGCTGTTTTTTTTTTTTTTTTTTTTTACTGGAGATTGAACTCAGGGACACTCCACCACTAAGCCACATCCCCAGCCCTATTTTGTGTTTTATGTAGAGACAGGATCTCACTGAGTTGCTTAGGGCCTCGCTGTAGCTGAGGCTGGCTTTGAACTCGCGATTCTCCTGTCTCAGCCTCCCTAAGTGCTGGGATTATAGGCGTGAGCCACCGCGCTCGGCTTGTTTTTTTTTTTGTGGTACTGGGGATTGAACTCAGGGGTACTTGACCACTGAGCCACATCCCCAGCCCTGTTTTGTGTTTTATGTAGAGACAGGGTCTCACTGAGTTGCTTAGCGCCTCAACATTGCTGAGGCTGGCTTTGAACTCGCGATTCTCCTGTCTCAGCCTCCCTAAGTGCTGGGATTACAGGCTTGAGCCACCGCGCCCGGCTTTGTTTTTTTTTTTTTAATACTTAATTTTTTTTTAACTTTTAAAAAATACAATCACTTAAGGTTGAGCTTTCATTTCCCCAAACAACTATTTATCTAACTTAACATTCAATTACTTTTTTAATACACATACATACTTAAAACCATTTTAACATTTTAATTTAGTGACTTTTTTGATTTCCCATTTATTATCCTTATATATCTGAGTTTTTCCTCATACTATACTATTTAATTGTTTTAGAATATGATAAAATCCAGTAGGACTGGCTCTCTTCTCATCTTTGTTTAACATTTCCTTTTTCAGAACTTGGAAAATGTTTTTCCTTGTTTTATTTTCCTAAAGTTTCAGATCGTTTTGACATAACTGAAGGCATGCTAGTGTTCTGCGTCAGATGCCCATTAGGTTAAGATAATAGTAACATGTGACAGTTGGAAAGCTATTAAGGTTCCTTATTTTCTCATTTCCATTTCTGTTTAATTTCTAGATTTTGGATCATTGTTTGACTTGGAAAATGATCTTCCTGATGAACTGATCCCCAATGGAGGAGAATTAGGCCTTTTAAACAGTGGGAATCTTGTTCCAGATGCTGCTTCCAAACATAAACAACTGTCGGAGCTTCTTCGAGGAGGCAGTGGCTCTAGTATCAACCCAGGAATAGGAAATGTGAGCTCCAGCAGCCCTGTGCAGCAGGGCCTAGGCAGCCAGGCTCAAGGGCAGCCAAACAGTACGAACATGGCCAGCCTGGGGGCCATGGGCAAAAGCCCTCTGAACCAGGGAGATTCATCGGCCTCCAGCCTGCCCAAACAGGCAGCCAGCACCTCTGGGCCCACACCCCCTGCTTCCCAAGCACTGAATCCGCAAGCACAAAAGCAAGTGGGGCTGGTGACCAGCAGCCCTGCCACATCGCAGACTGGACCTGGGATCTGCATGAATGCTAACTTTAACCAGACCCACCCAGGCCTCCTCAATAGTAACTCTGGGCATAGCTTAATGAATCAGGCCCAGCAAGGGCAGGCGCAAGTCATGAATGGATCTCTTGGGGCTGCTGGCAGAGGAAGGGGAGCTGGAATGCCATACCCTACTCCGGCCATGCAGGGGGCCACAAGCAGTGTGTTGGCCGAGACCTTAACACAGGTTTCCCCGCAAATGGCCGGCCATGCGGGACTGAACGCGGCACAGGCAGGAGGCATGACCAAGGTAAGTGAGCTGAAGTGTTTGCTTTCTGCCTAACTGGGGGCTTTTTTTTCCTCCAAGCAACACAGTAACATGGGACTGCTGGGCCTTTCCTGGTCCCTACTGTTAGGTTTTGCACATGCTACTTAGGATGTGAGAGACAGATTTATTATTTGGAGCTCTGCTTTCTGGGATAAAGATCTCTTCCCTATGTCTTTAAAATGAGAATTCCTAAAGAAGCTGTCAGAATAGCCTGCAGGTAAGGTGTTTGGAAAACTAGGGAGTTCCTTTGGGCTGATGGCCAATTTTCAATCTCTGAGGAAAATGTGTAAAAATAAGACCACATGGTTGAAAGAGGCAACTTCTGCTGAGAATCAGCTTTTTATTGCATCTGTAGATCTGGTAAAAGATGCTTTTTACCTCATTTTACCCACCTGATGAAGTTTTTCCTCCTATACACCCCTTTCCTTTGCACCCTCTGGAGGATTGTTTAATTTCACAGCCTGCTTTATTCATGGAGAAGCTGTTCCAGGGTGATTAGCTACCTGCTGCTTTTAACAGAGAAGAGGTTGGACAAGGCCAGAGGGGAAGCATGGGCCCTTGGGTCTCAGCAGAAACACCAGAGCAGTGGTTCTCAGTTTGCCCCCAGAGCAGTAGCAGTAGCATCAGCATTCCCTTAAGCTTGTTGGAAAGTTGGACCTATTGACTTGGAAACTGGGGTGAGGCCCAGCACTGTGAGCTTTAGGAAGCCACTAAGTGCTTCTGAGATCCCATGCCAGGGAAAGGCCTGAGCTGAAGTGTGCAGCCACCAGCCTTGTAGCTGCTTTCTAGAGCAGGATTAGAATGTGGAGAAGAGGGAAGACAAATGCCAAGATATATGCAAGACAGCTGGAAAAGATGGAGGCTGGCAAAGGAGGAGAGTGCAGAGAAAGAATGGGCTGATTGCCATTGATGGTCTAAGCCCTGCAAAAGCCGTGCCACCACCAAAGGCTTCCGAACAGCAGCCATAGGACACCTATTTGAGTGTGGTCCAGCAAATTCCAGAACAGAACAGACGTTGGGCTGTTTTGTGGATCTTAGTCCTAAATAAGGGGGGGGATAGATAGATAGATAAGAGCACAGTTTCCATAAGGTTGGCGGGAGCCTAGTTGGTGGTTATGAAGCCCTGTGACTGTCTTAGACAAGGAGAGGGGTTTTTTAATTTAAAATATAAAAGTGAAGTAATTCTACCATTAGAATTGCATGTGTTTCTTTTGAGATGTTAATAGAGGGACACATGAACTTAGATTTTAATTGTACCTGACATTTGGATCTGGGTGTGCCTGTGTGAATTGGATCAAGAGGGAATTTCTAATGGATTTCCAGCTCCTGGGTAAATGGATATTTATGTCTTCTTAATTCACTCACCACTGCACACTGCCAGTTTAAAAAACTTTTATATTTTGGAGAATTTAAATCATACAGAAAAGTAAACATAAGAACATAATGCAGTGGTTCTCAAACTTTTTGGTCCTAGGATTCCTAAATAATCTTAAAAATTATGGGGGACCCCAGAGAAGTTTCTTTAAAGTTGGTGTTTATGAGAATTTTAAAACACAAGCATACATTTTGCTAGCCACAAAGCTCAGTGGCATCACACATTGCAAGGGGTCTGAAAAATTCCACTGTGCTCTTTTAAGACAGTGAGAGTGAAAAGGGCAGGTCATGTCTTAGTATTTGATGGAAACAGTTTGGACAGTGTGGTCCGCATGAAACTGTCTGGTTCCCTGGACTGCACTTGGAAAGCCATTGAGAAGATGTATATAAAAGTGACTTGAACACAAGACCATTATCACATGTAAATGAATTAATACTTCATGTCATCCAGGATCCTCTACATCCTCGAGTTTCTGGTGATCTTCTATGTCATTGTTTTTACAAATTTTTATTCAAAAGCTGAATGGCATGTGTTTCCGTCAGTGGTTATGGCTCCTGTGAATTAGCACAGAATCTTCAGAGTTTATTTGTCCAGGAAACTGTTATTTTGATTGTTGTTTGTTTTTTGTCCTATGGAGTTCCCTGTGGTCTGAAGTTGCCTATGACACCTGTAACACTTTATGTTCCTCTGTTTACTCAAGTTTTCCATTCCATCCCGGGTTTCATTTCTTTGTTCAGAATGATCTTCTCTCATACAGTACTTTGTGAATGTTCACTATTTGGAAAGTAAGCCAAATTAGTGTGTGGGGTGCAGTTTTTTTCTTATTACCTGTGGTTTTCCCAAGGCAGCCATGGTGGTGGTGGGGACTAACATATTTGAAATGGCCTTTGGGTGGGATAAAAGAACAAACAGTGATGGTCAAGGAGGAAAAGGAGAAGACAAGTCTATTTCAGACTATTCCTTAAGATTTTAAAATGCACATAGCAAGCCAGGCATGATGGTATAGCTTGTAATCCCAGTGGCTTGAGAGACTAAGGCAGGAGGATTGCAAGTTCAAGGCCAGCCTCAGCAACTTAGGCTCAAAGCAACTTAGCAAGACCTTATCTCAAAGTAAAAAAATAAATAAAAAATAAAGGGTTGGGGATATAGCTTAGTGGTAGAGTGCCCCTGTGTTCAATTCTGGGTATCTAAATGAATAGATAGATAGATAAAGCAGTGATGAAAATCCACACAACAAAAGAACTTGTTTGAAGGTAATTCAGTTTTTAAAATTATCATTACAAGGAAAATACATATTTATATATAAAATAATTCGCGTAAAAAAGCACTCCCATGTAGAATATAATATAGATACCTTTTTTATTTTTTTATTTTTTTTAAATATTTATTTGTTTTAGTTGTAGGTGGACAGAATATCTTTATTTTATTTTTATGTGGTGCTGAGGATCGAACCCAGCACGCTACCACTGCGCCATAACCCCAGCCCTAGATACCTTTTTAAAAAAATTTTTTTTTAGTTGTAGATGGACACAGTACTTTCATTTATTTTATGTTTATGTGGTGCTAAGGAGGGAACCCAGTGCCTCACACATGCTAGGCAAGCAGTCTACTGCTGATCCACAACCCCATGCCTTATAGATACCCTTTTAAAATACAAAATGGAACTGGACTGCACAAATACCTTATTTGTGGAGAGTCTGTTACTGGGTGGTTAGCTACTTAAATCCTCAGAAGCAGAAGTTTTCTTTTAGAGGATATTGTCATTTTAAATACACATAGATATTACCAAGTACTCTTCAAAATATGCAAGTTATACCCTCACCAAGACTGAATTAAGTCCCTATCTAAATCCTCACCAATGCTGGATATTGTTAGATGCTAAGTACATGTCATTCTTATAGACAAATTGTCTTATTATTCACATATATTTGTGGTTTGCTAATTGCTCACATTCTTTGTCCCTCTATCTCTCTCTCTCTCCCTCTCTGAACTTGCAAGCTCCCTACCTCTGCCTCCCAAGTAGCTGGGATTATAGGCATTTGCCACCATCTCCATCTTCTTGGTCTGCTTTTCTCTTTTCTTTCCTTTTTACAAGGGTTTGAACCCAGAGGTGCTTTACCTCAGACTCTTAAAATTTTTTTTTTTCTTTTTTAAATTTTGAGTCAGGGGTCTTCCTAAATTGCTAAGGCTGGCTTTTGAATTTGGGATCCTCCAGCCTCAGCCTCCCAAGTCTCTGTGATTGCAGGTGTACACTGCTGTGCCTGGTCTTTGTCTGTTTTTCTATTGAATTGTTTCCCATTTTATTTTTACTGGTTTATGATCTGATTATTGTTTGTAAAAGTTTTTTTTTTCCTTTTTTTCTTGGTACTGGAATTGAACCCAGGCTCCTCAGTATGCTAGGCAAACATTCTGCCACTGAGCTATATCTGGATCCCTGCTATCCCCATTTGTTTATTGGTGCTGGATTGAATTCAGGGTACTCTGCCACTGAACTAAATCCGCAGTCCTTTTTCACTTTTGGAGATCTCATTAAGTTGCCAAGGCTGACCTCAAACAGGTGATCCTTCTGCCTCTGACTTCAGGGTGGCTGGGTTATAGGCATGTGCCACCATACAGGCCCAGTTTGTCTTTTGACAAATGTTATTCCTCTTTTATATTTACCAAGTCAGTTTTACCAGGAATCTAGTCATATAAATTTACAATATGATAGTACTATGTTTCTGGGTTTTTTTTTTTTTTTTAATGTTTCTTGGGGAACCAAATATCCATTTTTTTCCTTTATTGCTTTTAGATTATTGTCATGGTCAGAAATGCTTTCTTATCCCAATATTATAAATATTCTCTTGGGCCAGGCATAGTGGAGTATGTCTGTAGTCCCAGATACTTGGGAGTTGAGCCAGGAGGATCTCTCTCTTTTTTTGTTTTTGGTACTGGAGATTGAACTCAGGGGCACTCAACCACTGAGCCACATCCCCAGCCCTATTTTGTGTTTTATGTAGAGACAGGGTCTCACTGAGTCGCTTAGCACCTCGCTGTTGCTGAGGCTGGCTTTGAACTCGCGATCCTCCTGTCTCAGCCTCCCTAAGTGCTGGGATTACAGGCGTGAGCCACCGCGCCTGGCTCCAGGAGGATCTCTTGAACCCAGAATTTCAAGACTGATCTGGTTAACATAGCAAGACCCTGTCTCCAAAACAAGAAGGGGTGGGGGTGTAACTCATTGGTAGAGTGCATGCTAAGTGTGTGTGAGGCCCTGAGTTTAGTAACTGGCACCAAAAAAAATAAAAAATAAAAAAGGAAAGAAAGAAATATTGTCTTGTAGTTTTCCTCCTTAATCTGTGAATCTTTAACTCAATAGTTTGCCTAAAGAAAATCTAGCAGTTTTTGTTGTTGTTGTTTTTCTCATTTATAGCCATCCCAGTACAGTTTATTTAGATAATGATAATCCATCTTTTTTCCCCACCAATGCAATGTACTGGTGGGGTTTTTTTTTGGGGGGGGGGTACCAGGGATTAAACCCAGAGGCCCTTAACCACTGAGCCACATCCCATCCCTTTTTGATATTTTATTTAGAGACAGGGTCTCGCTCAGTTGCTTAGGGCCTTGCTCAGTTGCTGAGGCTGGCTTTGAACTCAAGATCCTCCTGCCTCAGCCTCCCAGGCTGCTGGGATTACAGGCATGTGCCACTGTGCCCCCCCCCCCCAAATATACTGCATTCACTTTTCAGATAGTGCAAGGTTTGGGTGTAATTCTGGACTCTTCCTTTGGTTTTATTGATCTTTACTTGTTCCTGTGCCCAAAACTTACTTTCCTGTTTGTACAATAAATTTTAGCACCTTATGGTGCTACTTATTCAGATGTGTGGTTTTTAACTTTAGCTACACATCGGAATTACCTGGGGAATTTTTAAAAATATAGTGCCTGGACCCCACTGCAGACCAGTTAAGTTAGAATCTCTAGGGTATGAAAGGGCATTAAAATAATTCCTCAGGTGATTTTCATGACAACGGAACCACTTAAAATTTTTTTTTTAGTTGTAGATGGACAAAATACCGCTTAAAAAAAAATGTGCTGAGGATTGAGCCCAGTGTCTTACAAGTGCTAGGCAAGCACTCTACCACTGAGCTACAACCCCAGCCCCATAACCACTCTTAGAGATGAACACTAGAGCTTTTTTAAATTCTTAAAAACAGACCAAAAGAAAAATGAAAAACAAAATAACCCACCAAAACAACTTGGGATTTTTGTTGGAATTTTTTTGAATCTTATAAATCATTTTAGGAGAAATGTAACATTTCACAGCTTTGTGGCTTCCTGAATCGTCTTACCATATATGTAGGAATCATATTCTTTCATGGAGTATTACATTGCTCAGAAGCGCAGTATAGGTTTTGTCTGTCTTACTAAGTTGACATCTAGATATATTATGGGTTTTGTTGCTATTATCTATATAATATAGATAGATTTTCTCACATCAGTTGAATTCCTGTAATTGTAAAATTAAAAGTTGTTGTGTTGCTGAATTTTATTTGTAAATGTTTCATTTAGTTTTTATTACTAATCATTAATGAGATAGACCCCTTTTTGTGCTATCATATTTTTCTGCCAGTGTTACGTTAATATGGTCAAAGATAGTTTGGAGGTATTTTACTTCTGTTCTCTGGACAGTTTAAGTAGCACTGTAGTGATCTTGTTCGTTGAAGAATTGTGAGGCTTCACTTATATAGATGCCTGGGCCTGAAACTTTGGTTTTGTTTTTCCCTTTTTCTTCTCCCTCCATCCTCTCTTCCATGGAATCTGACTTGAAATCTTTGACAACTTTTTTACTGTGTTTCCTATAGATACTGGCCCTCGTGGTCTCTGGAGTTGATACATATCTATATCTTATCAATCTCTCTCTCTGTCTCTCTCTTTCTCTGTCTGTATAAAGTGTACTCTGATTTTGAGAAAAACTAAAAAAAATTTTTTTAAATTTTTTATACCTTTATTTATTTATTTTTTTATGTGGTGCTGAGGATTGAACACAGTGCCTCACACATGCTAGGCGAGCACTCTACCACTGAGCCATAACCTCAGTGCCCTAAAAATATTTAACTCTTTTACTCTGATTTGTAAAAAAAACATGAAGTAGGTAGTAAGTGCATGCTATTACAACACCATGTTACAGATTAAGAAATGAAGGCACACAGGTGCTGAACAACTGTCCACCATCACGCAGCCTGTGAGTATCAGAATCTGCTTGCATCCCACACAGTCCAGCAGAAGATGTCTTAATCGCTAACCTGTGCAGCCTATTCTTGGGTCGGTTTGTTTGTTTATTTTTAAGCATACCAGGGATTGAACCCAGGGACGCTTAACCTCTGAGACAGATCCTCAAATCTTTTATATATATATATTTTTAGAGACAATGTCTCACTGAGTTGCTTAGGGCCTTGCTAAGTTGCTGAGACTGGCTTTGAACTCATGATCTTCCTGCCTCACACATGCTAGGCAAGTGCTGTACCACTAAGCCACAACCCCAGCCTCAACAGTTTACATTTTAATAGAATTTTTTTTTCCTTTTTAAAATTTTTGAAACTTAAGAGTTATGCAGAAATTGTCTGACACTCTCAGTGTTTGTTTCCCCCTCTTCTCATTCCCAATTTTATGTGGCTCTATAAGAAAACACTTAAAACAGAAAAAAATAAGCCATTTCAACAACATGGCAGTTATAACAAATCCTGATATGATTAAAAGCAGTGACAAAGTAAAATGATTCTCCATTTCAACAGCAGCAAAACTTGATATGCTGTTTAAGGGAGCATGTTCTAGTTTTCTACTGACTATAACCCAAACTGGGTAGTTTTCAGTAGAAAATCCTTGACCTGTAGAAGGAAAGCAAAAAGGATTAACTTACATGGGATTTAGAAACCACATGAACATTCAGATTTTCTCCTCCTGCAGGTGCTGAGAGATGTTGCTCTGTACAGAGAAGGTAAATGGTAGAAAGAGGAAGGTGTTATGATGTTGACTCACCAAGTGGGCAAGAATCATCTCTGCTGGGGTTGTAGCTCAGTGGTAGAGCACTTGCCTAGCACGTATAAGGCACTGGGTTTGATCCTCAGCACCACATAAAAATAAACTTTTAAAAAATAAAGGTGTCCATTTACAACCAAAAAATAAATTAAATTAAAAAGAATTTTCTCATTTTAAGGTTGATTAAAAATTTGCTTTTGTAGCTTCAGAAATACTTTTTGTTCTTTCTCACTATGTATCTTTTAAGGAACCAAAATAAACTTGTATCATCTTTTTTCACAGCTATTTTAGAAGGGCTTCTCAGGTGTCTTGGATCAGGGTTTCCTAGGTGTCTTAGAGGGGAAGGCCTTTGGTTTGTTCAGATAAGGTCTTTGAAATATTATTATTTTCTAGAAAGTGGTCTGAAGATGTAGGGCTTTATATTGCTAGGAGCTCTTCCTGGAGTCCAGGTGTTCATTTAGATCTAGGCCCTGACCTGGTCATTCATCATTCTGCCAGGTGCTCACATGGTCTGCGGATTGTCACAGCAGTGCTGGGCCCTCCCTAAGCTTTGGATTTAGCAGGTTGGGATGGGTATTTCTAACCAGCTTGCAGATAACCCTGATTGTGCTGGTTAGGGAACACGCTGAAAATCTGCTCTAAAGGAATGGATTAACAGAATGTAGTCATCAAAGAATGAGAAGAGACAGATTGGCTCTTAGAAGAATGGTTAGTCCATCTTTATTTTGGACAAACAGTTGGGAATTTCTAATATTTAGTATCAAGAGAAATAATACTGTACATTTGTCTGATGCTTTCCGCTTTTTAGTCTAATGATATCTGATCCTTAAAATAATGTAAAGAAAATAAGGAAATATTATATTCAGAAAATTCTAATTTAGTCTTTTAAAAGACCACAACTGAAATAGTTTATAGAGTGGAACTATGCAGTGCAGTGAATTAATACAGTGCAATATGGGATGTATATAGCTCCAGTTAAGCATAGCTTTTTAAAAAATTTTATGGTACTGAGGGATTGAACCAAGGAACACTTAACCACTGAGCCACATCCAGAACCCTTTTTTAATTTAATTTTTATTTTGAGACATGATCTTTCTAAGTTGCTGAGGCCAGCTTTGAACTCTTAATCCTCCTGCCTTAGCCTCCTGAGCCTGTGGGGTTATAGACGTGTGCCACCATGCCCAGCTAAGCATAGTTTTTAAAAAATATTATTTTTAGTTATAGATATACACAATTCCTTATGTTGTACTAAGGATCGAACCTATGTGCTAGGCAGGTGCTCTACCACTGAGCTACAAACCCAGCCCTAAGCATAGTTTTTTTGTTTTTTTTTAAATATTTATTTTTTAGTTGTAGGTGGATAGAATATCTTTATTTTACTTTTATGTGGTGCTGAGGATCGAACCCAGTGCCTCCCGCGTGCTAGGCAAGCACGCTACCACTGCGCCATAACCCCAGCCCCTAAGCATAGTTTTTTTTTTTTTTTTGGTACCGGGGATTGAACTCAGGGGCACTCGACCCCTGAGCCACATCCCTAGCCCTATTTTGTATTTTATGTAGAGACAGGGTCTCATTGAGTTGCTTAGTGCCTCGCCATTGCTGAGGCTGGCTTTGAACTCGCAATTCTCCTGTCTCAGCCTCCCTAAGTGCTGGGATTACAAGCGTGAGCCACCGCTCCCGGCTCCTAAGCATAGTTTTTTGATAGAAATATCTAGCAGTCTCATTTTGTTTCAGTTATCTTATTGTGACTGCAAAGGAAGGTGATCCTTAGATGTCCTTTAGAATGTATGGTTTATGATGTGCCTAAATTTCCCATGGTAATTATTTCTGAGTTGATTTCATTATAGATTTTTAAACTAGATTAGAGTATATTTGTATATTTAAACAGATTGACGCACAGATAGTGCTCAGTCCATTCAGCAATAGCAGCCGCCCAAATGATCTTTGCAGATGGAGAACAGCTAAGTGCTGAAGAGTAGATCTTGGACTCTGGGGTTAGCTGCCTTGGTTCATGTACAGCTCCACTGATGATCACCTGGGGAGAGTTACTTAGCCTGTCTCAGCCTTGGTTTTTGTGTTCTAGATGAGTATAATAATAAATAGTACCTATCCCTGAGAATTGTGTCAACTAAAAGAATCATAATAATTATATCTATCTTATAGAATTGTTGTGTTGATTAAATAAGACGTGTACGTGAAATCCTCAGCACAGTGCCCTAGGTTAACTCTGAACTTTTCAAATAAGATTGAGGACTCTCAGGACTTTGCTGCATGAAGGTCTTGAGATAGCCACAAACATTTCAAGTGATAATGAGACTGTTTCTGTAATGTTTTCAGAGAATATTTTCTAATCATAAAAATAGTTGTTTATTTTACAAAATTGGAAAGCTTGGGAAGTCTATAAAATAACATGTTGCCCATGATCCCATCACCCAATTGTACTTGTCTGTTGTCTCCCTCTGCCCACCAGTACCGGAGATTGAACTCAGGGGCACTGGACCACTGAGCCACATCTCCAGCCCTATTTTGTATTTTATTTTATTTTTATTTTTTTGTGGTACTGGGGATTGAACTCAGGGGTACTCGACCACTGAGCCACATCCCCAGCCCTATTTTGAGTTTTATGTAGAGACAGGGTCTCACTGAGTTGCTTAGCACCTTGCTGTTGCTGAGGCTGGCTTTGAACTCGTGATTCTCCTGTCTCAGCCTCCCTAAGTGCTGGGATTACAGGCTTGAGCCACCATGCCCGGCTCCTATTTTGTATTTTATTTAGAGACAGGATCTCACTGAGTTGCTTAAGGCATTGTATTTCCTACTAGTCTTTTTTTTTTTTTTAATGTTTATTTTTTAATTGTAGGTGACAGAATATCTTTATTTTATTTTTATGTGGTGCTGAGGATCGAACCCAGTGCCTTCTGCGTGCTAGGCGAGCACGCTACCACTGCGCCATAATCCCAGCCTCTCCTACCAGTCTTTTATCTATAATTATGTATCTTTTAAAGCCTAAGTTTTAGTGGTAACTTCTTTTTTCCAGTTAACTTTGTAGCTGATTCTCTGTAATTCAGCCTGAATGGATGTTTAGCTAATAGCAACAATGAAGACTTATTTGGTAACTCTCCCAGTGACTTCCTTGAAGACCAGTACTTGTAAGAAAACCCTGTCATCTTTGTTATTTTATCAATTTTTGCTTTTTTTTTTTGTACCAGGGATTGAACCCAGGGGCACTTAAACACCAGGCAACATCCCTAGCCCTTTTTGTTTTATTTTGAGACAGAGTCTCATTGAGATGCTTAGAGCCTTGCTAAATTGCTGAGGCTGGCTTTGAACTTGTGATCCTCCTGTCTCAGCTTCCAGAGCTGCTGGGATTATAGGCGCACACCACCACTCTTGGATGTTATTTTATCAATTAAAGGCCAACTCTGATGATCTGAATTTAAAGACATACCTGTTAATACTTTTTTTTTTTTTTTTGGTACTAGAGATTGAACTCAAGAGGCACTCAACCACTGAGCCACATCCCCAACCCTATTTTGTGTTTTATGTAGAGACAGGGTCTCACTGAGTTGTTTAGCACCTCACCTGAGGTTGGCTTTGAATTTGTGATTCTCCTATCTCAGCTTTCCAAAGTGCTGGGATTATAGGCTTGCGCCACCGCGCCTGGCTTAATTCTTATATTTTATTGTTATACTTTTAATACTTTTGGAGGTATAATTTCAGAGTGAAAGCAGATCTTGCACTTGTCAAAATTCACATACCTGTGTTACCTCCACCTCCACCTCCCAAGATGTAGGGCATTCATTTTATTTAGAAAGTTCGCTTTTCCTGAACTCTCATCCTCACCCCAGCATTCACTGCTGAGGTCTTTCACAGTGGACTAGTTTTTTTTTTAAAGAGATTTTTTTTTTTAAATGATGTGCTATTATTTTTTTATATCTTTATTTATTTTATGTGGTGCTGAGGATCGAACCCAGTGCCTCACGTATGCGAGGCAAGCGCTCAACCGCTGAGCCATAACCCCAGCCTCCCACAGTGGACTAGTTTTACCTGTGCTCAAACTGCTTACAAATGGAATTGTACAGTATGATGATTTTTTCTGGGCTGCTTTTGCTCACATGCTGTTTGAGATACATGTTGATACATGAGTCAGTAGGTTTTTTTTGTTATTGTTGTTTTATGTTGCTAAATGGTATTCTGTTGTATGAATATACCACAATTTGCTTATCTGTTTCTCTATTGATAAATTTTGGGACAATTTCCAGTTTGGAGCTATTATGAGTAAAGCTTCTGCAAACATTTTTTGTACAAATTTTTGTGTGGGATGCAGGGTCTTGTTTCCCTTGGATAAGTAACTGGGAATGGAATTGACTGGTGAGAGGGAGTACTTGTTTCTGAATTCTTTGAGGGGTCAGCAAAGGCTATAGCCCATGGTTTGCATTCAGTTTGTGGCCTGCAACCTGAGAATAGGGTTTGTTTTATTTATTTGTTTGTTTATTTGGTACCAGGGATTGAACTCAGGGGTACTTGACCCCTGAGCCACATTCTCAGCCCTATTTTGTGTTTTATTTAGAGACAGAGTCTCACTGAGTTGCTTAGTGCCTCACTGTTTTTGAGGCTGGCTTCGAACTACTGATTCTCCTGTCTCAGCCTCCCCAAGAACTGGGATCACAGGCGTGTGCCACCATGCCTGGCTGGGGTTTGTATTTTCAAATTGTTGTTAAAAAAAAAAAAAATCTGGAATGGAAACTATAGATTGCCTGTAAAAACTGAAATAATTTACTAAATGGCTCTTGAGGAAAAAATCTCCCAGTTTCTATTCTGGTCTCTTCCATTGATCTACTTATCTCTCTTTTTAAAAAGCTTTTAAAGCTTTTTTACTTTTTAGACACACAGATTTCCTTTCTAATCTCTGCCCCACATGTAGCGTTTTCCATTATCAGCACCTCCCACCAGAGAGGTACAGCTTGTTTTAGAACTAATTAAGCCACATTGACACATAATAATCATTACAAATGCGTAGTTTACTTTAGAGTTTCCACTCATTCATTCATTGGATTTGGACAAATGTGTGCTGTATTACAGTACATCATTACAGTATCATACAGTAGTTTGACAGCCTTGTACTTAGTAATATGCATTTAAGCTTTACTTATCTTTTCATGGCATCTTTCCTTACCTACTGAAGGACATCTTGGTTGCTTTCAAGTTTGACAGTTGTAAGTAAAGTTGCTATTGACATCCATGTGCAGGTTTTTGTGTGGATGAAAGTTTTCAGTTCCTTTAAATAAATACCAGTGAGTAAAATTGCTGATGGTATGGTAATAGAGTTTGTTCAGTTTTGTAAGAAACTGCAGAACTGTCTTCCAAAGGTAGTGCCATTTTGCATTCTGGCCAGGAGTGAGGGAATTGTTGGTCCTGGTCCTCACCAGATTTGGTTCTGTCAGTGCTCTGCATTTTGCTCATTCTGATGATGTATAGTGGTATCTGATGGTTGTAATTAGCATATCCCTGGTGATATGGAACATCTTTCCAAATGCTTATTTGCCATCTGTGTATCTTCTTGGGTAAAGTATCTGTTAAGGTCATTGACCCATTTGTAATCAAGTTGTCTGCTTTATTATTGTTGTTTAAAAATTGCATATTTTAGATAGCAGATCTTTATCAGATGTCTCTTGCTCGTATTTTCTCACAGTCTGTGGCTTGTCGTCTTTTGTGTGTGTGTGTGCTGGGGATTGAATTTAGGGGCACACGACCACTGAGCCACATCCCCAGCCCTATTTTTTGTGTTTTATGTAGAGGCAGAGTCTCACTGAGTTGCTTTGTGCCTCGCTGTTCCTGAGGCTGGCTTTGAACTCCTTAATTCTCCTGTCTCAGCCTCCCAGAGTGCTGGGATTACAGGAGTGCACCACCGCGCCTGGCTCTTATTTTCTTGACATTGTCTTTCAAAGGGCAGAAGTTTTTAATTCTTTTTTTTTTAATTTTTTTTTTTTTTAGTTGTAGATGGACACAAATATCTCCATTTTATTTATTTATTTTTATGTGGTGCTGAGGATCGAACCCAGTGCCTCACACATGCAAGGCAAGCACTTTACGACTGAGCTACAATCCCAGCCCCAGAAGTTTTTAATTCTAATGAAGTCCAACTTGTTATTTCTTTCATTGATGTACTTTAGTTTTGCAGTAGGTATTAGTGAAGTTGCTTAATTTCTTGTTCCCGTTTCTGTTCAATTTCTACTTTTTGGTTCATTATTTGATTTGTTATTAGAGTGGATAAATGCAATTGATTTTTTTTTCTTTTTTCTTTTTGGGGGTACTGGAGATTGAACCCAGGGGTGCTCTACCACTGAGCCCTTTTTGAGACAGGGTCTTGCTAAATTGCTGATGCTGGCCTCAGTCTCCTGGGTAGATGGGATTACAGGTATGCCCTGCTGCACCTGGTGTTTTTTTGGCATTAGATGTATCCTACTTATTAGTTTGATTGATTTGTGTGCATTTTATTCAACTTTCTATCTTTATTTCCCTGCCTTTGACCTCCAGTATAGGGTTTCTTTTTGTGTGTGTCTATTCAAATAAAAGCTATTTATTTGATACAGTACAAGTTTAGATTCAGTAGAAAAGCAAGAAAGGATTTGGTTTTTTTCATTTTTTTTTTTTTTTTTTTGGTACTGGAGATTGAACTCAAGGGCACTCGACCACTGAGCCACATTCTCAGCCCTATTTTGTGTTTTACTTAGAGACAGAGTCTCACTGAGTTGCTTAGTGCCTCGCTGTTGCTGAGGCTGACTTTGAACTCGTGATTCTCCTGTCTCAGCCTCCCTAAGTGCTGGGATTACAGGCTTGAGCCACCGCGCCCGGCTAGGTTTTTTTCATTCTTCTAGAATTAATCCAGAAAGCAGTGAGAATGTGCATCCCTTGTCTTAGTCTTATTGAGAGGAGGAAAGCATTCAGTCTTCAAGTATTTAAGTATGGTGTTGGTTGTAGGCTTAGGCATCCTTCATCAGGTTGAAGAAAGCCTCCTCTTCCTAGTTTGCTGAGTTTTATTATAAATAGCTTCTGAATTTTGCCACATTTTCCTTTCATCAGATGATAATAGGGGTTCTCTTTATTCTTTCTTTAAATTTTTCTGTAGTTGTAGTTGTATATTTAGTCGTAGGTGGACACAATACCTTTATTAGTTATTTATTTAATTTTTTGGGTATGTGGTGCTGAGGATTGAACCCAGTGCCTCACATGTGCTAGGTGAGTACTCTTACTTCTGAGCCACAACCGCAGCCCCTAAGGATTTTTTTTTTTCTTGGTGCTGGAGATTGAACCCAGGGCTTTATTTTATGCACGTGAGGTAAGTGCTCTATCAATTGAGCTATATCCCCAGCCCCAGCCCTCCTGAATTCTTTGTTAATATTTTCTTCTTCTTTCTTTATGTTGATATAGTGAATTACATTTGTCTGAATGCTGAACCAACCCTGCATCCTTGCATTCCTGGGATGACCCTAACTTGATTGTGGAATTCTTTTTATTTTCTTTATTTATTTTTTGGTACTGAGGATTGAACCCAGAGGCTCTTTCTAATATTTTATTTAGAGACAGTGTTTCGCTAAGTTGCTGAGGCTGACTTTGATCTCAGGATCCTCGTGCCTCAGCCTCCTGAGCTGCTGGGATTACAGATGGGCGCCACAATGGAATTATCCTTTTTATATATTACTGGGTCTGATTGTTAAAATATTGTTCTGTATTCATGAAGAATATGAGTTTGTGGTTTTATTTCTTTGTAATGTTCTTATTTGCTTTGATATCAGGAGTATACTAGCTTTTGGGCTGGAGTTGTGGCTTAATGGTGGAGCACTTGCCTGGCATGTGTGAGGCCCTGAGTTTGATCCTTAGCACCACGTATAAATAAATAAATAAAATAAAAGATCTATTGACAACTAACAAATATTTTTTTAAAAGTGTACTAGCTTTGTAAAATTACTTGGGAATTTCTCCCTTTTTCTGAGTTTATCTGAGATTAGTATTATTTATTCCTTAAATGTTTGATAAATTCACTTGTGAAGGTTTTTCTTATGATTCAATTACTTTGATAGATATTAAGCTATTCAAATCTGCTACTTATTATGTTGCTTTTAATAATCCTTATTTTTTTTTCAAGGAGTTTATACATTTCATCTAACTTTTTCCCACTTTTGGGGATACATTATAGTTGTATATAATGATGGAATTTGTTGTTACACATTTGTACGTGTACACAGTATAACTATATAATTTTGACCAGTGCCTCTTCCAGCACTTCCCCCTGTTTTCCACCTCCCTGGTTCATTTCCTCTACTGATCTCTTTTCTTTTTTCCTCTCTAGCTTCTGCATGCAAGAGAAAATGGGACACTTGACTTTCTGAGCTTGATTTATTTTGTTAACATAATGGTCTCAAGTTTCATCCATTTTTCTGCAAATGACATAATATTATTCTTTGCAGCTGAGTAAAACTCCACTGTGTGCATATACCACGTTACACACACACGCACACACACCCAGTAGCTGGGATTACAGACTTGCATTACCACACTTGGCTTTTTATATGTTTTCTGTGTCATTTCTTTCTTTCTTTCTTTCTTTTTTTTAGTTGTAGATGGACACAGTATCTTTATTTATTTATTTTTATGTGGTGCTGAGGATCGAATCCAGTGCTTCACACATGCGAGGCAGGCTCTCTACCACTGAGCTACAATCCCAGCCCCTGTGTCATTTATTTCTATCTTTATTTTCTTCTGCTTGTTTTGTGTTTTTTAATCACTTTCTAGCTTTTGACAGTAGAAGGTTAGATATTGATTTTAGATTTACTAATATTAACATTTGAAATTTCCGCCTAAACCTTACATGTTGTGTCTCTTTCATTTCCCTGTATGTCTTTCATTTCCCTGTATGTCTTTTTTTTTTTTTTTTTTAAATTTTTTTAGTTGTTGATGGACACAATGTCTTTATTTTATTGCTTTGTATGTGGTGCTGAGGATCGAACTCAGGGCCTCACGCATGCGAGGCAAGCGCTCTACCGCTGAGCTACAATCCCAGCCCCTCCCTGTATGTCTTTCATTTCTCTGTCCATCCTTGAATTCTTTTTTTTTTTAAATTTTTTTTTAGCTGTAGATGGACATAATGTCTTTATTTTATTGCTTTGTATGTGGTGCTGAGGATCGAACCCAGGGCCTCACGCATGCGAGGCAAGCGCTCTACCGCTGAGCTACAATCCCAGCCCCGAATTCTTTTTTTTTTTTTAATATTTTTTTTAGTTGTAGATGAACACAATACCTTTATTTATTTTATGTGGTGCTGAGGATCGAACCCAGTGCCCCACACATGCAAGGCAGGCGCTCAACCGCTGAGCCACAACCCCAGCCCGAATTCTTTTTTTTTTTTTTAAATATTTTTTTAAAAAATATTTTAGTTGTTCATGGATCTTTATTTTATTCATTTATTATTTATATGTGGTGCTGAGGATCAAACCCAGTGCCTCACGCATGCTAGGCTAGCACTCTACCACTGAGCCACAACCTCAGCCCCATTTTTTTAAATATTTTTTTTAGATGTTGATGGATCTTTATTTTTTGTTCACTTCTTATTTATATGTGGTGCTGAGGATCGAACCCAGTGCCTCACGCATGCAAGGCAAACGCTCTACCACTGAGCTACAGTCCCAGCGCCCATCCTTGAATTCTTTATATATAATAAACCAGTAGGCATTTAAAAAGATCCTCCCTAAATAATGCTTTAACTACTTCCCATAAATTTTCATATATTTTGTTTTTACTATCTTTTAGTTCAAAATATTTTTTTAAATATTTTTTTAGTTGTTGATGGATCTTTATTTTATTCATTTATTATTTATATGTGGTGCTGAGAACCGGACCCAGTGCCTCATGCATGCTAGGCAAGCGCTCTGCCATTGAGCTACAGCCCCAGCCCCTCAAAATATTTTTATATTTCACTTGTGATTTCTTCTTTGACTCCTGGGTGATGTTGAAGTGTGTTTCTTTATTTTCAAATATTTGGATAAGCTGGGCGTGGTGGCGCAAGCCTGTAATCCCAGCACTTAGGGAGGCTGAGACAGGAGAATCGCGAGTTCAAAGCCAGCCTCAGCAACGGCGAGGCGCTAAGCAACTCAGTGAGACCCTGTCTCTACATGAAACGGAAAATAGGGCTGGGGATGTGGCTCAGTGGTCGAGGGCCCCTGAGTTCAATCTCCAGTACAAAAAAAAAAAAAAAATTGGATATTTTTCAGACATGATTTTGTTACTGATTTCCAATTTCATTTTGTTCACAGATTTTTATTCTTTGAAATTTATTGAGACTTGTATGGCCCAACAGATGGTTTTCTTGGTGAATGCTCTATATATACTTGAAAAGATTGTGTATCCTACAGTTGTGGGCTCTGATGTTTTGTAAACGTCAGTTTGAGTAAGTTGGCTGTGTTCAAATACCTATTGGGTTTTTTAAAAAAAATCTATCTGCTTTGAGAGAGAATTGTTAAAATATACAATGTTAATTGTAGGTTTGTTCCTTTTTTTTCTTTTAGTTATTATGAAGTCCTGTTTCATCTCTTGGGAAGCCCTTTTTTAGGTGAATATATATTTTGGGTTGTTATATTTCCCTAATAAGTTGACCACCTTGATTCCTCTTTGTTCTTGTTAGTATTTGTCTTAAAGTCTACTTTTTCTCATATCAACATAGCCACTCCTACTTCCTTATGATTTAGCGCTTGCATAGTGTTTGTTTTCACCCTTTTTATTTGTGTGTGCGTGCCTTCCTCCCTTCCTCTTTCTTCCCTCTCTCCCTCTCCCTCTTTCCTTCTTTCATGGTACTGAGGACTAACCCCAGGGGCATTCCACCACCAAGCTACTGCACCGCCAGCCGCCAGCCGTTGCCAAATTGCTGAGGCTGGCCTTGAACTTCTGCCTCAGCCTCCTGACTCACTGGGATTGCAGGTGTACCTCTCATGTGAAGAAGCCATGCCTGACTTCCTCCCCGGCCCTCCCCACCTTCAAATTTTTTTATATGTATTTTTTTTACTTTTGTGTATGGACACAGTGTCTTTACTTTGTTTATGTGGTGCTGAGGCTCGAACCCAGTGCCTCCCACGTGCTAGGCAAATTACTGTATTCCTGCTCCATGGCTTCCTCCCCTTTGAAGGCTCTTTCCAACATCTGTTTTTGTCTGCAATCTTTTGTCGGTTTAAATATAAAAAATAAAATTCCTGAGTGTGGGTCACGTTTTCTCACCTCTGTATATCCATCAGTTTTTGGTTTTTTTTAAACAAAATATATATTTTTTAGTTGTCAATGGATCTTTATTTTATTTATTTGTATGTGGTGCTGAGGATCGAACCCAGTGCCTCGCGCATGCTAGGCAAGCGCTCTACCACTGAGCCACAACCTCAGCCCTGTTTTTTAATATATATGTATTTATATGTTTTTTATATATATATATGTATGTATGTATTTATATGTTATATATATGTACTTATATGTTATATATATATATATTTAGTCGTTGATGGACCTTTATTTTATTCATTTATTTGTACATGGTGCTGAGAATTGAACCCAGTGCCTCACACATGCTAGGCAATTGCTCTACCATTGAGCTATAGTCCCAGCCCCTGCCCATCAGTTTTTGACTGTGTTGTGGACATTGTGGATGACGTGGTGAATAAGTCAGGGTGGGTTTTGTTCTAGAAGTCACTTACTTTCTCACAGATGAGTTTCACAGATGAGTTTGATCTTTTTTAGGCTATTTTTAAACTTCGTTAGGGCAGTTCTTGAGAAGTCTTGCTCCTCAGACGTGGTTTTTGGGGGCTCTCAGTTGAGTACCTGAGGTGGTCAGCAAGGTCTTGAAGCTGTGGCTGACCAGGACTGTGTTGCCTCTGGAGTCTGTGGGGCTCACAGCACTTTAGTCCTCACACACGTGGAGACAGTTTGAAGAGGCTCTAGGTGGTGGTGGCTTTGTGGTTGTGATGTGTGGATCACCGAGAGATGCTGTTTTGGTGGTGTGAACATATGTGTACAGGGTGCCTTGAGGTGATTGATTGCTTCACGCTTTAAAAGTTCTCTGTTATTTGCTGAATCGTCCATAGGATGTAGAAATAGTGTAGAAACTTGGTCGGTGCTACGCTTAACATTCTTGTTTCTTTCTTTTCCCTGTGGCACTGGGGTGGAACCTGGGACCTCACTCATGGCAGGCAAGCTCTTGAACCCTAAGCCACATCCCTAGCCTGGGTATTTGACATTCTTAGTGTAAATGGGTCCAGACCATAACTTCAAAGACTAGCTTTTCCAAAATGTTTTTGCTGTATTTTGGAAAGAGTTACATTTACTGTATATTGTAATTTGTTGTCCATTTTATGTTGATTACCATGTAATAGTTTTGGCATTTAAAAAAAAATATATATATGCCTATAGCATAAACTTTCAGCATGATCTTGTGAATAACAATGACTGTATTTAACTCTTCCTGAATTGTGGTGAAAGGAAGAGCAGGAAAGGACACATCCATTGTACCAGGCACTGTGCTGGGTGTGTTGCAAGCCATTTTGTATTATATCTTACTTAATATTCCTGTGAGGTTGATGCTAGATCTATTTTACACAAGGAGTAAAATTTTCTGAGCCTCTTTTCTGACTGTCCAGTAGATTATTCAAATTGTATGTGTTTGAAAGGGGCAGACTTGTATTTCACATCCACCTGTGACTGACTCCAAATCCTGTACTTTTTTTTCTACATCATTTTATCTGTAATAGAACAAGGAAGTGTATAATGTCTTACATTCTGTATTTGGAGCAGGTTTCCCTGTACAGTTTATGGAACAAATGGCTAGGAGAATGTCTTATTTCCTGGGAATATTTTTTGTTGTGTTAAAGGATTTACTGGTTACCCCTTCTAGAAAAACACCCCGTCCACTGTGCTTTGCCCATGGTCCATTTGGGCTGTGGCTCAGAATAAGCAGGATTTGCCAGACCCATGAGAAGGTAGACTCTCCTAACTAGAAAAGTATGTGCTTGCCTTACATGCAGGAGGCCAGCATGATTATAAGTATAATTTACATGTGGTTCTAAGAAGTGATCTTGCCTCTCAAATACTTTGCTTACATTATGGTTGCAAAGAAAGGTTTGATTTAGAACTTTAAGTTCTTAAACATTTTCAAAACACAAAAGAAGAATAACCAACACCTGTATTTCTGTTAGTCTGGATTAATACTTGTTGATACTTACCATATTTTTAAAAAAAAATTTTTTTTTTTTTGGTACTGGGGATTGAACTCAGGGGCACTCGACCACTGAGCCACACCCCCAGCCCTATTTTGTGTTTTATGTAGAGACAGGGTCTCACTGAGTTGCTTAGCGCCTCGCCATTGCTGAGGCTGGCTTTGAACTCGCAATTCTCCTGTCTCAGCCTCCCTAAGTGCTGGGATTACAGGCTTGAGCCACTGCGCCCGGCTTTTTAAAAAAATTTTAAAGTGGGCTTTAAAAAAAAAAACAAAAACAAAAAACCATTTTAGATTTACAGAAAAATTGAAAGTGCAGACGGGCCTCTATTTCCTCAACTCACATCCACCCAGCTTCCTGTTAAATATCTCACATAGTTGTGGTGCATATATTAACCAGTATATTGATATGTGATGATTAACTGTAGTTCTTGCTTTAATTGGATTTTTTTTATTTTTCCCTCATGTCGTCCTCCTGTTTTAGGATCCCTTCTAGGACATCATAGCATATATAATTGTCATGTTTCCTTAAGACTTTTCTTGAGTGTGCCATATTCTTAGCCTCTCCTTGGTGTTTTGATGACCTTGACAGTTGTCAGGAGAGCTGCTCAGGTATATTGTAAGATGCCCCTCTTTTGAGATTTGCTTGATGTTTTTCTCAAAATAGACTGGGGTAGTGGGGATATCCTACAGATCAGGTGCTGCTTTTATTATGGACATCAGGGGTGCATGCTGTTGGCACGATTCATTGCTGCAGTTGGTGTTGCCTTCGGTCACCTGGCTGTGGTCTTGTCTCTGGCTTCTCCACTTCAGCATTGCCCTTTCCCTTTCCTGTACTCTCTCTTTGGAAGGAGTCCCCATGAGCAGCCCACACTTAGGGTGAGGAGGTTTATGTTCTACCTACTTTAGGGTAGAGTGTTGACATATTTTATTTGGAATTCTACATGTGAGATTTGTCTCTTCATAGTTTTTTTTTTTATTTTTTATTTTTTTATTTTTTAGTTGTATGCAATATCTTTTATTATTTATTTTTATGTGGTGCTGAGGATCGAACCCGGTGACTTACGCATGCGAGGCAAGCGCTCTACCACTGAGCCACCGCCCCAGCCCCTCTCTTCATAGTTTTTTAAAAATATTTTTTCTTTTTTTTTTTTTTTGTGGTGCTGGGGATCTAACCGAGGGCCTTGTACATGCTAGGCAAGTGTTCTATCACTGAGCTACACCCTCAACCCCTGGTGTGTATGTGTGTGTTTTGGGGGGAGATAGAAGGGGGCCAGGGTTTGAACGCCGGTGCTCGATTACTGAGCCACATCCCTAGCCATATTTTGTGTTTCTTTTTTTTTTTTTTTTAAATGTTTATTTTTTAGTTGTAGGTGACAGAATATCTTTATTTTATTTTTATGTGGTGCTGAGGATCGAACCCAGTGCCTTATGCATGCTAGGCGAGCACGCTACCACTGCGCCATAATCCCAGCCCCTATTTTGTGTTTTATTTAGAGACAGAGTCTCACTGAGTTGCTTAGTGGCTAGCTTTTGCTGAGGCTGGCTTTGAACTTGTGATCCTCCTGCCTCAGCTTCCCGAGCCACTGAGGTTATAGGGATGTGTCACCATGCCTGGCTGTTTTTTGTTTTTGTTTTTTTAAATTAGTCTTCTCTGTTGTTTTTTCATGCTTTTGAAGATCTATAATGACATTCTAAAATGAAAACTTTGCCTTCTATAAGAGGTTCAAATAGTGGATGTGAATGAATCTCAGTAACAAGAGATTTTTGTCTTAATACTTTTAGAAATAAAGGGATACTTAAAAATTTGTCTTTCCCCAAGCATATTTGGTTGTCTTTGATTTACTTGGTATGGTATGCATTCTGACTATAAAAATTCAGTTTCCTTTTTGGTTGCACACAGGAGTGAGCTCCATTTGTGAATAATCTAAGATAAATGTCTAGACCCTCCAACTAGTCCTTGATCAGAACCAGGAATTGAATGCTGGTGACATTTTCTTGGTAGGAAGTACAAGTACTTATCAGTGGATGGCAATCGCTTACATGCTTTAGGATGAGAATGTGGCACTTGGTTTCAGGTGATGTGATTGGAGGGGCTGCTTTGTTATTACCAGGTGGAAACTTTTTATATGCTCAGTAATAAGCCATGTTACTCATTTGTGTTTTTGGTCCAAGTAATGAAGATTGAACTACAGAGCAGGCTATCTTAAATCCCTTCTAAACCAAGGCAAGAAATTGGTAACAGTGGTGATGTGATCTTCAGACAGGTCTGGAATTGCTGGCTTGGTCGTTGTTGCAGTTTGAGTGCCTTCCTGTTTTTAACTGCGCAAGGTCTGTTCATTTCAGAGTCCTACCTGATGTTAGAGGTTTTTTGTGCTCGGCATCTGGAAAGAGTCCTTAAAGCTGCCCCAAGATCGTGCAGTGCTTTTTTTGTTTTTTTCAGAGTATTTTCCTACATGCTGCTGTGCCACTGAAGTTGGAAACGGGAAGTCAGAGCAGCCCTGTGTGAATGGAGAATGGGTATATAATCTCAGCTGTGAACAGGTGTCCTGATCTGGTACAGGGAGGTGGGGCTTGGAGCACAGAGATAAGGACAGACCAGGAGGTTGCAGTGTGCGTTTTCCCCTAAGACCCAGGTACACTTGGCTGGGAGGGTCTTCATAAAATAGGAGCCACTGCCTGCCTGGCAGCTGTGCTCTCTGGGTTTCCAGGGCATGGCTTCACCTTGGTGTGCTGCCCCTGCCCTGGAGGTTTCACTGAGCCCCCAAGTAAGCTGAGGAAGGAGCAGACAGGAGGTGGAGAGGCTCTTGGATCATGTCCTCAGCATTCGACTGGAGCAATCCAAGCAACTTTTATCCTGTTTGTCAGTGTGAGTGATGCTGTTCTGAGACAGTGCTTACCTTTTAAGACTAGTTACCAGTCTTAATAATCTACTCACTCCTACTCCTTCCAATCTGTTTTTGTGTACATTTAAGTTACTTGAGTAGAGATAGACTTTGAAACTACAAGAATAATAAATACCCAGGCACCTTCCTTAAGCGTCTCAATACATTCTCATTCCTGCCAACAATGCAGAGCCCATGCAGCTGGAGTCTTACGTTATTGTGGCTCAGCTCAAGCTTGTGTTCAGTGTCTGATGATGGCTTCAATTAATACTTGAAATACAGCCCTACAGCTAAACAGTGGGTCAGTTATTTGTCATTATGGGCAGTCAGAATGTTTGAGTAGAGAATGACTTTAAAAAACAGTTTTTCTTCCGTAAAACAATGCTTTGTGTAGATGTTTTAAATGATATGAAAAGTATAAAAAAGAAAATAAATACTCCAGAGTAATCACTATGAAACGTTCTAACATTCTTTCCTCTTTGCTCTGTGTGTGTGTGGTTATAGGATTGACTTTTGTGGGTCACCCCACCCACCCTTAAACTTAAAGGAGCTTTTCCCCTGCCAGTAATCAAGAGTGACTTGTAGTCACAGAACCAGCTCACCAGCCCAGCCAGTCCTTTTTGGCCTTCCTAATATCTTGAATATGATCTCTCTGTGAACCAGGTGTTAAGCTAGCTCCAGGCTTCCTCAGTTTCCTCATCAACATCACCTATCAGGAAGACTTGATTTAAGACATTTTCCCGTGCCAGCTATATATTTTTTAAAATATTTTTTAGTTGTCAGTGGACCTTTATTTTATTTATTTATATGCAGTGCTGAGAATAGAACCTAGTGCCTCACACACACTAGGCAAGGGCTCTACCACTGAGCCACCACCCCTGCCCCAGCCAGCAATATATATTTTTTTAATATCTTTATTTTATTTTTATGTGGTGCTGAGGATCGAACCCAGTGCTCCATGCATGCTAGGCGAGCATGCTACCACTGCGCCATAACCCCAGCCCCGCCAGCTTTATTTTTGATAGGACTTCTCACTGCTCTGTTGTGGAAGGAGTGAAGCCACAGACGTTTTGAAATGATAGTAGCACTTGGTGTGTGCTTTACCCTTCTGGTCGTGGTGTTCAGCGTTCTGGGGCTGCCTTCGTCCACTCATCTTCCTCTCGCCACCCCAGCCAGGAGGTTTTCCAGGAGGAGGAGGCATAGAACCTGAATGGGTGATGTCCCCGAGGTGTCTTCTAGGGCTTACTCCCTTGTGCTGTTTCCTTGCTCCCGCGGTAAAGTTGACAGCCTGTTTCAAGAACACATTCTGGTTTCCTGCCCCATTGGAGAGGAGGTGCCCAGTTCTTGGAGGTGTCAGCTTACCTTTTCCTTTGGCTCTTTACCTCTCATGTCTTCTTTTGGGTTACCATGTCTTCTCCTTGCTGTGGGTTCCTGCATTACCTGTACTCACATTACATTGTTCCTTCGTGGCCTCCTCTGTGTATTTTCTGTCATTTTCATCAGTGAGTCAGTTGTCGGTCCCTAGAAGAAGGCGCTTCTCTGCTTGGCTTGAGAGCTCTGTAGAGGAATTGGGGTACGTGCTTATTAGTTCATCTAGTGACTTATGGCAAGCTGTCATCTCTGCTTCCTTATGCCATAGTTGAGTTTCAGTGTTAAGCTAATTTTTATAGATTGCCTGTTTATAGATAAAGTGATTTTTTGTCATCTCCCCTCCCCGCTTTTTCTTTTTTGTCTCTTGTGCAAGGTATTGCACTGAAGGCTTTGTGCATGTTAGACAAGCAGTCTACCACTGAGTTACATCCTCAAGCCTTTTTATTTTATTTTGAGACAGGGTCTCAGTTGCCCAAGCTTGCTTTGAACTTGCAATCCTCCTACCTCAACTTCTTGAGTAGCTAGGATTATATTATCAGCATGTGTGCCACCATGCCTGACTATTCCTCTTATCCCTTCTCCCCCTTTACTGCTTTTCCATTGTCACTGTGGGTCAGGCCATACTGGGGTGGACTGGGATGGGATAGGAGTTCTCAGGCCGGAATTGTTCTCTGGCTGGAAAGGAGTTCTTAGTCCTGAAGAGGCTGCTCTTCGGTCTAAAGAATTAGGATATGAAGGAATTAGGGAAAAGAATTCACTGAGCTTGATCACTCTTTGTTTGGTTTATTTTGCCTCAGATTGTGCTTTCTGTAAAGTACTCAGGGCATGGATGCAGAGGGCACAGAGAGCTATGGAAGCCTGGTCCTTGTGCTTGTGGGCTACAGGGAGTGCCCCATGAGATCCCGCTTTTCTGGAAAACTCACTGGCCACCCACAAGGGCCCCATAGATGGTAATGCTGGGGTGAGGTTCTTCAGGGCCAGGCAGACTCAGGACCCCTAATTGTTGCTCCCCATGAATAGCTGCTTCTCCCAGGAGTCCTGACCTCACAGGAATCAAGCACAGGTTGAAACCGAAGTCATCATAGTTTAGGATCAGAAGGAACTTTAAAGGTTACGTAATGATCATCTAAATACTCCTCTGTTTTATACACAAAGAAAACTAAAGCTTAGAGGAGCAAGAGGTTTATCCCCACTACATGGCTGGTTAGAAGAGGTTTAGAAGTAGTCTCCCCACTGCCCTCGGCTGGTTGAGTGTTTTTGCTTGTGAATGCAGACTACACCCTGGGGAGCTGGAGTTTCCCAAGGCTCTGGCCTGTTGAACTATAGCACTGATATGAGGGTACCACCTTCATTGCCCAACGACCTCCAGGCTTGAGTATTCACTGCTCTAAGTCACAATTTGGTCACAACTTCCTGAAAGAAGACATGTCATCCAAGTCAAGTGTGATGAAAGTTGTTAGGTATTTCTTACTCACCTTTCAGTTAGAATTTATCTATTCAAGGCAAGAGTTCAGACCTGGGATGTGGCTTGCTGAGTGCTCTCCAAGGTGGCAGCTGTAAGAATTGAGTCAAGTGGGAGGTGGGCTGCTTGCTTGCCCAGGTGCTCTTGCCCAGTTCTGCACCAGGTGCACTCTGGCCAGCTAGTGTCGCCTGTGGCATTATCAGTGGTGGCCTCTGTCCTTCACTCTCCATTTGCCAAGTTGAGGTGCTGGAAAGATTGCAGGAGCAAGCCGGGCGCGGTGGCTCAAGCCTGTAATCCCAGCACTTAGGGAGGCTGAGACAGGAGAATCGCGAGTTCAAAGCCAGCCTCAGCAATGGCGAGGCGCTAAGCAACTCAGTGAGACCTTGTCTCTACATAAAACACAAAATGGGGCTGGGGATGTGGCTCAGTGGTCGAGTGCCCCTGAGTTCAATCTCCGGTACCAAAAAAAAAAAAAAAAAAAAAAGATTGCAGGAGCAAGCGGTGACAGCAGACAACTGAATACAACCGTGTTTTTGCATGAAAACTGCTTTTCTTGGCTTCCTTCCAACACTGGTAGGTTGCCAAAAGAAAATGCTTTTGGCTTTACAAATGATCTGGCCAGTCTCACTTAGTTCTGGTTCTTCACGTCATTGAAGAGAATGAATACTTTGGCCCTCAAATGGTTTACGAACACTTGCTTCTTGCATACTGAATTGTGTTGTTCTTATACACCTTGTATAAGTTTGTAGTTTTAAGTGTATTTCAATGCATTGGGGAAGATGTGGAAAACTCCAGCTCAACAAACGTGTGAGGTCAGGCTGAACCATGTCTAAGAGTGGTTTGATGGCATGATCACTCATGAAGGGGAGACACATCAATTTTTTCCTTCATGAGAATGTTGTTGTTCAGTTTGTCCATGTTTTGGTATAAATCTCAACCCAGGGTGTTAGGTCAGGGTATTTTGATCATGTTGCTTATGATATATTCTAAGTTTAAAATGAATATTTTGACTTTACTGTTTTTAAAGCTGGAAAACAAGTGAGAGAGAAGACTGGAAAAGCTGGTAATTCACCAAGATAGTTTGGAAATAGTGGCCTCTTGAGTATCGTTACAAGGAGTAAACTCACAGGGCTGTCACATGGCTTTTGATGTTGCTGTGAATACATCTCATGATTAAATGCAATGAGTCCAGCTGGCCTGACCACCCACTCCTCACCATCCCCTGCTCCTGGAAACTCATTTATTACCATAGGTGTACTTAGAAACTCTGCAGTGTAAAGGGACGCCCCCCCGCCCCAAAGCCTCAGAATAATCATGATGCTAAAGCAGCTGGCACCAGAGCACTCCTGCATATCAGCTCCTCTTCTGGTGCTTCACATGTGAGTTTGTGTCATCTGCACACAGCCCTGAGAAGTACAGTCATCTCCATTTTGCGCATGTTGAGATCAAGGCACAGAGAGGTTTAAATAAATTCTCAAAGGTGATAGGAAGTGGCAGAACCACCATTCAGACCAAGTAAGTATCCCAAGTCCATATACCTGACCATGAGGTTGTCCCACCTCTCTGAATAAAATCATACCATCACTGTGTTCCAAAAGAACTTTTATTTTTTGATTTTTGTTTTTTCCAAAACGGGCATTGTGCTGGCTTTGTCCCAAGGTAGTGGTTTTGTAGACAGAGCCCATGTCTCTGTCCAGTGGTACTCATTCAAGTCCAGTCTGCTTGGAGAGTCACAGTGGGAAGGTAACACATTCATGGTTCAGGGTACAATCTCTGTACTGGAGATGTGGAGCTAATTTGGTGCATTCTAAGCTTTCTGGGTGATCCTTTCCTCATTTATAAAGTGGTAGGTTTTAACTAGTACCCTGACTTGACTAGTCGTTCCCACAAACCTTATTGCTTATATATACATTTTTTTCTGTATGCTTTCCAACCAACAAAACCCTACTTCCTCTGAGCACTCTAGTGTGGTGTGGTTTTAAGTGTATTTCAAGGTGTGAGGAAAACTGAAGTAGTCAGCTTCTGAAAAAGCAGTGTGATTAGTGGTCTCACTGAAACCACATCAAACTCAGTGTTGCCACTGGATGTGTTTCTATGGCCCTGCTGAGTCCAAGTGAGGTCCTGCACGGCAGCATATGTCTACCTGTCCCTCCTTTCCTGCTGGTTGCACAGTGTCCCTTCAAGCATTTAGCTATGGTGGACTCTTCCTATGAGTGCATGTTCCAAGCAGCTTTCTGGAGACAGAAATTGGAAGGATTGGTTTGTGACACGGTGGTGTTCAGGCACAAGCAGTGTCTCTGGGAAGGAGACTGTGTGCTAAGTCTCCTCAAGCAGCACATGGTCATGTGAGGTCAGGATCAGGCATGCTCTTTTTCCCTCCTAAGTGAAAATCATGCAAAACTTTGCACAGGTGTCACTAATCAGACTTCTCTCTCATGTGCCACCAACTGCCCAGGCAGTCCCTACCCATTGTTTCTTCCCAGTAGAGCCTGAGCTGCTGTAGTGTGGCCCCAGGTGAAGAAAGTGCCTCTCTGTGGCTTGCTCCCTCTGCAGAAGCCTGTTCTAGGGAGAAGCTTCCCCCGTGTGGTCTGCCTGTACTCTTTCACTCAGTGCCGATCCTTCTTAACCCCTATATTCTCAGATTTCTGTTCACTGCCTTCTTTATCAACTGAGTCTGTCTTGATGAATTAGGCAGGAAAAGTGAGCAGTAGGGATGTTCCCCTGATTGGTGCAGTGGAGACAGAGAACTTTCTGTACTTTAAGGGTCCAGAGCATGTTTTCTTACTAATATTTTAATAGCTGTCATATCATTATAAGTAGAAAATTGTATTTTGTCCTCCACACCAAAGTAAACCGAGAAGGCTGTTTGAAGCCAGAGGTGGTAACCACTGAGGCTGATGGATCAGTATTTTGGATCCTAGGTGAGAGGCTCTGGGTTAGGGCATGGATGGAACTTTGCACCAAAGCCAAAGATCTGCTGGCCCAGGAGGTGTGGCACAGTTGACCTAGACTGACAGACTGTTCTCCTGTCTTGCTTCCATCAGACACAAAACTATCATCCTGTAAAACCAACTTCAAGGGTACATGCTTATTTTGCCCAACTTTTCAACATGGGTAAGTAAAAAATCTGTCAATTCATATTAGTGACTCAGACCCATGGAAGTTTAGACGATGGTTAGAAAGGGGACTGCTATCTTTCCCAGGGTGCTCTGGACTGTGCTTGACCCTGTGCCTGACCCTGTGCTGTCCTGCCCAGTGTCAGTGACTTGCCCAGTGTTCTTTGACCACCTTCTTCCTTGGGGCTGACATATGGGGCTCTTGTCCCTGAGGGCTGTTGAGGGCAGCGATGTCTTGGGATGTTTGGTTCCTTCTCCAAGTACTAAGCACCCACTGTGTGCTGGGGTTACAGAAGAGACAAATGTTTGAAGAAGGCAGGACTTTTTTTTTTTTTTTTTAAATGTTTATTTTTTAGTTGTAGGTGGACAGAATATCTTTATTTTTTATGTGGTGCTGAGGATCGAACCCAGTGCCTCACGCGTGCTAGGCGAGCATGCTACCACTGCGCCATAACCCCAGCCCAGAAGGCAGGACTTTTTATCCTGGTTTTGTGCCCAAGACAGACTTGGGATGGGTCATCATAAATGTTATTGTGATAGATAAGAACAGTTGTGTAGTGCTTTGCCCTCACCATGTCTGTCAGAGGAGGAAAAGCGTAGTCCACCCTTCCTTCTGCTGTGTTGTTGACTGTCTCTTGATTACCTGCCCCAGATTAGGACCTGAGCTGCTTTTGGCTGATGGCTGGGTGCTGCCACCAGTTTGCTCCAGGTATCTTTGTATCAGTAAGAAAGGCTAAAGTGGGCCTTGCTCCTGGGCTCTAAAGGAGCTGTGGTTGTCAGGTCTCTTAACTTCATATGCTAAGGCCACTACTGTTCCCCACCTCATCTTGTCCTTGGAGTGGGTAGGCTCTAGTTTGGCACTTATGTTCCCCCCATCTTATCTAGTGTGTTCTTTCCATATGCACAGGAATTGCAGTTTATACATTTTATTCTTTCAGTGAAGAGACAAGCAGGTGTTCATATGACTGATACTCTTCGTCATCATGCTTTTTTGTTGGAAAATTTGGTAGTGCTTAAGGCATTATTTAATTGATTCCATTATGGGAGAGCTTTTTTTTAAGGTTCTTACTGCAGTTAGATTTTTCTGAGATTGAACTTAAATTAAATGCATGAGTATGAAGGGCTGTTTGGAAGGACAGAGTAGAAGCACTTAAGCGTGTATAGGCCGATGGAGGGTGCTAGCACTCCATCATTGTTAACCTGTTCATATGTCCCTTTCACAGTTACGAGCTCTCCCTGTTTCTATTCTGTTCTGCTTTTTGGATTTTACCAAAAAGATCACTGCAGAAGTTCTCTAGCAGCCTTACACCAAATTCTGAGGAACTTCAGTGGAAAATAAACCCACATTCACTAGATAATCATCAAGTAACTGTGGGGAAATTAAATGAAGGTTTTTAATTAATCAAAGTGACATTATGATTTTACTATTTCATTTTGAGCATTTGTGCTTCAAATGCACATGTGTTAGCCTAGGCTTGGGGACCACAGATGTTCAGTTTGATTAATAAAGAATAGATACAGAATACAAATTTAGAAATTTAGCATCTCAGAAGCAAATGGCTTATCCCTTAAACTTCAGCTGACGACTGGAGTGTGGCCCTTGAGTTCTTCCTGATCCTGATTCTCCCTGGAGACATTTTTGGCTGAGTCAAAGCTAGTCTACTTGAAGATGATCAGTGTTCCTTCGGAGGACTGTGGCCACTTTGGCCTTGTTGTTTACGGACTCTGAGCTGACTAAGGAAAGGCTGGGGCCAGACACTGGATTCGTTTGCTTTTGTCGTGGCTCAGGTTGAAACCCCTGTGAGGTAGACTTTTCTTGCATGTCATATACTTTGCCAGGGCTCTTAACCTTTTAAGAATTCTAACTATGTGGAAACAGTTTTATACTATCTAATGTCCAAGAAAAAAAAATGCAGAGAAACTTCCTGAAGAAATCTATCAGAGTGCTCCCAAACACAAGGTTCCTCTTTGAAATTGACTATTTAGCAAGTACTGCATAGACTGACCAGATAGTATTGCCCCTCTGACCAGGTATACCCATTCCATTTTCACCTTGTCAAAATGGTCATTGGAATGCTGTCAAAAATAATTGCAAAGTTTTAGAAGTGGGTCTTTAAAAACAGGTCAGACATGCCAGGTACAAGGGCATATGCCTGTAACCCCAGCTACTCGGAAGACAGGCAGGATTTGCAAGTTCAAGGCCAGCCTCTGCAACTTAGTGAGATCTTGTCTCAAAATTAAGAAAAAAATTAAAAGGGCTCAGAGTGTAGGTCAGTAGTAGAGTTTCCTTGGTTCAATTCCCAGTACTGCAAAAACAAAACAATACAAGGGCTGGGTTGTGGCTCAGTGGTAGAGAACTTGCCTAGCATGTGTGAGGCACTGGGTTCAATTCTCAGCACCACATAAAAATAAATAAATAAATAAGTAATAAAGGCTCATCCACAACTAAAAAATGTGTGTGTGTGTGTATAAAACAAAACAATACAATAGGAAATAAAACAGATCAGGTGAACTGAGAACCATAGATTTTCTTGTTGGCCTTTTCCTGTGTTTCCCTTTCTTCACTGACGGGGCACTTGGTGTGAGTAGAAAGACAGTTATCTGGTTCTTCACCACACACTGCCTTTCATCCACTTTGGTTGCTTGATGTTAGTCAAATCCTAATTAATCAGAAATTTCCAAATGACATTGATTTCTGGTTTGCCAAATTTGTGGTTTAAGGGGCAAGCTTGATGGTGAGTAGGAAAGCTGTTTACTGGTGCTCAGCACTGGGCTTGGCTAACAGCAGACCCTTGGTGAATGCTATTGATAAGGAGGACAAGTTGAGAAGGGTGAATGAAGTCATATATTCTGACATAAGTGGTCCAAAGTGGAGAAACTGAGGAATTAGAAATTTTAACTTCATGATGTTTGTTAATGTTTTCAAATTCTGGGCTATTAAGAATTTGCTAACTAGAATTTAGCATAGTACCTTTAGAAATACACATTCCTGCTTCAGTCTGAGTTTCAGATAACACTTGAAGGAAACTAGCCGAGAATTCCCTCACTAGTCTCACATTGATGAACTCTCCTGAGCTGAAGGCTGAGGCTCATTCGTGAGCATGGTGAAGGATTTGTGTTTTAGTTTACTCATATAGAACACACAGGGCAAAAGTGGTAGCTACAAGGGTGTCACTTTCAGAAAGGTGAGAAATGCCAACTCTGAGGGCTTAGTGTGGAGGGAAGCCACCTGTCTATAAGAATGCATACAGCAAGATCTTTTTGGTTCTCTGTGTTTATGTAGGCATTTCAGCAGAAAAGGGTCAATTGGAGTTCTTGGGTTGCACGTTGATTTGTTAGCAGCATAGACTTTTAGAGCTGAAAGAAATTACATGACCTGTCTTGTTCAAGACACCTTGCATATGAGGAGATGGAAATTCCCAGAGGGATGTAAATTACCCAGAGTGGATGTGCTAGTGTGCAGTCACCAGATGAGGCTGGTAGTGAGTTCTTGGATGGAAACTCACTCCTGGAGGTCTTTCCTGTCCAGATATCAAACAGACCAGATGCTAGAAGTGTAGAGCAAGTGTTGGACAGCTTGTGAGAAAGCAAAGGCAGGCAGCTCAGACATCCGGCTTCTTAATGATTAGTCTTTGTTCCTCCCCAATGGGGCAAGTAAGCATCAAGGTATTATGTTGGGGATTCCTATATGTACCTAAGGAGGCTGGAGCTGAGGTGACCTGAGCAAACTGGCCTGGTCTGTGGTTGGTCTCCTGGAGGCATAGCTGAGAATTCCTCCTTCCCACTCTGGCCTAATCTACTATATATTTAGTTTTATTTTGCTTTTTTCTTTCTTATTTTCTTTTGAAGTACTGGGGATGGAATCCAGGGGATCATGCATACTATGCAAGTGCTGTACCACTGAGCTATATCCTCAGTCATCCTCCCCTTTTTGAGACAGGGTCTCATTTAGTTGCTAAGGCTGGCCTCAAACTTGTGATCTTCCTGCCTCAACCTTCCAAGTCACAAAGATTACAGGGTTGAGCCACTGTGTCTGGCTCCCAGCATGCCCTTTTTTGTTTAGAAAAAATTTTTTTTTTTGGTACTGGGGATTGAACTCAGGGGTGCTCGACCACTGAGCCACATCCCCAGCCCTATTTTGTGTTTTATGTAGAGATAGGGTCTCACTGAGTTGCTTAGCGCCTCGCCACTGCTGAGGCTGGCTTTGAACTCGCAATTCTCCTGTCTCAGCCTCCCTAAGTGCTGGGATTACAGGCTTGAGCCACTGAGCCCGGCTTGTTTAGAAAATTTTTATTGGCTATAATTTTATACAATGTATCATTTGAATTCTCCCCTTATTCATAGTAATAACATAAAATAAAATCTTTTGACCCTCAGCCCTTTTAAAATTTTGTGACATGTTCTAAGTTGCCCAGGCTGACCTTAAACTTGCAATCCTCCTGCCTCAGCCTCCAGAGTGCCAGGATTATAGGTGTGTGCCCATGCCTGGTTTGCTTTAATTAAAAAAAAAAGATTTATTAGGGGAAATTTCCAGCATGTGTACTATTAGAGGGGACAATGTAGCTCCTCCTTACTTAGTGTAGTTGGCAGTCACCAAACCTTATGCATGCCCCTCTTGCTACCACTAGCTACCTTGCTGGATCATTAAGGCAAATCCAAGATAACATTTCATTACCAATATTTCTACTTTGCAGTTTGAACTAATGAAAACTTAGCTCACATCTGAACCAACTCCCTGAGACTCTGGAAGGACCCTTAACTGGGAAGGAGGAGTGTGACTGAGGAGGAGGGAGAAAAGTCCTACCTCTTCTGGGGTGGTGTTTAGGAGGGGACATAACTGAAGCTTCTTCAAAGTGTTAGTAGTGTCAGCCTTTGAGCAACTTGATCTGTTCATAATCCTGACTGTGGACTCTGATGATGAGCCTTAGTTTATAAGTGAATGAAGGTTTCATAGGAAGTAAACAGTTTTTCCATCATTGGATCAAGTGAACATTTCTGAGGCCCTTCCTTTAATGTATGTTTGTATTGTGACAGCTGATCTTACTTGTTTTTGTTTCAGATGGGAATGACTGGTAACACAAGTCCATTTGGACAGCCCTTCAGTCAGCCTGGAGGGCAGCAAATGGGAGCCACTGGAGTGAACCCCCAATTGTCCAGCAAACAGAGCATGGTCAATAGTTTGCCTACCTTCCCTACAGACATCAAGAATACTTCAGTCACCAATGTGCCAAATATGGTAAGGTGCCCTTGGTGCTGGGTGGTGTGGGACTTGATGGGTGCTTTGGCATATAGATTTTATTGCACTGACAGGGATAGTCTGTAACTGAAAGTGTGTCAAGTGGGTGATAGGAAGATAACCCATATTTCTTATGATTAAGTAACTCTCTAAATTATCGTTACATTTTCTGTGATGAGCTGGCAGCAGGAGGGATAGCCACTCCTCTCAGACTTCCTTTGTTTATGAAGAAAATTGACATGAGTGAATTACTTTACCTTTCCCTCCAGGATCACCAGAATCAGCAAGACTGGCTTTGTGTTAGCTTGCTGCTTGTTAGTGATTTGAAGCTGTCAGTAAAAGCCCATCAGTTTGTGTTACAGTCAAACAAATGACGTTTGTTTTCCAAGGACTTCATTTTGTTGATAAAGACAGGTCTTGTGCCTGACTTGATGGATGATTTCATGTCTTCATTCTCCCTGAGAGTTCCATCTATAAAATAGGAACTGTCCCTGAACCCTCTAACCTAACTAATCAAGATATTAGTGGGAACATACCTGCCTTTGTACCACAAAGTAAAATCTTTGTCAATTCAGGTCGTGGAGGGAGCAGTGCCTACTTTGGTCCATCTTCACTGTGTGCACCCCAGCTGCTGAACATCTGATTTGTGTTTGGTGGTTGGTCAGGCCCTGAACAGACAACTTTCTTCTTTCTTGGGCTTGTTGCCAGTGGTCAGACGTTCTAAGCTTGCCACTCATACATTTCTGCAGTAGCAATTTGGGACATCTTAGAAGAAAGCCAGAGGATTACGTTCAGAAACGTTTGTCATCTGCCCCACCTCTGCCTCAGTACTGGGGATCAAAACCAGAGGCACTTTACTACTGAGCCCAACCCTTTTAATTTTCAGTTATGGATGAGCACAATACCTTTATTTTGTTTGTTTATTTTTATGTGGTACTGAGAATTGAGCCTCACACGTGCTAGGTAAGCGCTCTACCACTGAGCTACAGCCCCAGCCCTAATTTTTAATTTTGAGACAGGGTCTTCTCCCTAAGTTACCCAGGCTGGCCTCAAATTCATGATTTTCCTGCCTCAGCCTATTGAGTAGCTGCAATTACAGGCATGGGCCACTGTGCCTAGCTTCTCTTTTCTCCTTTAAAATTCTGTTTGGGGTTGGGAATGTAGCTCACTGGTAGAGTACTTGCCTAGCATGTGCTTGTCCTGGGGTTTAAGCACCCCGCCTCCCCTCCCACCCCCCAAAAAATCTGGTTGCTGGCTCCATTTCCACACCCTCTCTCCTTTACCTATACCTGACTAATAGAATCTCTCCACTCTGGGTCTCTCTGCCACCCTTGACTATGGCTTTGTAGGACTGAGTCTGCTGACTGACAAGGAAGTGTCTGTCCACCGGACAGGGGCTTCTCTCCTCCCTGTACCAGGGCTGCAGGGCCTCTCTGCCCTGGGGGCTCTCAGTTCTCTGCTGTAGGACCTCTTGGGTCTTTGGGGATGTTTAACAGCATCTCTGGCCACTACCCATGAGATGCCCATGACCCTCTCTCCCTACTCCATTTTTGGCAATCAGAAATGTGTCCAGATACTGACATAGGTTCCCTAGGGGCACAGTCTCACTCTCTCTCACACACACACACACCCCATTTGGAAATCCTCCTGTGGAGAATGATTGGGGGAAGCAGTAATAGTAGCAGTAATGTTTCATCCCTTAGTCTGTCTTTTGGAATCTGACAAGAGTCAAACCATTTCCCTCCCTTACCCTCTTCTCCCTTTTCTCTCTCTTGGGCTTCCTAGGATCCTGGTAAACTGAGGAAGCATTCTTGTCCATGGGAATTGTGCTGCCTGCTTGGGGGCCACTTTCCCCTAGAGTCCCATATGGACTTAAGGGGAGCGATCCACAGCAGACGGCTTCAAAGGGCAAACTTGGTGGCTACTTCTGCCATTGGCCTGGACCCTTTATTTTGGAGGCCCTAGGATGGGCTGAGCTCCTGCATGTCTGGGAGGCAGCATGCTCCTCGTGCGGCCTTCAGTGCCCTGCTGGAGGTGGGAACCAGAATGGCCGGCAGAGAGGGTGGACACGAGCACACATGGTTTGCCTGGCATGTTTCTAAGTGTGTTCGTGCCCTGTGGTTAACCTTATTCCTGCAGTGGCCTCGTGAGAGGCATCATTACAGGCCCCATTTTATAGATGAGGATGTTGAGCCTCTGAGGGAGTTTGGTTTGTTCAAGACCGTATAGCTTTCTGTCTGTAAAGCTCTTTTTAATTAAATCCCGGTGTCATGCTTTAGAAGCCCTGGTTCCCCTGGGAATGCCCCCCCTCGCATGTGCTTACTCAGCTTGTTTGTAGTTCCTCCATTATGTTTTGTGATCTTCCTTGAATTTTCTCCATCATATCTGGCCTTTTGAAATCCACAGATTTTTGCATGATGTGGAAAAGTGGTTACAGAAAAACTAGGTCTGTTCAGTGAGAAAAAGGAAAATAAGTTTTGAACTTACTTGTACTTTTTTTCATGTTTTGGGAACTAACCTTTGGAATTCAACTAGATTCAGTACCAAACAGTTTAGGTGTAGACTGTGATGCCAGATTACCCAGTACCAGGTCAGGCTTTGGTGGAATGATTTAAGTTACATGGTCATTGACCGAGGAGCTCTTGTATTTCTGTGCTCTGGGTTCTACAGGATTCCGGTTTTGCTGAGTGGTGTTAAGAAAGGGAAGATATGTGGTCATTCTGTTAATTTGTTAATTTGGCTATTGGCTATTTGTCCAATTTTGGGGGTCCTCTCGTGTGCCCGAGTACTGGTGTAGGCGTCCAGAATCCAGATGTGAATGTTGCAGGGTGTGCTCCTCTTTCATGAAATTGGGACTGCAGTGGTGATGGAAAATTAAGTAGAAAACTGCACCAAGGTCTGAGCAGCACGCAGTGGTTAAAACTAACACAGGAACCACCTTACATAGAGCCTTCAGAGAAGACTGCACAGAAAGGGTCATTTGAAGATGTCACAGAGACCCCAGGGCACCAGGAGGGCATTGGCTTGTGTAGGAACTGGCAGGGATCGAGTGCATTGGAAAGATAACTCTTTGGGGAGCGGAGAAGGAGTACGTGCCGCCGAGGGCCAAGTAGGCGCCAGCTCGGGGGGTCTTGGGAAGAAGGAGGGCCTTGGCTTGCAGGGAAGTGATCTGCGGTTTTAACATCCTTCAGAGCCTTTTCTGGCTGCCTGCTGGAGAGGATCGAGGACGGGGTGCACTGCTGAAGGCTGGAGGAGCTGGTGGTCTAGATGTGGTCGATGTGGTGGGGGTGGGAGGGAAGCTGTGTGGGGTAAGAGGGAGACCTGCTGAAAGTCCTTTACGGAGCTGGTGCAGAGGACAGAGGGAAGGGCTTGAGTGACTGCACTGCGGACTAGTGCCTTTGGAGATTCTTGTGGATTCCCAAGAGGAGGTGAAAGCAGGTAGGCACATGAGTAGGGCAGACACTGGCCTTGGGGGAGTCAGCAGTGCACACAGTGCATTCACAGCTGTGGGGTGGCGACAGGGCCCGAGGAGAGCACTAGACAACCTGCTGGGATGACAAGAAGGAAGAGCTAGCAAAGGGGATGGCAGGGGAGGGGGTCACCACAGCCGAGAGAAGACCTCTGGTTGGAGAAAATGGTGGCTGCCGAGCGACTGAGCAAGACCAGGGCAGATGACATCAGTAGAGAGTGCAAGTTGGTCTGCGGGGAGCATGGTCTTCCATTGAGAGATATGATCTACACTCATGGAGACCTGGGAATGAATAGCCTCTGGCCATCCCTAACACTCTCAGCCTCCCTTACTGTAAGCTGTGTTGCCAAGAGCACTGAAAGGGTTAGTGCCTCTCTTGGAAATAGCAACATTCTTGAGGACTTTCTCAGAAGGAAAGTCATGCTTCAGAGTCACATGTAGCCGGGCACAGTGGTACATGCCTATAATCCCAGCAGCCTGGGAGGCTGAGGCAGGAGGATCATGAGTACAAAGCCAGCCTTAGCTACTTAGCAAGGCCCTAAGCAACTTAAATGTCATGTTTCTCATTGTGGCTCTTATCTTTGGCCATTTTATTTGAAGTCTCTTACTTTACACAGAGTTAGAGGGTTGTTAAAAATCTCGATATATTGTTTCGCGATTCTTCGTTGCACCCTTTTTTGCACACTTCTCTGCGGAGATACACATCTCTGAAGTCCGTGTGTGTGAGATCTAGTTAAGTCTCCAATTTAGTGACATACAAAATGCGTGCTGTTTTTACTTGTTCGTAAGTTGAATTAATAAGGGTGACATAATTATTAAACATACATATTTACAGTTTATTAGGACAGCATATGTGGATGTAAGAATTTAGAAATTAAATTTATCAACAGAGGAAGAGGAGCAGGCTTTGCAGGGAGAGGCTGAGTCATGCTCTTAGGTTGGGTTTGAGGTGCAGCCCCATCTTCTAGCAGGAATGTGCATGCTGGGAACTGATGCCCTGTGGAAAGTGGGGGTGACCTGACTCTGGATGACTGTGTCCCGTCTAAGCTTCAGCTTGGGCTTTCTGCCACTTCCACAGAGTGCTGTTTGGAAGTGGAACTTACCTTTGACCGAGAACATTTTGTGATCAGAGGGGCCTTGTCTCCAGGCTTCCACATATGGCTTCCCACAGGGTTATTTCTGATACGGATATGGAGTTCCTGTGTGGAGTTTTTTTTTTTTTTTTTTTTTTTAAATATTTATTTTTTAGTTGTAGGCGAACAGAATATCTTTATTTTATTTTTATGTGGTGCTGAGGATCGAACCCAGTGCCTCACGCATGCTAGGCGAGCACGCTACCACTGCGCCATAACCCCAGCCCCTGTGTGGAGTTTTTAAAAGAAAAATTTAAACTACATCATGGGGAGATTGATCAGGTGTGCTGCTTATTTAAAACTGCGGTGGCACACGCCTATGATCCCAGTAGCTTGGGAGGCCGAGACAGAAGGATCACAAGTTTGGCGCCAGCCTCAGCAACTTAGCCAGATCCTGTCTCAAAATAAAAAATGTAAAAACAAAGGGCTGGGGATGTAGCTCAGTGCCACTGGATTAAAAAAAAAAAAACCCTCAAAATTGCTCATGAGAGCAGTGTTATAATTTGTTTTGATTGTGTGTCAGAATATTGACATGGAGGTTTTAGACAAGGCCTCTGGCAGCTGCTGATTGGCATCTCTAAACAGAGGGAAGTGTGGCTGGTGGCGGACTCTTTAGGCTATGGAAGGCTGTGTAGTTGTCTTTTCTGTCCTGCTGGAATAACCTGGCTGGGGCAGTGACATTGACAGCATTTGAGTGGCAAACCATAGACAACAGTCCTTGCTCAGGCTGTTCACCGTTCCAGGACTTGTTCCATAGCTGCGTCTTCCGTGTGTGTCAGTGACAGGTGGTTCCTGGGCCTCACCTCGTCCTCCTGATTCAGAATCTTTCAGGAGGAAACTTAGGAATATCTCCCTTTTTTATGGCCACTCTTTGTGAAACTTCAGGTTTTTTCTTATTCAGCTTCCTAGTTCATGGTTCCTAATTCCCTCCAGTGTAATTTAGGTAATTCTCAAGTAGATGGTCTTGTAGTCCTTTCTCTTACACTGGAATCTGCACTTTAAACTAGCCCATCTGGTGAGTCTGATGTAGAACAAAGCTCATGAGAGCCACTGCCTGTGAAATGTCAGCAGCCAAGTGACTCCCTGTGCCCTACAGCATGGGCTGGCTTTGTTGGTCTTGGTGTCCTCCTTAACCTTAAGACTTAAAAAGCCTTCACTGTCCCCCTGCCAGCTCTGTTCCCCATGTCCTCATCGTTGCCTTTCCCTTGGACCTAGTCTCTACTGACTAGAGGATCAAGATGAAGCTGCATGAAGGCCAGGGCTCTCTCTGTCCTTGTCTTCAGTGGGCTCATCACATGGTTTAGATTTCCTCCCACAGATGCTGAGGTTCACCGTTGTTTATGTGAAAATCTGAAGACCGCTGCTTATCTAGTGTTTGCCTCTGTCCACTAGGGAGGGTGCTTGCAGAGTTCTCCCAGGGGTGACCAGCCAGTAGTTGTATTGCCACCTTACTGTGACAGCAGCTCTGTGTAAAGCCACACTGAGATTGGGACTGTGTCTCACTGATCAAACTGGAGAATGTGGGGAAATGTTTGAATGTGAGCCTTAGTCCATAATTGTTATTAATTTAAGTATTTGTATGTTTTTAAGAATTTATATCTATTTCTTTTATCATACTGGCTCCACTTGCATCATGAAAATTGCTGAGAAAATCTGTATGTAGGGCCTTCAAAGAATAACCTTTGCTCCAAAATTCTTAACAGTAGCTTAGTATAAATCCTTTTATCTGTTTAGACATATCCCTATTTGTTCTGGCAATAAATATCAGCTGGGAAACATAGTCTAAATACAAAATATAATATGTGGCTTGTGGCACATAACAAGAAACTATAAATTGGGGAAAATTAGCCAGTCCTGTGGTATCAGGAACATTCTATGTACTGTAAATACAGTTGACCTTCTGTATCTGTAGGTTCTGCATCTGTGGATTCAGCCAACTGCAGGTGGAAATTAGTTTCTAAGTAACACATACATTATTCTTTAAAAGTGATATAAGAACTATTTATGTAACACTTTCCTTCTGTTAGGTATTAAAGGAATCTAATTTAGAGAATTCAGGAGGCTATACCTAGATTATAAGCAGACAGACCATTTTATATGAGGGTCTTGAGCATGGACAGATTTGTTATCTACAAGAGTCCTCCCCCTGTGACACTAGGAATGACTTTTAGAGTCCAGAGTCTGCTTAGGATAGCCCTTTCTTCAACAAAACCTCCTCATTGGAAACATAAACCATGCCCACAGATACACGCAACTCTTGCACTTTATGGAAAGTAGAGACCAGGTCAGAGATTTCCTTAAGACTAAGGGAGATGTGCTGTGTACTTACTCAGAACTAGCAACACAATGTCTGCTTGCCTATTAGCAGCAAGCAGAAGAAGTGTTTACCAGGGATTCCTGAGAAATTAGTGACCACCATTAGGATTTGGTAGACATTGATATTGCTGGATGGGAACAGTCATAGTCAGCCATGGTGCCCACACAGTGCCTTAGTGTCTGAAGGCAGATCGGACCTCTCAGAGCCAGTCACCCTAACTTCCTCTTGCCTTTCCCACAATCATCTGGAATGGCTGTAAGGGTTAAGTCACCAGTAAACAATTGACCCAATGAGTAATTGGCCAAGAAATCAAAAAGTTATTGTAGTTAATATTCCTGAAAACTGTTTCTTTACAGGTTTTTAGTCAGTTGGTAATCCTCAAATTGGTCATAAGCAAATGACTGATGTCTGTTAAGATGCTGTAACTGAGTTGACACTTACGGGTTGGCTTGGTCTATCACCTTGTCCCCATGAGACTAGATTGGGCACTGCCTGATTTTTAGGCTTTGTGAGAACTCCTCCTGGGTAGCTTTCCAATTCTGAAGGCTGTGGCCATGGGGCAGGTGAAGGGAATAGCAGCACTACTTGCCTCAGCTTTACCGTGGCCCTTCTGTTTTCCAACTTTTTTTGACCTGGAAGATTTACCTAGAAATGATCCTGATCCAACTTGCTCATTTTAAGTTATTTCCCTATTGAATTGAGATCTTAAATTTTAAGATAATGTTATTTTTTAAAAAAATCAGTAAACACCAAGCAAAAACACAGAAACACAACAACCATTATTCTATTCATCTGAATAGTTGTGTTCTGTTTCTTTTTTTTTTTTTTAAATGTTTATTTTTTAGTTGTAGGTGACAGAATATCTTTATTTTATTTTTATGTGGTGCTGAGGATCGAACCCAGTGCCTTATGCGTGCTAGGCGAGCACGCTACCACTGCGCCATAATCCCAGCCCCTGTGTTCTGTTTCTTACCAATTGATCTGCATCATCTTAGCATGATCATCCTTCTTCCAGGTGGTAGCTGTGTACTCTAACTGGGCATGTTCTGTTTTGTGACTCTAGAGCTTGCATAGTCAGCCATTGCAGGGTCCTTCTGGGGGAATCAGATGGACAATACTGCAGAGCTGTCTTGTTCCACCTGGTGATGTTGGTGTCATTTTCTAATACTAAGTGGAGGTTATGGAGGGTCACATTCCAGATAGTCAGAGAAGGAGTAACCAAGAAGCATGTCTCTGAGACCTCACTGGGATGTGGCCATGGGGATTGGCTGGGTCTCCAGGGCTGCTCTGGAAGGAGTTAATGCATTTCTCCCCGTTCTTTGCAGGTCTCTCTTCTCACTGTTTGGAACACAGGGTGTTTTGAAGACATTATACTGTATACTTGGGCACTTACTGGAAGATAACTTATTTTTTGTGTGTGAGGAATGCCAGAATAAACTTTATTATGCACATTCTCGGTGCACATCTCTACGTCCTTAGGGTAGAATAAAAGGTATATGGGAAAAACAGTTGGGACTGGTTACACAAAGCTATGTGCTAGTAATGATCCTTCTAGAAATGCATAGTGAAATCTAAAATTAAGGAATACAAGAACAAGTGAGAGTTTGCCCTTAAAGGTAGTCTGATGGATGGAATGTGACTGATGTTGAGACTGTTAAGTAATGATGACAAGCAAAAGTGACCCAGGCAAAGAGCATGTGGTCCAGTTGAGTGAAAAAGACCAGGGTAGGTGAGTGGGATGCACCCAGAAGCCTGTGGATTGGTGAGCTTTTGTTTACAAGCTGTTCTTCAGTGGCTCAGAATGTTTAGCCAGTTTCTCTCCCTGGCCATACTGACCTCCTCCTTCTGTGTTTATGAATTTGACATGAACTGATTCCCATGCATAAAATACTGATGTGTATTTTAAGGCTTTGAACAGATGCTATTATATTGCCTTCCAACAAGAGCCATCTATCAGGTCACTCATATCACACCACCCTCCCAAAACTGGGGGCTCTCATCTTGTTCTTGGTAGGAGAAAATGATGTCATCTTACTTTGATTTGCATTTTTCCTTTTAATTACTAGTAAGAATTAAAGTGCTACGTTTAGAGACATGGTCATTACTTAAGTTACTTGGTTCCTATCCTGTTAGATTTGCTCAGAACACTGTAGCAAACTAGTCAGCCTTTTGATGAGGAGGGGAGCAGAGAGGTTCAGCATGGGGGCTCTGGGACTGGTCTTGAGTGAACTCCTCCCTTTGGGAGGGACAGCTCCTAACAGCACTGCTTGCTAGGCCTGGAACTCAGAGCCTGGCACAGGGTATTTGAGAAGTGAAGATGGGCCAAGAGGAAGAGAAAATGACACTTGCATTACTATTTGTGTGGCCTTGTGTGTTTCAGGTCTTTCCCCTGGTTAATTAGCCTTTCCTTTGTCCTGTTTGCTCCCCGGTGGGTTTAGTCATGGAGAGCATCAGTTTTTATGCAGCCAGGCCTTGTACTTTCCCTTTAGGGCACCATGCCCTGCTGCGTGATAATTGGCCTTGAACTTTTTTCCTCTTAAATCTTTTCTTTTATTCTCATTGTAAAGGTGCATACATGTTAATGTTGGAAAATTTGGTAAAGCATCCATCAAAATAATAACAACATTCCCTGTGGAACTTCAACAAATAGAAATGACTGTGGGCCCTTGGCAGATGTGCGAGGGAGGGGACCTGTGTTTTAAGAGTTTTGCTGGAGGTGAAGCTCGGTGGTAGAGCACTTCCATAGCATGCAGGGGTCCTGGGGCTTGGTACTCAGCACCCCCCCTCCAGCCCCCAAAGCTTTACTCATGATGTTTGGGGGCCAGTAGTACTTTCAGAATTTCAGTACTTTACATTTCATGACTAAGACCTTTTTACCACTTTTACATTACAGAATATTCATCTTAATTATCTTCTAGTACTTGTACAGTTTTTTTTTTATATTCTTCATAATTTTCTACTGGTTCTTCTGATTTCAGGATTTTCCCCTCAAAGTGGAATGCTTTTGGGTTCTACATGCAGAATTATTAAAAAGTAAACTGTGAAAGACACTCCCCCATGGTATAGCCAGCAGATAGCTTTACTGAGGTTTTTCTAAGAACAGGTTCAAATAAAGTCAGTAAGGAAAAACTTACTTTATAGTACTGTTCTATAACTTTTTTTTTGACTTAGTATATTTTAATTACTTAAAATATAATTAATAACTTTTTCTTAAGGTTTAAAAACAATATTATTACTATCTGTTGCCTTAAATAATGGTTGTTTTGCAGGTGTGGTGGCACATACCTCTAGTCCTAGATGCTGAGAGGCTAAAGCAGGAGCATCACAATTGTGTTTGAGGCCAACCTCGGCAGCCTAGTAAAACCCCCTCAAAATAAAAAAATGAAAAAGGCTGGAATGCAGCTTAGTGGTAGAGCACTCCCATAGCATCAGTGGGCCCTGAGTTCAATTCCCAGCACCTCCCAAAACAAAGCAGTTGTTTTGTGTTACCTCCCAATTTTTTTGTCTATTAGGAATTTAGGCAGGCCATTCTTCCACCCACATGACTTTGTTAAACTGGGGTCATTTGAGATCTGCCTTATTTTTTATGGCTGCATATTATTCCACTATAGATCCTTACTATAGATCTATTTAATTTGATAAGCATTTAGTTTTTCCAGTTTTTCAGTATTTAGGCAGGGTGTGATACTCATTTTTGTATGGATGTTTTAGCACACCTTTCTCTAGTTACTTTCCTAATCATCTATTACAAGTGGAACTACTGGATCAAAACCAAAACAAACCAAAAAATGCACATTTTCCCCTGTGACATTCTTTTCCAAAGGCATACTAAGTTGCAGTTTCACCAGTACTTGAGATTACCATTTCTCTGTACCCTCATTAACTACTGCACTGATTTTTTTTTTTTAAATGATGGCCATACTGATGGGTGGAAAATAGTTCATCATTGCATTTCACTTCTTTGATAATTAGTGACGTAGAACTTTTCACAACAGCTTTATTGAGATGTAGTTCATATATCATACAATTCCTTCTTTTAAAGTGCTCAGATGGCATTGTGTAGTCATTCCACAGTCACTTGTATAGCAGTTTTCATCACCCCAGGAGGAACTTCTGCCCTACTTGCAGTCACTCCCTGCTTCTCTTTTTTTTTTTTTTTTTTTTTTTAAATAGTTTTTTTAGTTGTAGATGGACACAATGTCTTTATTTTATTGCTTTGTATGTGGTGCTGAGGATCGAACCCAGGGCCTCACGCATGCAAGGCAAGCGCTCTACCGCTGAGCCACAATCCCAGCCCCTCCCTGCTTCTCTTGAACCCCAGCTCTAGCCAACCACAAACCTACTTTCTGCCCCTATTATTTAATAGAAATGGAATCATAACAACAAATGGTCTTTTGTGACTTCTCTTCATGAAAATACTATTTTTTAAAAATTCATGTTGTAGCTTTTGTCAGTATTTACTTTTTATGGTTGAATAATATTCCATTTTGGTTACACCACATTTTATCTTTCCCTTCATCAGTGTTGATAAGCATTTGACTGGTTTGCATTTTTTGACTGTAATAAGTAGTGGTGCTGTGAATATTTCCTTTTTTTTTTTTTTAAACAAATTGAAGTGCAAATATGTCTTTTTAATTGAGTACGTACCTACAGTGGAACTGTGAAGTCATGTGGCCATTCTGTATTGAGGCTGCACCACTGTACATTCCCCCTGCAGTGCCTGAGTGTGTCACTGTCGCCACATTCTCACACATTCTGTCCTACAGTTGCTGCTGGTGTTTAATATCCATCTCTTGTTATAGCCATCCTGGTGAGCGTGAGGTGGCATCTTGTGGTTTTGATTTGTATTTCTCTAATGGTTAATGATATTGAATATCATGAGCTTATTGGCCATTTGATATCTTTTTGGAGAAATATCTGTTCAACTCTCTTGCCTTTATATTTTTATTTTTATGTTACCAGGGATTGAACTCAGGGACTCTTTCTATTTTTATTTTTTAAAAATAAGATGGGTTTAAGACAGGGTCTCCCAGGTTGGCTTTGAACTTGGGATCCTATTGTATTAGCCTACAGAGTCGCTGGCATTACAGGTGTGTGGACACTACCACACCCAGCACCTTTGCCCGTTTATCACCTGTATTTTTGGTGGTATATCTAAAAAAACTACTGCCTAAACCTAGGACATGAAGATGTTCTCCTGCGTTCTTTGGTTCATTTTGAGTCAGTTCCTGAGGATGGTGTGGGGGAGGGGTCCACGTTTCCTCATGTGGATACCCAGTGGCCTGGTCTCATCTTCTCCCCTCTTTTTCCTCCTTCCCTCCCTCCTCTCTCCTCCCCTTTCTTCCCCTTTCCTTCCCTTCCTCCTCCTCCCTATTTTTTTGGGGTGTGTGTGTGTGTGTGTGTGTGTGAGGGTGTTACTGAGATTGAACTCAGGGCCATTTGACCACTATGCCACACCTCCGGCCCTATTTTGTATTTTATTTAGAAATAGGGTCTCGCTGAGTTACTTAGTGCCTCACTTTTGCTGAGGCTGGTTTTTAACTTGCAATCCTCCTGTCTCAGCCTCCAGAGCTGCTGGGATTACAGGTGTGCGCCACTGCGCCTGGCTCCTTTTCTTTTCTTTGTGTGTGTGTGGTGGGAGTGGGCCCCAGGGCCTCATACAGCTGATGTGAGCTGCACTCCCAACCCTTGGTGTTATCCTTTTTTCGCCACCAGTTGAAAGGACTGTTCTTTCTCTGCATTGTCTCAACATTAAGGCAAACATATTTTCATGCTGCTTCTTTCTTTGTATTCTGTGAAGTATTTATGCATATTCTTTGCCCAGCTTTCCAGTGGTATAGTATGGTTTTTTAATTCCCAAAAGGCTGTTTGTATATGAGAATACCAACCATTTTTTCCTCAGTTTTTGCCCTTTTTAATCTCTATTCTTATACGCCTGTGTTAAGAAATTTTTCTCATCCTCATTTTCTAAAGATAGACCTTTTCTGCATTTTACTTATTTTATTCCATCTGGAGCTTATTCTTGTATTTCAGGTAAAATACCAGTCAGTGATGCCTGCCACTCCCCAGTTTGGAGGGACACACGTGTCTGTTTCTGGATTTATTCAAAGAACTCTAGAGTGCCCAGCGCTTAGGGAGACTGAGACAGGAGAAAGCCAGCCTCAGCTAGGTTTTGATGAACCTTTTACCAGTACCAAAAAAAAAAAAAAGAACTCTAGAGTGTGTTTTAGAGTCTGGCAATATGGATTCCCCTTTATTCTCATTGTCTTAAAAGTTGTCTTGGCTCCTGCAAAAACAAAATCATATGAATGTGTTGAGGGCTTGGGTGGGTGGGAGGCGTACAACACTTAAGTTTTTGTAGTCTTTAAAATGAAGTTTCTTGTCTAAGCACTCTCCCTCTGTTCTTGGTGCCCACCTGGGCAGTGGGGACATTGGGAGAGTCTGAAGGGTGCTTCTGCAGGCCACCTGCCGTTCATCATAACCCTTTTAGCTCACTGAACACCAGCCTGGGAGAGGTGAGCAGTAAATGTGCCCCTTGTGTTTGTGAGTACTTGCAACAACTGTAGCACTGGACAGGAGTGGCAAGTTACACGGGAAAAGCAAGACCCGGGACACAGGACACGTGTTCTGTTCAGCTCCACTCTCCAAGTTGCTTTAAAGATGCATGTCATGTTGACAATAGGTAGAGTCGTGTCCTCCATCCACAGGCAAATAGTAGAGCAAGTTTTTAATTTGTCCTATGGTTTCCAATGGTGCTGACGTATGGTCAAGTATAGCGCAAAAGATGCTATTCTAAACATATCCCAAATGAAAGGCACTGAGCTAATTTTTGGTAATTTAACAAAATCTTCTTATAATTTAGTTGTAGGTCTAGAATTTGTACCTAATTTTTATGTTTTCCTTTTGTGTAATATTTCTGTAGTTTAAGAAGCAGTGAAAGGACATTTGCATGGTCTCTAGAGCCAGCCAGTTGTCAAGAGTACAGAAGGGAGAGGACAGTAGATGAGGAACCTTAAAGATAATGGGGCAGGTGTCGGGTGTGGACCTTAGTCTTGGTTTGTGCAAACCAGCTGTAGTAGACATCTTGTGTGCGGGTAAAGGAATATCATGGGATATTAGCTACTAGAGAAGAATAGTTACTTGTTTTCTGAGGTGCAGTGATGGTATCCTTTCTACTTTCCTGCATGTTTGAAATTTTATAAATGCAAAAGAAAGATAGCTAAGCGAGGGCCGGGCATTTCTCACTTCCGTTCACATCTCCATTCCCGGTGACTTGTGGTTAGACTTGGACCATTGACACTGAATACCTGCAGGGGTGCAGTCAGAATTTGCTTATCGACTCTCCATTTAAAATTGCAAAATCCCTTGGTGAGTAGAGGGCTTCCAGCTTGTGCGCCACAATGGGAAGCTAGTTAAATGAACATAGTTATAAGATGCTTTCATTACAGGTCATACCAATACCTATGGGACAACCCAGCAGTATAGGGTAGGACCTGGAGAAACACACACAGACACATACATGTGCGTGTTTACAGGATAGGTCTACATATCAGATCCGAAAGTATTGATTACGGTTCATATGTGTGTATCGTCATAGGGAAAAAGTCTACTACACTTTTTAGTAGTGGACCCCTGGATTGGGGGCTTTTATTATTGTTAGTTATTTCCTTAATAGTTTTGTTACTTTACAAACTTTCCTGCTGTGTTAGTCAACCTTTTCTTCACAGTAACAAATACCTGAGAAAAACAGCTTAGAGATGGAAGGCTTTTTTTGGTTCATGGTTAAAGAGCTTGCTGTCCATGGTTGGCTGGCTCCACTGCTTTGGGTCTCAGGTGAGGCAGAACACATGGCAGAAAGGCATGTTGGAGGAAAACTGCTCATGGCAGCCAGGGACATTGAAGTGGAGAGTGAGGACAGGGCCAGGACTTCCTCTGAGTGTGTCCCACCTTCCTACAGTTCTCACCATCTCCCAGTAGTTCACTCAGATTAGTAATCCATTGATGAGGCCAGAGCCACCATGGTCCAGTCATTGCCTAAGTGCCCCCCGTGAACACTGCTGTATTGGCACAAGCCTTTAGCACAAGTCTTTTGGGGGACACTTTATATCCAAAGCACAACAGCTGCAATACATGTTTATTGCCTTTATACCTAATCAAGAAAAGGTAAACAGAAGGAATAGAGGCTATTTTCTCATGGGATTCCTGTGCTTCTGCATTCAGAGTGTTCTGCCGTAACCAGAATTTTGCTTTTGTTTTAGGTCATTCTCGGTCTTCTAGGAGTTGTGCTCCTTAGTGCAACCACCTGGCTTTCCTTCACATTTATTTTCTGAATTCTCATAAGGCTAAAACCCAGATAGAAAATCATAATTTTTAAAAATAATCTTAATTAAGAAATATTTTTAATTTCTTGTAACTGTATAGTTTTGATTCTTTTATAAAAATATCGTAGTGATGGTATGTTTTAGGAAAGATAAAAGGTGCTGTGTACTCAGGATAGGTGTAGCAGAATATTAGAGAATATCCAGAACCTCTGAACTGTGGACGCTGTTACTGCAGAGTAGGAGGATTATATTCTCTTACGTGGTCTTTGCAGTTAGTTTGTGTGAAGAATGTTGGTAGTTTGTAAAGAATAAGACTCCACAGGTCATTTTTTCCATTTTCTTTGCAGTTTAGAGATATGCTTGGTCTGGTTTCTTGTTTCAGACAGATAAAGACAGCAAACTCTGTATTTTTAGCAGATCATCAAATATTTTTTGAAAAAGATTGCCAAATGTCAGAGTGGTGATTTTATTGAAAGACAAAAGCATTTCGTAAGAAAGCAGTTGACTAGCCGGGTGCAGTGGCTCAAGCCCGTAATCCCAGCACTTTGGGAGGCTAAGACAGGAGGACCACGAGTTCAAAGCCAGCCTCAGCAACGGCGAGGCGCTAAGCAATTCAGTGAGACCCTGTCTCTACATAAAACACAAAATAGGTCTGGGGATGGGGCTCAGTGGTCGAGTACCCCTGAGTTTAATCTTCAGCACCAAAAAGAAAAAGAAAGCAGGAGACTCATACAGGATGGTTGCATTAAGGGTAGGTGCGGCAAGGCAGGGCCCTCTCTCAAATTGCAAGCGAAATCCAAAAACATGCCCAGAAAACAGAAGATGGTGCTGATTCTCTTTGCAACTTCAGTTATTTGCAGTATGTTGTAGTTCATCCTGCTTTGCTTGGCAGACTTCTTACTTTGGTGGAGCCTATGAAATTGCTAGTGTTTGGCCCTCGGGGACCTACAAAAGCAGCACTTTCCTGTGGTTTAGCCTGCTGTAATAATACACAGCTCTTCCAGTAGTTGTATGTAGTGTGGAGTGAGTTGGGTTTGGCGGCTGCAGTCCATAGTGTCATTTTCTTGTTTGAATGGTGGAACTTGAATCAGCGTTGCATCTCAGTTGGGTTGGTTTCTTTGCTTCTGGATCTTCTTAAAGTCACTGATGGATAAAAGAGAAACACACCATCCTCCTCTCTGTAGTTGGTATTATTTGAAACTTTCACATTTATGAAATAATGAATATGAATTGAAACTCTAAAAGCTTAATAAAATACTTTTGTTATTTTGTTTTGTTTTAGTCTCAAATGCAGACATCAGTGGGAATTGTACCCACACAAGCAATTGCAACAGGCCCCACAGCAGACCCTGAAAAACGCAAACTGATACAGCAGCAGCTGGTTCTACTGCTTCATGCTCATAAGTGTCAGCGACGAGAACAAGCCAATGGAGAGGTTCGGGCCTGCTCTCTCCCACATTGTCGAACCATGAAAAATGTTTTGAATCACATGACTCATTGTCAGGCTGGGAAGGCCTGCCAAGGTAAGTGCCCTTTTCTGAACTAGTGGCAGTGACCAGGGTGGAATGTACCGTTGTTATTGTTCAGGAGCTCTTGAGGTCAGAAGACTCCTGCGGCCGAAGTCCCACCCTTTGTTGTAGCCTAGGACTTGTTGCTCTCACATCCCCCACGCCCAGTCTTAGCTGCCCCTGCGAGGGCTACCTGCTGAGGGGAAAGGCACCTTGATTTTCTGTTTCTCTGCAACCCTCGCCTGCTTGAGGCTGTGTCCGAGTTTGCTCCTCCTCCTCTTCATAGAAGACTTTCGTCACTTCTTGAATACTCCTTGCTGTAAACGTCTAAACAGTCTGTTTGGGGCAACAAACACAGCACATGCACAGTCGGGCAAACATCCTTCCCGTACCCTGGCGTCTGTCTTGTGGTTGTTTCAAGGACTCAGGCCAGCAGTGGCCCACTGCCTTGCTCCTCTGCCCTAGGTCTTGAGGCTACTCCAGTGACAGCCAGGTTGTCCTGAGTAGCTGGCAGTCACACAGGGAACTGCACCTTTTCATCCCTAGGGAGGTAGGGATGAAAATCAGGCACATCATGTGCCCCCTTTACCCTCTTTTACCAGACACCAACCATTTCTGTTACCAGCTGTACTTTCCTATTATCTTTATCCTCTTTGCTTCTCTTCTTTCTTGTGCTCATAAGCCCTGGGGAAAATATCTCCCTGGTCTCCCTCTCTTCTACGGTTAGATTTGTGAGTTCCCAGAGTAACCCTGATTGTGGTAGAAGCACAGAGAAGGGTAAGGTTAGATGCTGGAGATAAAGCCTAATCACCAGGGTCAAGTGCCCTCTCAAGTACTTTCCAGAGCGCCCAAGCTCCCTTCTGGAATCTCCACAGTCTTCTCATTTGCTTCTTGAGCTGTCAGTCTTCAGCTGTAGCATTTAGGTGGTTTCATCTTTAAACACAATTAAGATTTTTATTTTAAATAGTGGCATTACAGAACTATGATTGTTCCACTTTTCATTGCAGTTAATTATTTTAGGTTGAATAGCTTCGTTTTGTGGGCTGAACCTTAATCACCCATCATTCATAACATTGCTTACGTGGGAAGTTTTTGTTTGGAATTCTCAACAGTCAGCTTACAAACTTTTTGGAAAACAGCCTGTTTGTAAGTTGAGGACTGCCTAACTATGTTATGGTTACACTTGTTACCATTTTCTTATGGAATCTGGCATTATAATTTAGGTGTAATTGAAAGTGTGACGATTTGGATAGAAAAATAACATCTCGTTGTTTTTCTGGTCATAGTTGCCCATTGTGCATCTTCACGACAAATCATCTCTCATTGGAAGAACTGCACACGACATGACTGTCCTGTTTGCCTCCCTTTGAAAAATGCCAGTGACAAGCGAAACCAACAAAGTAAGTGAGCACGGGGCCAGAGAAGCTCGGAGATGAGGTTAGAAGCTGTTTCTAGAGAGTGCCGAGAGTAGGTAGGGAGTGGGCAGGGGTTTCCAGCCACAGAGCGCAGGGGTGAGGCAGGGTGGACAGAGACCCAGGTGCAGCCAGGCTCAGAGGGTAGATGGGCTGCCAGTAAACATGAATGGCCATGGTCGTTGGACTTCTGTTTACCCCCACTGCTCCCCGTCTTGCGTACATATACTTGATGGAGCGCAGAACAGAAGGTCGCTTTGGTGAAAGAGCTGATGTGAAGACATGGTATTTTCTACCAGATACTAAGTGATTTCACTAAGTATCACCAGATAACTAAGAATTTACTGCCATGTCACTTTTAATGGTGGTAATATCGGGACGTATAGGTAGGGCACTGCTTTTGGAATTAAACACCCTTCTAAAGTATGTCTGAAGGCCCTGTTGTCCGGGCTGGGTCAGTGTAATCCCGCAGTAGGCATTTGTGAACCTTTTTTTCTACATAGAAATGCAGTTCCCAGACCTACTTGTATAACTAACAATTTATTCAGCTTCCCCTACCCCAGGACTGGCACATCCTGATCATTCCCATTGTTTGTCATCTTTCAAGCTGTCTATGTAGCCCTTGGTACAATTCTATGCTTATCTCTGTTCATCGGGAGGCCTGCATGTGGCCTCCAGGGTCCCTGCTGTTTGTTGGCATCAGAACAGTAAGAAGGATGAATATCTCTTCCCATTTTTAAGGCCTTGCCCTTTTATTTCAGAGGTGAAACTTGGTCTTTGGGTATGGAGGACAGCTAGGAAGGGCCCTTTGGGCCCTCCTTCAGTGATCTTTCAGTGTGGCAGTCTTAATCTTTCTTACCCTGTCTCATCTATGCCACCCTTCTTCCTCCCTGATTTTGTTCCAAGTGTTTGTTCTTCATGCTTCTCTGTCATCTTCCTTGGACCCCTGCTTCTTGGGGAATACTGCTGCTTTTCTTGCTGGCTTTCTCTGAGTGGCACAGGCATAGATGGACTAGCGCTTGGATCCTGAGAGTGCCCTGGAGTGGAGTTCAAGTGCTGCCCACTTGACTTTCTGTATGCGTCTCACCCTCCTGAGGGGGCTGCAGGCTGGGGCTGCACAGGCTTCATGAACAACAGGGCACTCTCAGCACACAGAGAAATTTCCGGGTTATTGGGGCCTGTTATCCTTTCTTTCAACAGAGGAGTCACAATAAATTTCTTTCAAAAGTCAGTTTCCTGAATCAGTTAAATTATTCTTTAATTGAACAAAATTTTGAATTTTTAATACATAGTTGCCCTAGATATCTCTTACATAAAGTGAAGTTCTAAGATCATGGGTCTTCCTAGAACCAGATATTTAGAATAGTAGGTCTTGTGGAATATAGTCTGTTTTTCCTCTAAGTTACTACAAAACTTTTTTTTAGTATATTGTGTTGTTTAGATTTCTTGTGCTTTAAGACATATTCCAGTAATAGGCTCTTTTAAGTGTCCAAATACTCATTGTTGAATTTATAGTTGTTTAATATTAATTTCATGACTAACGAGCTAGGATTTCATCCTTAACATTTAATTTGGGATTGTGGTGTTTCTGGGATTTTTTGTGTACAGTATATACTGCCATGGCAATTGTAAACTTTTATGATTTCTCTTTTTAAGAAATACCTATGTGGTTTTTGTTTCAAATAAAGAAAAGAAATGTATGTGGTTTATTTTTCTTAACCTCCTTACAACTGCTTAAATGTTGTGAAAACTGACTTGGTACATGCTCTCTCAAGTGGTAAGCCACAGTCTTCCTACTAGTCATACCAGGAGGTGTTGCCAGGGTAATTTCATACTGTAGAGTCTCAAGGAAGGTTCAGATGAGCTCCATGCAAGGTGTTGGTAGTTTTTTGTGAAAAAGAAAACACTTCTAAAATTCTAAATGCTTCTTAAATTAGGTTTCAGCTTTGAGTGTGTGCATTTGGCTCTAACAACTATAGTGCTAAAAACTATAGTTTTGTGAGGAGAGTTGCTTATAAAGTGAAAAAGTTTTTAGCAATATTGATTTTGTAGATTTTTGTTATTATTTTTGTCTTCTAAAGCGAATTGAACTTACAGTATGTGAACCTGCTGTAGGAACTGAGAGAGGAAAAATGAGACTTTGATCCTCCAGTAGGTTAAGATTCGAGTCTAGAGAGAGAACATAAGCATTAAAAAGAACATGATGGAGCTGGGGTTGTGGTTAGCATGTATGAGGCACTGAGTTCAATCCTCAGCACTGCATATAAATAAATAAATAAAAATAAAAGGTTCATCGTCAACTAAAAAATAAAAGGAAAAGAAAAAAGAACACGATGACTGGGCACAACACAGAAGTGCACGCCTGTGATCCCAGCAGCTTAGGAGGCTGAGGCAGGAGGATGGCAATTTCAAGGCCAGGCTTGGCAACTTGGAGACCCTGTCTCAAAATTAAAACTAAAATTCACAGCTGTGGGTATAGCTCAGTGGTAGCACACCTGTGGGTTTAGTCCTCAGTACCAAACACCACTTGATCACCATCACCACCATGTGATGGTGTTCCTGCTCAGGATTCAAGTGGGAGCGAGCCAGGTGGTTGGTGGTCCTTGGGTGAGGCAAGAATTGCTGTGTGCCTGGATTGGCTTGATGGAGCTTAAAAAAGTATCAATGGAAGGACACTCTGGATAGCAGGAACGGTGCTGGCACAGCAGAAGCCTGTGAGGGTGATTTGGTTGGATTCAGGTTGGCTGTGGTGAGCTGCTGAAGATCAGGCTTTACTGAGCCCCCTAGAACGTGTTCTACGGAGTTGTGAGCAGGCAAGCATGGGACTCTGCCCTCTGGCCAGTGTCTCCCACGGGTGCTAAGCTTACCCAGTACACACCTCTATGGTTGGCCTACATTCCACTCTTATCTTCTGTGATTGGTCTCTCTACCCAGAGAATCTTTTTTGACCTGTGTTGAGATTGTTTGATTTTTTTTTCTTCGAAATTTTTTTTTTAAGAAATTCTATAATCAGCCGGGCGCGGTGGCTCAAGCCTGTAATCCCAGCACTTAGGGAGGCTGAGACAGGAGAATCGCTAGTTCAAAGCCAGCCTCAGCCGTGGTGAGGTGCTAAGCAACTCAGTGAGACACTGTCTCTACATAAAACACAAAATAGGGCTGGGGATGTGGCTCAGTGGTCGAGTACCCCTGAGTTCAATCCCCAGTACCACAAAAAAAAAAAAAAAACAAAAAAAGCTGTAATTATTGATCTTGAGTTATCCATCTATTATAGAGATACTCCGCTTTTATTTAATAATTAGGACTTTTCCTTTGGCAAACCTGGCATCTGACCTTCAGTAAATTCTGGGTGGGTAAGTGCCTGAGTTCCTCTGCTTGGACTTATGCGGCCTCCTGGGTGAGATTTGGGCCCTATCCCCAGACCTCCTATATTAGAGGCTTTTTTTTTTTTTTTTTTTTGGTGCCGGGGATTGAACTCAGGGGCACTCGACCACTGAGCCACTTCCCCAGCCCTATTTTGTGTTTTATGTAGAGACAGGGTCTCACTGAGTTGCTTAGTGCCTCGCCATTGCTGAGGCTGGCTTTGAACTCGCAATTCTCCTGTCTCAGCCTCCCTAAGTGCTGGGATTACAAGCGTGAGCCACCGCGCCCGGCTGGCTTTTCTTTCTTTCTTTTTTTTTTTCCCATACTGGGGATTTCTTTCTTTCTTTCTTTCTTTCTTTTCCATACTGGGGATTGCTTTACTCCTGAGCTACGCCAGCTCAAGTCCTCCCTGCCCCCTTTTTCTTTTTGAAGATGGCCTCACTAAGTTGCTGAGGCTGGTCTCAAACTTGTGCTCCTCCTGCCTCAGCTTCCTTGAGTCACTAGTATTATATATGAGCACCACCACACCCCACTAGAATCTGCATTTAAAACAAATTCCCAGGAGCTTGGTGTACATGCACATTAAAATCTGAGATGTTCTGCTCAGAATGCCTGCATACTAGAGCTGTAGAGAAAGAAAGGGGAATTTTTTTTTTTTTAGAAGAAACCATGGGTTTCCCAACTCTGAATCCCACAAGGAGTGTTAGATGAGTGCTTCAAAGGTCAACCCCAGCCCCACACTTGGGCTGGGGCCCAGCGTGAGCCCTGTTGACTTTCACATCAGTAGTCCTCCAGCCTTTGGCCTTGTTATTGTTTTTTTGTTTTGTTTTGTTTTTGTGCCTCTGGTTGTTTGAGATGCCTTCCTTTGCTTACATTGAGTCAAAATCTTCCTCCTCAAAATTGCCCTCGTGCAGTCCCTTACTTGGGTGCTGACCAGGCCCTCTGCTTCACTTGAGCCCTTTGTAGTCTCTAGATTATCTCTTTGACAGACTGTGGTAGAGATGGGAGTGCTGGAAATTGGGACTTGAATGACTACAGAGAGCTGTGGCTTTGCTGCCATTGGCTTTAGCACAGTCACTGGTGATGGATTTCATCAGAGTGGCTGCTTCTTGGCCTTTGAGGTTACCTGGAATCATCCCTCCTGCATCTCTTGGCTTCTGTTGAGGGTGCAACATGGTGTCAGTGGTGAGGACAGGTCTTAACAGTTGGACGAGCACTCAAGCACTTCTCTTGGTTCTGGTGTTCTGTCCTATGCACAGGGAGAAGCTGTGTCACAGGTAAGTCCTGGCCTTCATGGGCCTCACAAGGCATTATGGTGATACCTGCAATTCTGGCACAGATCAACAAGTCTGAATAAATTCTAGTGCTGTGGTGATGCACACCTGTAATCCCAGCACTTTGGGAGGCTGAGGCAGAAGAATTGCGAGTTCAGAGCCAGCCTCAGCAACGGCGAGGCGCTGAGCAACTCAGTGAGACACTGTCTCTACATAAAACACAAAATAGGGCTGGGGATGTGGCTCAGTGGTCAAGGGCCCCTGAGTTCAATCCCTGGTACCAAAAAAAAATCTAAGGGACGAGTAGAGTAGTACCTTGTCTGCTTGGTGACATGTCTTCCACCATTCTGACAAAGCTTTGAAATTTCATTTGTGACAATTTTCATTGATTTTTCTACATCAAGTTCAGTTTTATTAAAAATGATCAGGGAGGGGCTGGGGTTGTAGCTCAGTGGTAGAGCGCTTGCCTCGTATGGGTGAGGCCCTGGGTTCGATCCTCAGCACCACATACAAAGCAATAAAATACATTGTGTCCATCTACAACTAAAAAAAAAAAAATTAAAAAAAAAAATGATCAGGGAGTAGCTAGCTGAATGCTTCTAGTTAGCAGCAGGTGCTATATAGGGAAACTCTTAGTGTACTCACTAGGGAGATTGCCTTGTCCAGACATGAAGAATGATGGTAAATTTGGCCTTTTGTTTCATAAGCCATTGGGCTCCTACTTCAGCTACAACAGAAGGAGTGTGGTTATTCAGTATGTTGGGGGCGCTCTTGCCAGCAAATTTATGTATATATATATATACACATATATATATTTTTGGTACTGGAGATTGAGCTCAGGGGTACCTGATCACTGAGCCATATCCCTAGCCCTATTTTGTGTTTTATGTAGAGACTCAGGGTCTCACTGAGTTGCTTAGCGCTTTGCCGTTGCTGAGGCTGGCTTTGAACTCAAAATTCTCCTGTCTCAGCCTCCCAAAATACTGGGATTACAGGCATGCGCCACTGTGCCCAGCTATATATTTTTTTGGTACTGGGTATTTAAACCCGGGGCACTTAGCCACTGAACTACATCCCTAGCTGTCCCACCCCCCACCCCACGTTTTTCGTGGTGCTAGGGATTGAACCCAGGGCCTTGTGCATGCAAGGCAAGCACTCTCCCAACTGAGCTATATCCCCAGCCCATGTTGGGGGGCTCTTTAAGGAAGCAAATACAGTGTGTGAATTCAGGCGCACTATCTGATATGCCACAGAGAACCCCAGCTAGCATATTGGGACATTGTTTCATGTGATATGACATCCTGTAGCGTTAAGATCTAGAAAGGAAAAAATATGTAAAAATGGCAGAAAGACCAAAGAGGACAGCATCAATAATATGGAAAATCGATGACTGTAGAACACCTCATTCTTGGGGACACAGGTAAATGCATTGATCTCTATAGCACCCCATCCATCCTTATTCAGTCCCAACATGCTGTGGGCAGGACAGCATAGGTATGGCAGCTCGCTGTATTATATAGGCTGCCAATCACCTGGAGTCTGCATGGCATTTCATAGGCTTCCATGTTGCAGGTGAAGAATAAACTGAGTCTCACGTGGGTTCCCACTTTCTGGGGATGTCCAGGGATGGTGAAATGAACATTATTTTCTCTGACTCAGTATTGTTAGCTGCAATTTGACATGAGTTAGCTGGTGATTGGATTACTCTGCTGTATCTCCCAGAAGATTCTAAGCTCAAGGAGTGCAGAGACTTGGTGCTTACTTACCGCTGTATTTGGGAGCCTGGTAAAATATGCTCCTAAGTCTGTGTTGTGCTTGAGTGAATGAGTGAACACATAAGTGCCTTAAGATAAGCAGAGGCCTAGTGGGCCCCATAGGAATTTAGAGAAGGATTAGGAAAACTTTCACAGAGCTCTGGTGACATCCTGAGTTGTGGAACACTTGATGTTGTTTTACATGACTCCGCTGACAATCAGCCATCACCCCACAGGCAGCCCCAGTGTTCCTTACCCTAGAGTTTTGTGTGCCCTTTTGTCCAGTAGCATCATTTAGGTCACATGTTGGGCCATAATGTCAGAGTCCTTTGTTATTTCTTTTCCTTGCTCTGAATTGTTAGAAATGCTAAATTCCAAATATGTACCTGTCTTCAGATAGGTATATTTGTTTCAAGACAAAAATACAGTAATATTGACATTTAGGAAATAAATGCTTATAACATAAACACAAAATACAGTGACCATGTCAACAGCCTCTATGAGAGGCCTTTTGTAAATGAGTCATTGATGGCCTGACAGGCGGCCTTAGGCTTAAGAATGGCGTTTCACCCTAAGTTGGGCATTTTGGCTAAATGGATATCATTTGGTAAAGTGTGAATGAAGGAAGAATATAGTAGGAAGGAGTCCTTTAAGCAGAGCTATGGCATCATTACCCAGAAATGAAAGGCCACATAGATAACTTTGTTTCTTTAAATTCTTGGCCACAGTTCACCACTCTGTATAAATGCAGTGTAGGTCTGTTCTCTTACACCACAAGGTGATGGTGAACTACTCTGGGTTGGGACATGGCTTAGTGGTGGAGAAGCTTAGCATGCATGAGGCCCTGGGTTCTGTCCCCAGAAACACCCCTCCTCCACTCCAAAGTAAAACGAACTATTTCTTTTTTTATATCATAGTTCTTTTTTAAAGTTGAGCAAGAGCTGGGCGCAGAGATATACACCTGTAATCTCAGCTACTCAGAAAGCTGAGACAAGAGCATCACAAGTTAGAGGTCAGCCTGGGCAATTTAGTTAGAACCCAAATAAATAAATAAAATGCAGCTGGGGGTGTAGCTCAGTGGTAGAGCATTTCCCTAGCACTCAGCAGGCTCTGGAATCAATCTTTAGTGTACCCCTGACCTCCCCAAAAATTAGTATGTCGGTTTCAGAAGTGTAATGGACACATGCTTAAAGTTTCAAGGCGTGCTAGCTGTTGGACAAAATACTTTTAAAGGTATATGACTATTTCACCTGCACACTTGTCATAGGTGCATCTTGGGAATTGATTCTCATTTATAATAATGAGGTGCTTGGTGTGTATAATTGTGTCTAATGAACATTAATGAGTTTGAGATCTGACTGTCCTTATTAGAAAAGTTAATAGTATGGAATGGGTAATTACCAAGATTTTTTTTACACATTTTGATTTAATTAAGTTGCTCTGATAAGTGTTTGAGTTTATTATACTTTCACTGGTGGTTGAATGAAAGAATAGTGCTGTTATACATTAGAGGTTTGAATTTAAAAAAAAAAGATTTTGTGATAGTGTTTCATGATGTCAAAAAATTATGTTGTAGTATCAACTTTATAAGCTGTTGTGTGTGTGGCCAGGGAATTGAATCCAGGGGCTCTGTACAACTGAGCTACGTCCCAGCCCTTTCTGCTTTTTTATTTTGAGGTGGGATCTTGGCTAAACTGACATCACTGGCCTTGAACTGGTGTTCCCCAGTCACTGGATGGTGGGTATGTGGCATCTCACCAGGCTAAGCTGTTATTTTTAGCATGGCTTTCAAAGTTACAACAAATAGGACTATTGGGGCTGGGGATGTGGCTCAGTGGTAGAGTGCTGCTTAGCCTGCGTAAGGCCCTGGGTTTAACCCCCAGCACCTCCAAAAATAACACAGAATAATGATGTAATAGCATGACACAAAACTTCTGCCATGTGGTAAGTGCTCACCAAATGAGGACGTTTGAGTGGACAGGTGAATGGGTGGAATTGAACCTCCAGTGACCAAGGGAATGAAAGTTTAGGGTCATCTCTCAGTTAATTTGAAAGCCTTTTAGAGTGGAGTTTCTTATTTTGACATTGTCTTTTCCTTTAGTCTCCAAGGGCTGGTCAACTGAGTGGGGAAACTGGTCTATGTGGCATTCCTAGGACTGGGTAGTGGAAGCTGTGAGGCAGATCCAGGTCCTGAATATCGAGGGTACTGAGTGATAACCTGGATAAATGAAAACAAGTGTAGAATCCTCAGGCCTCATTCTGTCCCTTGATTTCAGCCACATCAGTTAAGTCAGTCACGTGCAGTGGTTCTTTTTTTTTTTTTTTTTTTTTTTTTAAATATTTTTTTAGTTGTAGATGTACACAATGTTTTTATTTTATTGTTTTGTATGTGGTGCTGAGGATCGAACCCAGGGCCTCACGCATGCGAGGCAAGTGCTCTACCGCTGAGCTACAATCCCAGCCCACGTGCAGTGGTTCTTGAGTAGTTCAGATAGGTGGAGAGCCCAGCATTGTGCGCTTTGCGTAAGAATCCCACAGGGAAGGCTTGGTAGTTTTGTCATTGTGTGAGTAAGTTTGGAGGAATTGCAATTTTGTTACTGGGAAAGCACCAGGTGTCACCTGTGTACCTGTGCAGGGAAGCAATGAGGGATGTGGGGTGGGGGCAACAAGAAGGCTCCTTTGCTTGTCTCAGCGATGGCTGCTAAGCTTGTGGAATTTTGCCTGTCACACACTTGCCACTCTCTGGAATCTATATATTTAAAATCTAGTCACTAGATTTTAGTAACTTTTGGTGGGGGTGGGCAGTGCTGGCAATTGAACCCAGAGCCTTGTGCATTTTAGGCAAGAGCTCTACCACTGAGTTGTACCCCTTCCTGCTAATATTTATTAAGTGATCTCTGCAATTGTTGTGGTCCGGTGCTTTCTAAGATAGCGTAAATTTTCTTAAGCTTTTTATTCTTCAACTACTGCCAGACAGCTGAAAAGAACAGGATTCTTTAGCACAGCTCCTTTTTCGATAGCCTTGTTTCAACACTTTATGACATATATGTGTGGTCTTTTGGTAAGATTTTATTTGCTTCTCATTAGTTTTTAAATACTATGTGGGCTTCTCTCTTTTATTTACCTTGTTTGCCTGTCTGTTTGTTGTTCTAGCCATCCTGGGGTCTCCAGCTAGTGGAATTCAAAACACAATTGGTTCTGTTGGCACAGGGCAACAGAATGCCACTTCTTTAAGTAACCCAAATCCCATAGACCCCAGCTCCATGCAGCGGGCCTATGCTGCTCTTGGACTCCCCTACATGAACCAGCCCCAGACGCAGCTGCAGCCTCAGGTTCCTGGCCAGCAACCAGCACAGCCTCCAGCCCACCAGCAGATGAGGACTCTCAACCCCCTGGGTAGGTGAAGGAGCTCAAGATCTTCCTTTGTTTAAATAAAGAAAATGGATGGCAACTCTTACTGGAACCCAAGGCTTTTCAGTTCTTTTTTTTTTAACTTCAGATTCAGTGGTTGAAATAAACTTCTAAGAAAAAGCTAAGGTGTGTGGTGTGAGGAAGGTGTACCTGCTTGTAAAAAGAACGCCATTCATAAGTGAAGCAGTGCTGTGCTGCTTCTCCTGTGTAGCTTTCATAAAGGGCATGCCCTGGGGCTCAGGATGCAAAACCTCACAGGTCACACTCACAGTCACATCACTTAGGTGCACACTAACTTCATGTGGACACTTTCTGGCACATCTTGACCATGGTCCACCCAGCACTGGAATTAGCCAGTCTGTACTTAGACATGTTCCAACAGGAGTCGCAGAAATTGTACTGTCAGACTTCTGGGTGGATCTATTGTCACCAGCTTCTTGTCACTCCAACCCATCAGTTGCCAGCCTTCAGTGTCTTGCCCACAGATCTCCACAGGTTTGCCATTTCTGCATATTGTTTCCTTACTGTTTTTCTCCAGATGATCACAGTGCTTCTAATCTCAGGCTCAGGCTACATAAGCTGTGCTGCCTGGAAAGGCAGGCAGGTGGGCTAACCTATTCCAAGCAGAACAAGTATTTTGAGACTCAAAAATGATTATTCTATACATAACCAATTAAAATCATCTTATATTGCTTTTTGGAAAATAGCTTCCTTAATGACTATAAAATAGAATACTGGCCCGGAGACTAGATTGGAGACCTGTGAACCCAAGTTCTGTTCTGATCCCACTCCTGCTAATGGTATAATTTTAGATAATTCTGTTAACCTCTCTTTGAGTCTCAACTTTTTCTTTAACATGAAGATTGAAGCTAAATTGGCCTCCTCTATTTCTCTCCTATATTTAATTTTTATGATTTTTATTTTCTGTTAATCCCCCCAAAAGAAAATGACACAAAGGTATGAAGTGGGTCATCTTAATTGTCTAGGGTGTAACATTAATGAAGCACAAAGTTGGAGGCTGCAAATGGGCCATTTATAATTTTTCCTACAGCCATAGAGGGTACTTAGAACCCCATCCAGCCCTCCTGAACATGTCCTATGTTGGTTACAGAGTGAGAAAACAACAGAATTTGTATGCGTTCCTCACCATTACTAAAAACACAGCTCCAGTCTTCCTCTTGTAATGTTTGTTACTGTGACTCGTGTGAATCACTTGTTGATTTGGTGACTTGTCTATTTTCAGAACTTGGAAGTGTATGTTACAGTCTAGGAGCTAATTGGTTTCTTTTTTTTTTTTTTTGGTACTGGGGATTGAACTCACGGGGACTCGACCCCTGAGCCACATCCCCAGCCCTATTTTTTTGTGTTTTATGTAGAGACAGGGTCTCACTGAGTTGCTTAGTGCCTCGCCATTGCTGAGGCTGGCTTTGAACTCACGATTCTCCTGTCTCAGCCTCCCTAAGTGCTGGGATTATAGCGTGAGCCACTGCGCCCGGCTCTAATTGATTTCTTTTCTTTTTGTCTTTAAAGGAAATAACCCAATGAACATTCCAGCAGGAGGAATAACAACAGATCAGCAGCCACCAAATTTGATTTCAGAATCAGCTCTTCCAACTTCTCTGGGAGCCACCAAGTAAGACCCAGGTTTTGGTCAGCTCTTATCTGAAGGACAGATGAGCATGAGATTGAGCAGAGATCACACACAACTGTGTGGCCTTTCTCAGCATGTGGTAGAAAAGATAGTTTAATGGGGTAGTTGGGGGTAAATGACATTTTTCTCTCCCTTTAAGATTATAAATGTGGAATTGATCAAGCATAAATTCAGTTTTGTTAATACATTTCTTGTTTCTCCTAACTTAAACATTTAAGTTGTATTTATTTTGCTGAGATGGAAAGCCTTTGAGTATCTTTTTTTAAAAATTTTCCTCCAGATAAATTATTAATATTTATTTTTACATTTAGTACGTTGTTTATATTTTTAAATACTTGCTCAACATGAAAGTAAAAATTAGCTTCTCCCATATTTTCCTCTAGAAGTTTTAAGTGCTCACATTTAAGTCTTCAATATATCACTAATGGATTCTTTTATATGGCTTGAATAGGAATCTACTTGTTCAGGTGGCAACAAATTAGCACAATTTACTGCTTAGTCTCTGTGACCTGCTATGATTCCTTCATGCCTTTGAGTCTCTTGAGTAGCCTGTCCTTGTTTCTTAGCCCACTGATGAACGATGGCTCAAACTCCGGCAACATCGGAAGCCTCAGCACGATACCTGCAGCAGCACCTCCTTCTAGCACTGGAGTTCGGAAAGGCTGGCATGAACATGTCACTCAGGACCTTCGGAGCCATCTAGTGCATAAACTGTATGTATTCACCCCTCCACACACACACACACCTTTTACATATTGTGGCTGGGGACAACATTGTAATTTCGCAGTTTCATAGAACTTTTGTTCCTTATTTTCCCATTGGTCCCAGGTGACAGAACTGTAGGAATTGTAGCAGGTCACATGCTTGTTTTAGGAAACCACCCCCCAGGCTTCCCTGGGGATGCTGGGTTTCTTAGACCCCTGGTACCCAGTGAGCAGAGGCATCAGATAGCATTGGGGTATGAACAATAACCCAACTTCTTTGCCTCTGAGCTCTGAGGATTAGCCCAAGAGCTTTACCCAATTTTGTGGCTCAAACTGTACTTATAGCCGGGCATGGTGGCGCACACCTGTAATCCTAGTGACTTGGGATGCTGAGGCAGGAGAATCACAAGTTCAAGGCCAGTCTCAGCAACTTAGCAAGGCCTTAAGCAAATTAGTGAGACTCTGTTTCAAATAAAAAAGGCTGGGGACTTACCTTAGTGGTAAAGTGCCCCTGGGTTTAATCCCTAGTACCAAAAGGGGGGAGAGGCTGAGAATTGGGGGAATTTGGACCTGCTGAGTACAGATAGTATGACCATCCAGTTAGTTAACATACAGAAAGTTGACAGTTAACTTTCTAAAGCTAGTTAACTTAAGTTGAAAGTGAAGTTAGCCGGGCGTGGTGGCTCACGCTTGTAATCCCAGCACTTAGGGAGGCTGAGACAGGAGAATCGTGAGTTCAAAGCCAGCCTCAGCAATGGCAAGGCACTAAGCAACTCAGTGAGACCCTGTCTCTACATAAAACACAAAAAATAGGGCTGGGGATGTTGCTCAGTGGTCGAGTGCCCCTGAGTTCAATCCCTAGTACCAAAAAAAAAAAAAAAGAAAGTGAAGTTAATTGACTAGATTCCTTTTGAATTTTTTCCTTCACTTATTTTGATCAATTTTTGTAATAAATGGGTAACTTGTAATAAATAATAACTTGGGAATTTGAAATGTTATTTTTTATTTTTTAAAATTTGTTCTAATTCTTTATACATGACAATGCATTCTGACATATCATATATAAATGGAGTATAATTTCTCATTCATCTGGTTATACATGACATAGAGTTACACAGGTCATGTAATTATATATGCACAGAGGGTAATAATGTCTGATTCATTCTGTCATTCCTATGCCCATGCCCCCTCCCCTCCCTTCACTCCTCTCTGTCAGTCCAAAATACCTCTGTTCTCCCCCCGCCGCATTATTGTGAATTAGCACCCGCATATCAAAGAGAACATTTGGCCTTTAGTTCTTTGGGATTGGCTTGAAATCATGTTATTCTTGAAATGACCCTGCACATGTTTGTTGATAGCAAAATAGTGGTGTGTTTGACATGTAGGTAAGTTGCAGGTCAGGATTATTTCCCATGTTCATGCGTGAGATGAGAGTTTGGGGTTTTTCTCAGCACTGTGTCACCCTTAGGGTAGTGCATCCTGGTTTTGTAGTTTTCATGTGATGACCCTGAAAGTAGGTTGAGAATGGGCGTGGCAGTGCACACGTGTAATCCCAGCAACTCAGGAGGCTGATACAGGAGGATTGCAGATTTGAAGCCAGACTTGGCAACTTAGCAAACCCTGTCTCAAAATTAAAAGGGGGCTGGTGATGTGGAGAGCACTCCTGGGTTCCATCCCAGAAAGAAAAAAAAGAAAATAGATTGTTGATAGAGTATGTTGTCCTTTCAGCGTCCAAGCCATCTTCCCAACCCCTGACCCTGCAGCTTTGAAGGATCGTCGCATGGAGAACCTGGTCGCCTATGCCAAGAAAGTGGAAGGAGACATGTATGAATCTGCTAACAGCAGGGTAGGTCACCAGGCAGCAGCCATGCCTGCACAGCACCTGGAATGGGGAGAGCTACATCTATCTGGTTATTGTCCAAAAGTGAGGGAACTTGTGGGGACTCCTCACCTTGAGGATCCTAAGAGATTCCTGCATGGCACTCTTGTTGGCTGCAAGCACTATCTACAGGGGCACAAGAGGTGGGTGCGATCACAGAGTATCCCTGAGACATACTTCTCATAGCAGGTGTTCTTTATAATGCTTGTGTCGTATTATTGCCTGAGTCGTGAATAACCAAGAGGAGGCTGTATTGTGCAATGACATGTAACAACATTTAGTACCAGCTGTCTGATAAGTCCAAGAAAATCACCAGGAATTCATCAAGAATTGGGTCCTTTGACTTATTAGACATGTTGAATAGTTATCTTTGCCAATATACTTAAAAAAATTGGACTAGTTGCTGAGTGTGGTGGTGCATGCCTATAATCCCAGGAACTCAGGAGGCTGAAGCAGGAGGATTGCAAGTTTGATGCTAGTCTCAGCAGTTTCGCGAGGTCCTAAGCAACTCAGGGAGACCCTGTCTCAGAGTAAAAAATAAAAAGGGCCAGTGCTGTAGCTCAGTGGTAAAGGGCCCCTGGGTTATATATCCTTAGTACCCCCTCCTACACCCCTAAATTGGGCTGGGGTGTAGCTCTGTGGTAGAGCACCTGCTTAGCATATACAAGACCCCGAGTTTGATCCCTAGCACCAAAACATACAAAATAGATCATTTATCTTTTGCCATTTTAACTGCTTAATATTGAATGTTACTGCCTTTTAGGATGAATACTATCACTTATTAGCAGAGAAAATCTATAAGATACAAAAAGAACTCGAGGAAAAACGGAGATCGCGTTTACATAAACAAGGCATCTTGGGTAACCAGCCGGCTTTACCCGCCCCTGGGGCTCAACCCCCTGTGATCCCACCGGCCCAGTCTGTGAGACCTCCAAGTAAGGACTGCATTTCCTCCCACCAGCCCTTAGCATGTTTGCTTGGCTTTTCTTCTGTGTCTAGGACATATTTCAAAGACTCTCCAAAACCTTTTACTTCAGAAACTGTTTCTGTGGCAGTGGCCTGTGGGGACATTGAGTTTCTCTTATGGGAAGGCTCTTTAAAGGGTGCCCTGGCATCAGAACACAAGTGTTTGGGGACCCATTGACTGTTTTCCTTTAGGTTTGAAGTCCTCCATGGGGAATTCCTGACTCCGAAATCAAGGGTTATTTTAAGTAACCAGAGTTGTCTTTTTTGCCATTATAGATGGGCCTCTGCCCCTGCCAGTGAATCGCATGCAGGTTTCTCAAGGTATTTAACTACTTGTTGTATATCATATTTTAGTTTAGCTTCCAATAGCCACATCTTTTTTTTTTTCCTTTTTCCATATATACGTCTTTGTAACCTTTTTATACTTTCTTACTCTTTCCATTCCTTTTGTTGATGAGGAGAATTCAGTTCTACAGGTAGTGTGAATTCGTTGTGTTTGGAAGTTTGGAGATTATAGCAAAGATCTCCAAAGAGATCAAAAGTAGGATTTAGAGGACTGGGGTTGTAGCTCAATGGAAAAGTGCTTGCCTAGCATGTGTGAGGCACTGGGTTCTATCTTCAGCAACACATAAAAATGAATAAATAAAATAAAGGTATTGTGTCCATTTTTTAAAAAAAAAAGTAGGATTTAGAACTTTCTTTAAATGATTTTGGGGTCAGACATCACTCAGGAGTAGTACCAAAAAGAAGCATTTCACGTAGCAGGAGGAGGCAGTTCCAAATGCTCAGGAAAGCATGTGAGCCAGCCCTGGGATGGCAAGTACCTGCAGCAGGTTGGGTGGGAGTGTGCTTTGGGGTATGGAGTTTAAGGTGGGCTAGTGGGTGTTGGCTTCAGGAGCCTGTGTGCTAGCTGTCTAAGCCCCAGCTGGCTTAGATAGTTGCATCTTTCTAAACAGCCTTACAGGCACTTTTCTCAAGACAGGATTCTGTGGTTCTCTTTTGGGGGAGTTCAAAGCCCAGAGTCATTTGCAAGCCTTTCAGTTCTTACTTCTCTAGGTTGTGAAATAATGTGGTGACATTATCTGGATTCTAAAGAAAGAGGCATTGCTGCAGTGTTTACAAGGCAGACTACTCTCCCAGAGTAGTTTGGGAGAGGAGAAAGGTCATTTAAAGCTGTGACATTCTTACTGCATACTGTGAAACTGACATAGGATAGAGTCATCAGGGACTCATTTGTATGTACTAAATATGAAGGTGAAATAAATCAAAAAGTTGGAAAATTAGACCTTAGAAAATTGGTTACGTGCCGTTTTGGGGATGCCATAGCCTTTAGTCTGGATGCTTTGGATCTGATGACATGGCTTATTGGTTGCAGGTTACTGGGAAACACATTTTCTAGATGAACACCCACTGGCCTCCCTGCCAGCACACCCAGGTGTGTGGAAATGTGGATTTCTATAGAGGTTATTTCTTCATGCCTGCCCATCTTTTTCTCTTATTTAGTTAGGAAAACTGTCAAGGAAGGGGTTTTTTTTGTTTTTGTTTTTTTAAATGATAGGCTCCGTGAGAATTCCTCATGGGCCTTGATGGCACTTTCTGGGTAGTTGCTGAAGGTAGTGTACAGGGCACAGATGTTCTTGACCCTGTCACAACTACAACAGTGTCAAGGCAGTGCCTGCAGAAACTCCTCCAAGTATTCTGCGAGATCCCATTGTTGGTTGGAAGATCTCCTGAACTGACCTTTACTTAGAGCTCATAATTTGCAGAATTTTGTTGAAAGTTAGTAAGAACTAGTCACTGTGGTCTGGAGGTACTTGCTGCCTAGGGAAGTCTTTGTCAGTGGCTTGGAGTTTCTGCACAATGTCAGAGCCTTGGTATAAGAACTGCTGGCCCTTGGGCACTTCTTGAATGCTAAAAATGCTTATAGAATTATAAGTGCTTATAGACAGTGTTTTCAGTCTTAGCATAGATGCTAACAATAAATGTAAACCCAACCAAAAAGCTCAAAATCCTGGGAAGATGAGACCCATCTGCTCCAAGGTGTCAGGTGAGGTTGCACTCAGATGCTGGCCCTGGTTTCAGGAAACGTTCTCTATGTAGATGGAGGGCCTTCATTCCTTCGCACTGCCCCCTCACCCGCTCTGTTCTTTATTGCTTTTTGCACATCAGCTCTGTTTGCTCCTGTGTTGTCTTTTATCCAGCCTTCTGCCCTCACTTCCTGTTCTGCCCAGCTCTCCCCACCATCCCACTCACGTGCCATTTTCCCTGGGTATAAGAAGTCCATTGCTTAACTGTCTTCTCTCGTTAGTTGAGTGAGTTCCTTTTGGTTGTCTTATGTTGTCTATGTGTTCTATCTTCTTTACTTGACAAATTGTAATTCTGTTTTCTTGTGAGTGCTTTTCCTAATAAACCATTGTGCATGTGTTTACAGGGATCAATTCATTTAACCCAATGTCCTTGGGGAGCGTCCAGTTGCCACAAGCACCCATGGGTCCACGTGCAGCTTCCCCCATGAACCACTCTGTCCAGATGAACAGCATGGCCTCAGTTCCAGGGGTGAGTGCTTCTCCCCTCCTCTCAACCCTTGTCTCATTAGGAATGTTCTCTGAGCAAGGAGTTCCAGGTGTCATCTGAAAACACAGTGGGACTTGTTCTTTGGAGTTTGGGTTATTCTTTATTTCCTACATAGCTCTCTTCTTAAAATCATTGTTATGACGTTGAAGATTGGTTGTTACTTATTTTTATTGGAATAACAAATCCATAGGAACACCTGGCTTTGTAAGAAGGAAGGCACTCTGAGTGTGGCCAGGCAGAGATTGCCAGTGTCTGTTGATTTGAGCTTACCCTCCTGAGGCTGCTCTCCAAACACTTTACTGAACTAATAAAAGGCATGTTCAAGCTTGGCATGCTATTGATTGCTGCTCAGAGGACAATTCAAAGTTAGCTCACTTGAGAGACTACTTGAGAAGGCAAGGAAAAGTGCCCGTGAACTAGGAGGTTCTTAGTGGCAGTCTCCAGGGCTAAAGCCACATGCACCGCACTCTCGGTGCTATAAGCCCTTGATTCTCTGGTTGCACTGTTCGTCTGGAAGACCTTGGCCCATACCGTCTGCATTATAGCTCTTGGAATGTTTGTTGTCTTTACAGATGGCCATTTCTCCTTCCCGGATGCCTCAGCCCCCCAACATGATGGGTGCACACACCAACAACATGATGGCCCAGGCACCCACTCAAAACCAGTTTCTGCCACAGAACCAGTTCCCATCATCCAGTGGGGCCATGAGTGTGAACAGTGTGGGCATGGGGCAGCCGACTGCCCAGACAGGCGTGTCACAGGTATTGTTTACTGTGGGGACCTTGGCTGCTGACATCTGTATAGCTCCGTCATCACTGCAGTGTGAACCAGTCTTGTTTCATGGAAAAATTCTAGAATATTAGTTTTCATGTATCAACATCTCTTTATTTTTTCCTAGTTTATCCAGTAATCTTTAATTTGTTTGGAATTCCTCTTGTCCTTTCTTGGTGAACTTCATGAAAATGGTAGATTGGATCTTGATTTTGGGTTTATGTGTTTTATGTTTTGATCTTTGAGTTTGAGGTTGTTTTCTTGGTTTTGTGTATTTGTTTTGCGGTTTTTAAAATCTAAGGGTAACACAGGTAATCCTGAGAGACACCAGGATTTTTTTTTTTTTTTTTTTTTGGTACTAGAGATTGAACTCAGGGGCACTTGACCACTGAGCCACATCCCCAGCCCTATTTTGTGTTTTATGTAGAGACAGGGTCTCACTGAGTCACTTAGTGCCTCGCCATTGCTGAGGCTGGCTTTGAACTCTCCTGTCTCAGCCTCCCTAAGTGCTGGGATTACAGGCTTGCGCCACTGTGCCCAGCTAGACACTGGGATTTTTTAAAGGGATGCATTTACTTTTAGTGATTCAGTTTGTGTATCCTGCTGCCTGTCTACCACCACCCGGGGGATGTCAAGCTAACAGAATCATTGAAGTAGCACAGTTCTTATTGAACATGTTTTTAATTATTCAATATAAAGCTAAAGACAACTGTTTTCTTTCTTTCTTTAACTGCCTTTCCCCCCTTTTGTTGATTGTAGTACATCAGAGTGCTGCTATATACAAAACTTGCATGTGTTTAAAACAGGTCAAATCTTTCCTGAAAGATAAAATTCACATCTTAATTTTTTTTAACATGAAGTAATGTTGAATGAGTCATTGAATACAGTAGATATATTCAGTCTATAATGACCATTTTTTATAATATCTTATTGCTCTGGAACAGAGGTCAGCAAACTTTTTCTGTGAAGAGCCAGAGAGTAAATATTTTCATCTTTCTTTACCATAGTCTTAGTTTTAGTTATTTATCTCTGCTATTGTAGCGAAGCAGCCACCATAAAAAGCATATAAATGAATGGATGTGGTTCTGTTCTAATAAAACTTTATTTACAGGAACAAGTAGCCAGCTGCATTAGGCCCATGGACCAACCTCTGCTCTGAAGCAATGATTAGATTTCTTTCTTTTTTTTAAGGTCTACAAATAATTCTGAAGTGTCTCTTGAGTTGAGAGCTACTGCACTGAAAAGTTTTAGTGTTTCAATAACTCACTTTTTTGAAAAAGAGAAATAACTGTTTTTCCATGTTCTGAGCTATAAGTGGATGTTATGGAGCATGAAGCTAATAAACTGAGTGACTGTGTATGTTTGTTTAAGCCATACGTTTGGGCAGTTATTTTGGTTGTATTAAAGTATGAGAAACATCCATAGCATTAATTTTATTAAAAAGGACACATGAGGGCTGGGATTATGGCGCAGTGGTAGCGTGCTCGCCTAGCACACATAAGGCACTGGGTTCGATCCTCAGCACCACATAAAAATAAAATAAAGATATTCTGTCACCTATAACTAAAAAATAAACATTTTAAAAAAAAAAAAAAGGACACATGACTATAAGTATACAACTTGATGAATTTTTACAAATGGAACAGACCTTGTTAAGAAACCATGAAGCCTGGCGCAGTGGCTCAAGCCTGTAATCCCAGCACTTAGGGAGGCTGAGACAGGAGACTCACGAGTTCAAAGCCAGCCTCAGCAACGGTGAGGCACTAAGCAACCCAGTGAGACCCTGTCTCTACATAAAACACAAAATAGGGCTGGGGATGTGGCTCAATGGTCAAATACCCCTGAGTTCAATCCCCAGCACCAAATAAATAAATAAATAAACCATGATTAAGCCGGGTGCGATGGCTCAAGCCTGTAATCCCAGCACTTAGGGAGGCTGAGACAGGAGAATCGCAAGTTCAAAGCCAGCCTCAGCAATGGCGAGGCACTAAGCAACTCAGTGAGACCCTACTCTACATAAAACACAAAATAGGGTTGAGGATGTGGCTCAGTGGTCGAGTGCCCTGAGTTCAATCCCCAGTACCAAAACAAAAAAAACCATGATTAAATTTTCATGTAAGTAATTCTTAAAATCTCTTGTCCTATTGGTTTTAACATTCTCTGTCTATTTGTTTTAGGGCCAGGTGCCTGGTGCTGCTATCCCTAACGCTCTGAACATGCTGGGGCCGCAGGCCAACCAGCTGCCTTGCCCACCAGTGACACAGTCACCGTTGCACCCGACGCCCCCTCCTGCTTCCACAGCTGCCGGCATGCCATCTCTCCAGCACCCAACGCCACCTGGGATGACGCCTCCCCAGCCAGCAGCTCCCACTCAGCCATCCACTCCCGTGTCATCTTCTGGGCAAACTCCCACCCCAACTCCTGGCTCAGTGCCCAGTGCTGCCCAAACCCAGAGCACCCCCACAGTCCAGGCAGCAGCCCAGGCCCAGGTGACTCCACAGCCTCAAACCCCAGTCCAGCCTCCATCTGTGGCCACCCCTCAGTCGTCGCAGCAGCAACCAACACCTGTGCATGCTCAGCCTCCTGGCACTCCGGTGAGCCTCTCTAATCTGTTGTCTTCAGGCCAGGAATCTTAGAAGATACTCTCCCATATGAATTTTCTGTCCTGAAGTTGCTACTCCATCTTGGTGTAATACCAAAAATCACCCCTATGCCCCAATGGAACTGTTACAAGCCATGCTTTGTTTTCAGCATTGGCGCCAAAGGCTGTGTGGTAGAACAGGACTTACATTACCCCCTAATTAAAGGAGTTTGCAGAAATCTTTAATTATTGAGATAGCATACCTAGGTCATGTGTAGAATCTTTATACATGCATCCAGGGTATTCCCCCTTACCTGTCCTAGATTACTGTCTTCTGAGTTGTTAAGTTTTTCTGTTGCTATTCTGAGGATACAAGTTGTGTTCCTAATTTTATGTCCTTGCACCCTCCCATCAAATTTTTTTTCAGTCTAGAGAAGCCTTTTCTTTTTCATAACAAAGCGACAGAACCAGACTTGTATTTCTTATGGCTCAGAATTGCCCATTCATCTGCAGAGGTGGGGGGCAGGATTGTATCTGCCTACTGCGTCCCAGTTCTCAGGCAGGCCTGTTCAGGTGCCCTTCCAGGCTGGGCTGCCTCCACTGATCTGGGTGCCTCAAGACTATACCTGTCATCATCACATCTGGCTCCCAAGTTTTCAAGCTTAGTATCCCTTTCTTAGAGTCTAAATTAAACTTGTCACCTTCCGAAATACATTAACTTTAGTCTTAGGTGCCAAAGATATTTAATAAATGAGAAGATTAATCTAGCAACAATCCCAAAGATGACATTATGATTATTTCTATCTCTCCATATTTATTTTTACTCTTTTTCTCTCTTAAGATTTTTAATTTTGTGGGGCTGGGGCTGTAGTTTAGTGGTAGAGTGCTTGCCTCACACATGTGAGGCATGGGGTTCAATCCTTAGCACCACATAAAAATAAATACATAAAAAGATATTGTGTCCAGGGCTGGGGTTGTGGCTCAGTGGTAGAGCACTTGCCTTGCATGTGTGAGGCCCTGGGTTCAATTCTCAGCACCACATATAAATAAATTAATAAAATAAAGGTCTATCAACAACTAAAAAACATTTTTAAAAAAGATACTGTATCCATTTACAACTAAAAAAATATTTTAAATTTGTTATTTTTTCTGTGGTTCTGGATGTTGAGTCCAGAGGCTTATGAATGCTATCCTCAATTCCTATATAAGATCTCCTTAAACTTTTTTTGGTGTTTTTCACTTGTTTACTTACAACTTCATTGGGTAGGACTTTGAAAAATTATTCATTTGTGGGGGAGGAGTTGGGGATCAAACCTAGAGCTTCAAACACCAAGGCACATGTTCTGCCACTGAGCTGCAACCTAGCCTCAAGATTTTGGTGGGGGGAGGTGCCGGGGATTGAACTCAGGGGCACTTGACCACTAAGCCATATCCCCAACCCTATTTTATGTTTTATGGAGAGACAGGGTCTCACTGAGTTGCTTAGCGCCTCGCCATTGCTGAGGCTGGCTTTGGACTTGCAAATCTCCTGTCTTAGCCTCCCAAAGTGCTGGGATTGCAGGCGTGTGCCACTGTGCCTGGGCAGCCCCAAGATTTTGAAAATATAGACTACTTTTGTGGTTCCTTCTTAGTGTTTGCTTATTCCACCACTATCACCATTCTACAATGAATACAGGCCCATTAGATGTCCTGCTTATAATAGGCACTTAATTACCTTCCTTTCATAATTATTCAGTTGCTTATAATTTAGCCTTTTTCTTAAGCATGAACTGTATTGAAACCAGTGGTAAAACAGAAGGTTCCATGATGTAGGTAAAAAACTTGGAGAAGATAATTTTTGTTTGTTTGATATGGAGATTAAATCTAAGGACACAGCCGGGCGCGGTGGCTCACGCTTGTAATCCCAGCACTTAGGGAGGCTGAGACAGGAGAATCGCGAGTTCAAAGCCAGCCTCAGCAACGGTGAGGCGCTAAGCAACTCAGTGAGACCCTGTCTCTACATAAAAACACAAAATAGGGCTGGGGATGTGGCTCAAGTGGTCGAGTGCCCCTGAGTTCAATCCCCAGTACCAAAAAAAAAAAAAAAAAAAAAATCTAAGGACACTATCACTGGACTACACCCATAGCTCTTTTTATTTTGAGACAGTCTTGTAAAGTTGCTGAGGCTGGCCGTGAACTTGAGACCTTCCTGCCTCAGTTTCCTGAGTAGCTGGGATTATAGGCATGCACTACTGCACCTGGTTAAAAAATTTGGAGAAAATAATTTTATATCAGAGCTTAGAAAAATCTGTTCTGTCAGTACCTTCCTAGCCAGAGCTTCCTCCTGGTAACTTCTCTTCATTCTCTTGGTAGGTGCTCTTAGGTTAATACTGAGAAATGGTAACAAGAAGTTGAGGATTGGATGAGCAACAGAGTTGAAGGCCAATTGTGTTGTCTGCTTTATAGAGATGAATGGTTTTTGTCTCTTCACAGCTTTCTCAGGCAGCAACTAGCATTGATAACAGGGTCCCTACCCCTTCTTCGGTGGCCAGCGCTGAAACCAACTCCCAGCAGCCAGGGCCTGATGTACCCGTGCTAGAATTGAAGACGGAGGTCCAGACTGAGGATACTGAACCTGATCCTAGTGAATCCAAGGGGGAGCCTCGGTCCGAGGTGAGTGTTTTTCCCTAGAAGTAAATTCATGACCCACATGTCCTTGTTGGAAGACAGCAGGAAGCCTTCCTCATGGATGTCTCTGGGTTTTGCTATTTTCTTTGCTTGCAGTGCTGGGATTGAACTCAGGCTCTTGTGCATGCTAAACAAGCACTCTACCAATGACTATATCCCCAGACCAGATTTTGTTTTAATCTGTTTGAATATGAGTTCAGAAACAGAATGGTTGTTTTTTTCTAAATTATGAGGTGTGGGTTTATCTTACTGTGCCAGAAGTGAAGAGCACTGGCTTACATTTTAGCCATTTGACTTATCCAGGCTTTTTGTTGGTGTCCCTCATTCATTTCTAGCTTTGTGGGAAGGGTGGGGGTTCACTTGTTAATCTGTGGCAGATTGTGGGCCAAATCTACCCTGTTTGTGGATTTTGTTTAGCCTGTGCAGTATTTTAAAAATCAGGAAATTGCAAAGAAGATTCCAGCTTTCTGACTTTTTTTGAGACCCGAGCAGCTCTGTTGTCATTGTGCTTATAGCCCTGTGTGGCAACAGTCTGGTGCAGGCCCCAGCTGTGCCCTGTGTATGGGACATGGGCTTTCTAGCTAGCTGGTCTCCACTGCTCCTTACTGTCTCGTACCACACTTTCCACCTCTGAGCAAGAGCTTTTGACCCCTTCCCAGTTTTCAAAGATACTTGTTCTAAACTAGAAATACCTATATGTGAAAATACAAGTACTTTTCACATTGGAAAATTTTAAATTAGGACTATAATCGCACTGGTCCTGTGTTGAAGGGGCTCAGTAGAAAGCAAACACTTCACTGCTTCCTTGGGGGAGGAAAGGAATGCTGAACGTACCTGGGCCTGGGGAGGGTGCATTGAGCCATGGACATCAGGAGAGCTGAGCATGGGGATTGATCTACCAGCTGTGATTCTGTTTTTCTCAAGCTGATGGAGGAGGATTTACAAGGGTCTTCCCAAGTTAAAGAAGAAACAGACACAGCAGAACAAAAGCCAGAACCAATGGAAGTGGATGAGAAGAAACCCGAAGTGAAAGTGGAGGCTAAAGAAGAAGAAGAGAGCAGCACTAATGGCACCTCCTCTCAGTCAACATCCCCTTCGCAGCCACGCAGAAAGAGTAGGTTGTTTTCTTTAGATTGTGCACCGTGCTGCCTTCCATTACACTGTGCTTCCATATCAAGACCTGAGAACTAGAGCAGGAGAATAACTCCATGACCCCTTCTATCTTCTTGCCCGATATTCCCTGAGTTTTTTTTTTTTTTTTTTTAATTTTTTTGTAGATGGACACAATGTCTTTATTTTATTGCTCTGTATGTGGTGCTGAGGATCGAACCCAGGGCCTCACGCATGCGAGGCAAGCGCTCTACCGCTGAGCCACAATCCCAGCCCCTATTCCCTGAGTTTTAGCTCTGAGAAATGGCAATGATGAGCCAGACCCCTGCCATGAGAACCCACAGGGTTTATGGTATGAATGCAAGACAGGCTGCAGCTGGGCAGGCAGCTCAGCGCACAGGGCTCTCTTCTGAGGTGAGACGTTGCAGACAGAGATTAGGGTTGAAAATGCCTCTGGGTCTTTGGGCAGGCTAACGGTATGGATTCTTGGCAAGCTATAAACCAATGAAGAATCTGAGTAGGAAAATGGCAAAATAGCTGTGATTTTAGGGAAATGATCACTGACAATATACGCATGCTCTGGAGATTGCAGGTTTCTGCTGACCTCATGAGGAAGCTGCGTACATAGAATTGGGGCAGTGGAGAGAAGAGTCTGCTTAGCCTTAGGGACCTGGTGTTGCGGGATGGGAAGTTGGAGGGGTTAAGAAGCTTTGGGTGCTGAGGCCTGTGGGATGAGCCAACCATGTAGCAGAAGGTGGATACAAACCCCTTAAGTTGTATCCAGAGCAAAGAGGTAGCAGGGAATTGGAAAAGTATCAAATGACCCCTCACAATGGGAGACAGTTGGGGGGCGGTGGGTGTCACATGTGGGAAAAACTGCAGAGAAGTGTCAGCAGCTGAGACCATGTAGCTTCACAGCTGGAAGGGACCTGGATTGTGAAGGACAGCAGACCCTAGGCCTCTCTGTCTCCTACCCCAGAGAGTTTTTGATTGCATGGGTTATCACACACTATTGGGAATTAAAACTTTAAAACATTTTAAAATAAGCTGTTACACAATGCCAGTCAATGCATTTTTATGAAAAATACAAATAGAAGAGTGACATTGTTTTATAGTTGTGCAACATTTTGCAGAGGGTTCAAGGAACCCAGCTGGACTCATAGATGTGCTCTGTGTTAATTGCTGTGGTGCATTGTTGGGATGAACTATGTAAAGAAAATCCGGTCCCACTCAGATCAGTTATTAGTGAAGGGAGGAGCAATTTCATAGCTCTTTCAGGTAGTGGTGGGTATCCTTTGACACTACACCAAAATTCAACAAGTGGACATTTGTTGAAGGTGAGTTGCAGTATGGAATCCATAGCACTGGGTTTTTCATATTCTGCCTGTATCATCAAAATTCATGGGGTCTGTCTTGTTCTTTGAATGTGTATTCATAGAACACACATTCAATTTGTGTGTGTGACATCATCCTCTGGTCACCTGAAAAGCACTGGTTCATTGTGTAGGATTTCCAGATGTTGACATACATAATTAAAAAAAAAAAAAGAAAAGAAAAAAAGACCAAGCGCAATGGCACATCCCAGTGACCCAGGAAACTGAGGCAGGATCGCAAGTTTAAGGCCACCCTGGGAAACTTAGGAAGACCCTGTCTCAAAATAAGAACTAAAACGAGCTGGGAGGGGCTGGGATTATGGCGCAGTGGTAGCGCGCTCGCCTGGCACGCGGGAGGCACTGGGTTTGATCCTCAGCACCACATAAAAATAAAAATAAAGCTATTGTGTCCACCTACAGCTAAAAAATAAATATTAAAAAAAAAAACGAGCTGGGAATGTAGTTCAGTGGTAGAGCACCCCAATACCACACAAACCCACAAAAGCAAAAGACCACATTCCTTAATATCACCCACCTCTTCAAATTTTGTAAATTGTGGGAAATGTCAAGCTCATGTGACAGATACAAATTTTTCAGAATTCTAAACTTTTTATATTGTCACTTGTCCTTGAAATAACTGGCTGTCTTAGTTTATTTTTGAGAAAATGTCTGCCACACACCAGAACCCAGTAACCAGAGCTTGTGTATCTGTTGCTCTTGCAAGGTGTGTGTCCATGAAGAAAAGAAGTTCCTTGAAGCCTGGCACCGTCACCGGTGCAGCTCTGAAGTCAGGCTGTGAGCAGCACTAGTGCTATGCAGACTTCTGTCCATCACACAGAATTAGATGATGCCAGAGGTTGAGATATAGTAAGAATGATCACTTTCCTACCTCCTCCAGAGTAATCTGAAATGGCTGGCATTCTTCCTTTGAGTTCAGAGCAGCCACAAAGAATGTAGCAACCTCTGAGTTTGGTGCTGTTGGCTTTTTTACTTTTTAGTTTTCCTTTTTCTTCTTTGCCTTGCAAAAATGTTAGCTCTTTTGGGCCTGGGTCATAGCTCTGGTAGAGCACTCTCGCCTGGCATGTGTGAGGCACTGGGTTCAGTACTCAGCGCCACATAAAAATAAATAAGTAAAAAAGTATTCTATTTCTCTACAACTAAAAAAAATTTTTTTTTAAATGTTAGGTCTTTTTTTTTTTTTGGTGTTGGAGATTGAACTCAGGGGCACTCGACCACTGAGCCACACCCCCAGCCCTATTTTGTGTTTTATATAGAGACAGGGTCTCACTGAGTTGCTTAGCACCTCGCCATTGCTGAGGCTGGCTTTGAACTCATGATTCTCCTGTCTCAGCCTCCCAAAGTGCTGAGATTACAGGCTTGCGCCACTGCGCCCAGCTGCTCTTTTATTCTTTATTGAGTTTGACTCACCTGTGTGAATGTCAACACCAGGGGACTTTTGTATTAAATAAATAGTTTTGATCTCACACCTAAAAGGACCCATAGCAATGCTAGAACTTCTTGGAGTAACAGGAATTTTACATGTCTGTGCTGTCTGTTATGGTGGCCAGCAGCCACATGTGGCTCTTGACTACTTGAACATGACAGCAGTGTCTGAGGAACTAAATTATCTACTTTATTGACTCATTTAAATTTCAGTAATCCCCTGTGGCTGATGACTTCCACATTAAGCAGCATGGGGGATCTTCCAGGAGGCTGTGAGCCATACTCAGTGATAACTTTAGGTGTGGTGTCCTATCCTTTCTGAATGGAGGCTTTGAGGCCAGAGAAGCGGAGTGACTCATATGTGGCGCACACACTAATGAGTAGCAGAGATTTTGGTTCAGATACAACTGATGACTTCTCCTTCAGCCCATTTGGAGACAAAAGTGCACAATGTTTTCCTCAGTATAGGTTTTAAACAGTTACTGAATGATCAACCAGAATGCAGCCCAGTGAAGGCCACCCCACCCCTGCCCCGTGTGCCAAGAATTGAACCCAGGGCCTCACACATGGTAGGCAAATTCTGTACTGTGGAGCTACAGCCCTATCCCCGTTATAATTTTTTTTTAATTAGTTTATTTAGTTGCATTTCAAGTCATAGTACATATATAGAGCTCTGTTTTTCCAATTCTCTGGTTGCAAACCAGATAAAATCACACCATTTGTGTCTTCATACATGCACCAAGGATAGTAATGACGATCTCAATCAACCATCTTTACTGTACCCATTCCTCTTTCCCTCCCCCCCACTCCCCCCTGCCGCGTCCAGTGATCCTCCATTTCTCCTATGTTCCCCATTCCCACCCGCCTATGTGTCAGCATCCACTAATCAGAGAGAACATTCGGCATTTGGTTTTTTGGGATTGGCATACTTCACTTAGCATAATGCTTTCCAGTTCCATCCATTTGCCTGCAAATGCCATAATTTTATTCTCTTTTATTGCTGAATAATATTCCATTGTGTATATGTACCACAGTTTCTTTATCCGTTCATCTATTGAAGGACATCTGGGTTGCTTCCACAGTTTTGCAGTTGTGAATTGTGCTGCTATAAACATTGAAGTGGCTGCTTTACTGTAGAGTACTGTTTTTAAGTCCTTAGGATAGGCCAAGGAGTGGGATAGCTGGGTCAAATGGTGGTTCCATTCCAAGTTTTTTAAGAAATCTCCATACTGCTTTCCAGATTGGTTGCACCAGTAAAAATATGGAACGCTTCACGAATTTGCATGTCATCCTTGCGCAGGGGCCATGCTAATCTTCTCTGTATCGTTCCAATTTTAGTATATGTGCTGCCGAAGCGAGTACCCTGTTATAATTTTTTGAGACAGGGTCTCGCTAATTTGCTGAGGCTGACCTTGAACTTGCGATCCTCCTGCCTCAGCCTCCCAAGTACCTGGGATTAGAGGCCTGCACCTTTGCCCAGCAAGGCCATATCACTTTTTTGATCACCATTAGGGAGATGACATGGTCCAGAGTGAAGATTAGCAGACACTTTTTTTGTAAAAAGGCACATAGTGCTGGGTGTAGTGGTGCACGTTGGCGATCCCAGCAATTCAAGATGCTGAGGCCAGAGGATCACCAGCTTGAGGCAAGCTTGGGCAGTTTGGCAAGGCCCTCAACAACCTAGAACCCCATCTGAGAATTTTTAAAATGTGAGGGTGCTTGGGATGTGGCTCTGGGGTCAATCCCTAGGCACCTGCCCCCCACCCCCCCAAAAAAAACAACAAAGTTTGTGTTTCAGGCTTTGCATATAACGACGTTTCTGCTAAAACTACTGAACTTGGCTGTTGTACAAAAGCAACCACAGAAAACATAAATGGAAGAATGTGGTTGTGTGCCAATAAAGCTTTGCCTCTGGAGACTAAAACTTGAATTTCATGTAATTTTCACATGTCAGGAAATATTCTGGTTAGTAAAAAAGATAAAATACTGGGCTGGGGATATAGCTTAGTTGGTAGAGTGCTTGCCTCGCATGCACAAGGCCATGGGTTCAATCCCCAGCACCCTCCCTCCCGAAAGAAAAGTAAAATACATTCTTAGCACTCAGCTCATGCATATTGGGCAGCTGGCCAGATTAGGCCTTTGGTCATAATTTACCAACCCTTAAACTAGAGGAATGAAAAAATTATTGAGTAATTGTGTCCTTATAAAAGAGTTGTTCAAAAAATACCAATTGGCTATCTCATCTCTGCATAAAACAGAATAGAAGAAAAGGGCTAGTGAAAAGCAAAGATGTATGCATGTCTCCAAGGCTGCTGGATGGCACGTCTGGACCAGGCCTTCATGCTCTGGAGTGCTTCACAGTGTGTACAGCAGAGTGCTGCATCTGGGCTGTCACCATGTTTGCCTGGGCCTTGAGCAGCAGTCCAAGAACTAAAGCAGCCAGGTGCCAAAGTGCTCAGGAGACTGGTGGGTCCCTGGCTCCTCAAGAAATCAGCTCTAGCTGGGCGCAGTGCCACACGCCTTTAATCCCAGCACTAAGGGAGGCTGAGATGGGAGAATGGCAAGTTCAAAGCCAGCCTCAGGAATGGTGAGGTGCTGTCTCTACATAAAACACAAAATAGGGCTGGGGATGTGGCTCAGTGGTCAAGTGCCCCTGAGTTCAGTCCCCGGTACCAAAAAAAAAATCAGCTCTAGGGAAACTCCTGGACTTTGAGCTTTCCATCTCTAAAGTGTGAGATGTTGAGATGGATTTTTCCTTTAACCTTCTGCCTTGACTTTCACTTGATGGAAATCAGCTGGTGCTTTCCAGAATTTAACAAGTTAGACCATTCCTACTCAGAAAAAATGATAGACTCCTGTACCTGGTATGTGCCCCTGCCTAACTGGAAGTTTAAATGTTTACAGAATTTTACATCTGATTTTTTTTTTTTTTTTTTTTTTTTTAAATATTTTGTTTTAGTTGTAGATGAACACAATATCTTTATTTATTTTATGTGGTGCTGAGGATCGAACCCAGTGCCTCACATATGCGAGGCGAGCACTCAACCGCTGAGCCATTACCCCAGCCCCTACATCTGATTTTTTAAAAAATATTTTTTAGTTGTTGATGGAACTTTATTGTTATTATTATTTTTTAATTTCTGTACTTGTGGTGCTGAGAATCAGACCCAGTGCCTCACACATGCTAGGCAAGTGCTTTACCACTGAGCCACAACCCCAGCCCCAGATTTTTTTTTTTTTTAAACACAGGACTTTATTATTTTGCTCACAAAGGGCAGGCCTTCACAGGACAAGGCAGCAAGCAAGTTCTGGACAGTGGGAAGGAGCCCCTACTTGCCACTGATGAGGGGCTTCGCAATGGCAGAGTTCCCGTGCAGAAACATCTTGGAGATGTAGCAGTCCTTGCTGACTGGCTTGGACTTCTTCTTGCCCTTGCCATTCTTGGGGACCTTGATCCACAGCTCCTTCACATTCTCCAGCGCCACACTGCAGTGCCTATCAAAGGCCTTCACACCACCCAGGCTTTCTTCTTGTTGCGCCAGTTGATGAGCTGTTGGGTGCTATTCTTGATGGACTGTGTGAGCACAGCGAGTGGACCTTTATTAAATTGCATTGGATTTTTAAATTACAGTTTACCATGTGTGTATTGTAGAAAATACTTCAGGGGTTTATTGGGGGCTGCTGGAAATTGATCACTGAACTACACCCCCCAGTGGTTTTAGGTTGTTTAGTTTGAGTCAGGGTCTTGCTAAGTTGGTGAGACTGGCCTTGAACTTGCAATCTTCCTGCCTCAGCCTCCTAAGCAGCTGGGATTACAAACACACACCTCTGCACCTCTCTAGAAAATATTTTCAAGATACAGAAAACACAAAGAAGAAAATTTGCGTTAAGAATCTCTTTCATCAGAACTTATTTGGCACATTTGACCATGTTGCCCTCGACCATTTTTCTATGCAGAAGAGGTTCTGGGATCCAGACAGGGTGGTGACTGGCTTCCTGCCAACTTCCCTGCCTCGGAACTGAGTTTATCAGGTGCCTGTGATATTCAGACCCATGTGGATTTTGTATGAACACACCACCTTTGTATTTGGCAGTATTTGCTTTTGTATTGGTGACAACAAAAGCTGTGGTAGGGCTGGGTGTGGAGTTATTGGGAAGTTGAGAAAGGAAGATTACAGGTTTGAGGCCAACCTGGGCAATTTAACGAGACCCTGTCTCTAAAAGGCAAGGAGTGGGAGGAACTGGGAATGTAGCTCAGTAGTAGAGTATGCCTGAATTCATCCCCCAATACCAAAATTTATACTAGGAATGCAGTGGCTATGGGGTTGGAGCAGTGGACATTGGTAAATGTGGGTTAGAATAGTATGGGACTTTTTTGGGGAGAATACTTGGTTATGTAGCCCAATTACTGTATACATCTTTTAAATGAGATTGTAATACATAACTGTTTGTCTCAAGTGGCCTGAATTTAATACAGTCAAAGGTAGAAAAGTCTCATCAGAATTTTTTAAAGGCCCTTCCAGTGAATTGGCTTTATTTGCCAGTTTGATCAATGAAACAAATGTGGGAGTTAGCTTTGCCTTTTTTTTTTTTAATTTTTTTTTTAGTTGTAGATGGACAGAATGCCTTTATTTTGTTTACTTATTTTTATGTGGTGCTGAGGATCGAACCCAGTGCCTCACGCATGCTAGGCAAGCGCTCTACCACTGAGTCACAGCCCCAGCCCTATGTTTGCTTTTTATTCCAGCAAAATTTTAAGATTGGAAACCCTGTTGAAGAAGCAAATGGCTCAGTGTTGTATTCTGCCTCATAACCTGAATGCAGTTCCTTAAAACCCTGATGTCACTGTAGTTGTAGATGCCCTGAGTTTGACATTTTTTCTGTGGATTCTTAGGATTTCATGGAAGCCCCAACCATGCCTCAGAAGTGTGGCTGGGAGGTAGAAGCTGCTCTGGCTTCCATTTTAAATGTTATCTCAGAGGGGTCTGGGCAGCTGTTAACCTATGTCTCTTTCTGGTGTTTTCTGCCTGCAGTCTTCAAACCCGAGGAGCTACGCCAGGCGCTTATGCCAACACTAGAAGCGCTCTATCGACAGGACCCAGAGTCCTTACCTTTTCGGCAGCCTGTAGATCCCCAGCTCCTAGGAATTCCAGTAAGTTAATACAGTAAAAATACATTATAGCTTTGAGCATCTGTTGTTTTATCTCTTATAATTGGGTAAAATACCCTCCTTACTTTGAAGATGTTTCTCCTAATAGTGAAAACTGTTATCTGTCAGCAGTTATCTTTGGAAATGTTTATTTCATTCAGTCTCACTTGTCCATGAAATCCCAGGTCTGAGGCAGGGAAGGCACGCACTGGGCCCCTAGTCCGCTCAATCTACCGCAAGGTGCCCAAGGCCTTGCTTTGTATTTGGGGCTTTGTATAAGCTTTGTCGTTTTATTGATTGATTGATTGATTGATTGTAGATGGACAGCATGCTTTTTATTTTGTTTTATGTGATCCTAAGGATTGAACCCAGTGCCTCACATGTGCTAGGCAAGCAACTCTACCACTGAGCTACAGCCCCCTAAGCTTTGTTGTAAAACACTGGAGAATATAGGCTGGGGTACCGCTCAGTGGGAGAGAGTCCCTTGCCTGCGTGAGGCCCTGAGTTAATCCCCAGCACCACAAAACACAGGAATTGGAGGACATCAGTTATGAAATACATACCTATCCCTCTTTGATGTCCCTGGGAAGCCCCATAAAGGCCATGGGGACCCAACAGGTCCTGTTGAACTCTAGTCGTCAGTCTTGTCATTGCAGTCTGTGTGCTAGGACCAAGTGAACCTTTACAAGTACACTTCAGTAAATCTGTTCACCATTTTAATTCAGTGAATTAAAATCCTCACTTAAAATTTTTTTCATTAAAAAATCTTTTATTAAACAATCCTTTTATTTTTTTTGAGTTTGCCTTTTAAGTGATTTGATTACACTTCAGATATGTATAGTTTTAGTGAATCTCATTGGAGGAACATTAGAGGTTATCATTTCATTTCTTGCTATTGGGAATAAAAGTTATTTTGGTATTTATTATATTTTAAGATGCTGCCAGGTAAGGCTGGCATGTAAAATTTGGAGGATCCACTAGACTGAGACCATTTTATTTTTAAGGATTATTTTGACATTGTGAAGAATCCCATGGACCTCTCCACCATCAAGCGGAAGCTGGACACAGGGCAGTATCAGGAGCCTTGGCAGTATGTGGATGATGTCTGGCTCATGTTCAATAATGCCTGGCTCTACAACCGCAAGACATCTCGTGTCTATAAGTTTTGCAGTAAACTTGCAGAGGTCTTTGAGCAAGAAATTGACCCTGTCATGCAGTCCCTTGGATATTGCTGTGGACGCAAGGTATAGTCTAAAGTTTTTCAGAAAATGAACTTTCCTGGTTAATTCAGCTCAGGGGTGGTATACTAGGGAGACTTGGCTTCTGACCACACGTGTGTGCTAGAAGCTCACCAGGGCACCTGGTCTTTTGTAGACAGTTGACTGTCACAGCTGGACTGCTTGCTTGTGAGGTAGCCTTGGGTGATGCCTTCTGGCTGCCTGCTGCCCTTCCCTCTGTCTGTAATACCTATCTCAGAGCCAAGTTATGCTAATGGTCATATTTAATCCAAAAATGTCTTAAAATAGCTTTGAAAATTATTAGAAAATTACTTAATATGCTAACAAATAATTTAATGGCTGCCTCTAACTCTCTGTAATGGATTAGAACATTTCAGGATGGTAAATGGAATTTATTTTTAGTGTTTTTTCTTTGTTTTTGCAGTATGAGTTTTCCCCACAGACTTTGTGCTGCTATGGGAAGCAGCTGTGTACCATTCCTCGTGATGCAGCCTACTACAGCTATCAGAATAGGTAAGCCTCGGTATCCTGCACTACAGGGCAGAAGAAAGGGCGGGGTCGGGCATGCTCATCTCACTGTAGCCTGCTTTATGGAACTTCTTTCCTGAAGTTCCGAAGAAAAGTCACACAGTCTCAGTGTTTTTTGGTCACTCAGGCTCATGGTCTCCTAGTTTTAAATCACACCTGTGTGGTGTGAAGATTAAACTTCAGAGCCGTGGCCACACTAGTTTGGAATAGGTGGACTCATTTGTCAGCCACAGTCTTTCTAAAGTGTGACCCTGGGGCTGGGTGTAGCTCAGAGACAGAGAGCTTGCCTAGCACTCACCAGGCCTGGTTTGGTCCCCAGCATCACCCCCTGCCACACACACACACACACACACACATCATCATCATCATCATCATCATCATCATAAAACAATAAAATGTGATTCTAAGCAAGAGGCTGAATTCAAGAGCAACTCTGATAAAGATTGAAATGCCTTTTTCAAGATATTCAGAGAATTAAAAATTAATATTTTACTCTTCTGTGGGCTAACATTTGCTTAGGTAATTTGGCCTGGCTGATCTGATGGAAAGATTTACCTTAGTGCTGCTTCCTTTAAAAAAAAAAAAAGTCTTGCCGGGCGCGGTGGCTCACGCTTGTAATCCCAGCACTTAGGGAGGCTGAGACAGGAGAATCGCGAGTTCAAAGCCAGCCTCAGCAACGGCGAGGCACTAAGCAACTCAGTGAGACCCTGTCTCTACATAAAACATGAAATTGGGCTGGGGATGTGGCTCAGTGGTCAAGTGCCCCTGAGTTCAATCCCTAGTACCAAAAAAAAAAAAAAAAGTCTTAAGGGTTTTACTATCTAATTTAAATTATAAGCACAATAGAAAATGAGATCTGGCATTTTTTAAAATTGAGTTCAAGAATGACCCTCCTGTTTAAGACGGCTACTTCAGGGTTTTGAGAATGGCAGACCTGCTTGAAAACTAGTTGCCATCCTTTTGGAATGTGAAGGTGGTTAAAGAATAGATCTACTGTCTTAAACACAGGGAAAGTAAAAATAATACTTGTTGTTGATTCCTCACACAAATTCAGTTTTCGCATTTTGGGGTTGTATTGAAGGTTAAACTCCTTTGTCTGTGTAGCTGTGAGTGGCCGCACATTGCCATAGCAGGAAAGCCTCACACCTGGAGCAGAAGGCACTGTCTGCTTGATCTAGCAGCAGGAACTCCATTTTGTGATCTGGCAGCTAGAATCTTTATGAGACCAAGGTGGAGTTTTGCGCCTATTCTTTGTCTTGAGGTTCGAGTATTAAATGTCGGTGTTAGAGTTGGTGTTTCGATTATTTTGCTCTTTTTGGATCAGAGTAATTACATGTGTTCTGATAGCTCAAAAAAGATAAGAGAGGGCTGGGGTTGTGGCTCAGTAGTGGTGCACTTGCCTCGCATGTGTGAGATACTGGGTTCGATTCTCAGTACCACGTATAAATAAATAAAATAAAGGTCCATTGACAACTAAAAAAAAACTAAAAAAGATAAGAAGGATTTTGTTCTTTGTTCAGAGGTACATACACAGACCTGACAAAAAGGAATTTTGAGATTATTTCCCCTCCCCAGTTTTTGTTTTTTTTTTTAAAGAACATATAACCATTTTAAAGATAATAACACCCATTAGAGACCTTTTATGGGGCAGGAGGTACTGAGAATTTAACCTAGAGGCAGTTTACCACTGAGCTACACCCCCAGCTCTTTTATTTATTTGTTTGTTTGTTTGTTTGAGACAGAATCTAAGTTGCTTAAGGGCCTTGGCACATTGCTAAGGCTAGCCTTGAACTTGTGATCCTCCTGTCTCAGGTTCCCAAGCTGCTGGAGTTACAGGCATGCCACTTCACCCAGCTCACAATCCTATTAAAAAAACAAAACTGTCAGTGGGTCCAGCAGCACACGCCTATAATTCTAGCTACTGAGGAGGCTGAGCTTTAGCAACTTACTGAGACCCTGTCTCAAAATTTTTTAAAAAAAATTTTTTTAAGGACTGGGGATGTAGCTCAGTGCCAAAGCACCTGTGGGTTCAATCCCCAGTACCACAGTTTGGTGATGGTGGTGGTGGGGGCTGTTGACACAAAATCAGTTTGAGATGCTTCCATGCCTTGCCTGACCCACTGGCTTCCTGCACAGTACAAGGGCAGCTCTCCTGGAAGTGCAGCCTGTGCAGCTGTTTTGCCAAAACCAGTTTAATGGAATTTGATTTCTGCCTCAACATCCCCTTTATGTATAGAATCATTTTAAAACCAACTTTAGGGCTGGGGTGGTGGCTCAGTGGTAGAGTGCTTGCCTAGCATGTGTGACTCACTGGGTTCGATTCTCAGCACCACATATAAGTAAATAAAATAAAGTCCATTGACAACTAAAAAAAAAATTTAAAAAAAAAACCCCCAGAAAACAAACTTTAAAATTGTACCACAGCCCATTTGTGATGGTGTCCCTCCCTAATGGCCAGGTGTTGTTGGGGAAGTTATGGCCCCACCATTTACGATGTTTGCCCTATGGTCCTCAGCACATGTCATGATGTATCAAGCTTAAACTTGGCCAAGACACAGGAGCAGTAGCATCTTCCCTGAAAGTCACATGTTAAACTATACCCTGAAAAATACTGTCTACTGCTCTGTTACCCAGCACAGTTTTGGTCTGGAAGGAAGAAAAGAGTATTTGCCACTACCTTTAAGTGGTTGGGGCCTTTTCATTTTGGTTTCACTGTTCCTGAGTCCTTGAGACCCTGCCTTTTCTCATAGGAAAAGATTTTGGCCACAGATGTTGAAAGCAATTAAAGATAAGAGTTGATAGGATCAGGGTACCACCACTGCCATCTCAGGGAAGGTCATTGATGGAGCACAAACACAGGACTGTCTGGAAAGTTCTGAAATGTCCAATTTTATTTCTACATAGAAATCCACTTTACTAAATGAAAGTAATATTTTTTCTTGAGTAGAAATGCAAATAAAATAGCTGTGGCCGGGCACGATGGCTCAAGCCTGTAATCCCAGCACTTTGGGAGGCTGAGACAGGAGAATCGTGAGTTCAAAGCCAGCCTCAGCAACAGCAAGGCGCTAAGCAACTCAGTGAGACCCTGTCTCTACATAAAACACAAAATAGGGCTGGGGATGTGGCTCAGTGGTCGAGTGCCCCTGAGTTCAATCCCCAGTACCAAAAAAAAAAAAAAAAAAAAAAAAAAGCTGTAACCTATGAATGATTCGTTTCAAAAGCTTAGGTATACCTCTGTGCTCTTTGGAATGCTGTATTTGAGTAGATTAACATGTTGTTCTAAGAAAGCAGTGGCCCAGTTCTGTGGTGAGCATTCTAACTGCTTGTGTTTTTGTTCTCAACTTTGACTGTTTATGAACACTGTGGTATTCTCAGGAATATTTGTGTTTTCACTTGTGCTACGCTATTTGGGCACTTACAACAATAGAAAATTCTACAAACCATTTAAACAAGTGAAACCCTAACATATAAACTAGTGTGTGATTATGTTTTCACTTGTTTCTATGCTTTGAAAGTTTAGAACTAACTCACTCATGCTGGGGAAACTTGCAGCTTTTCCAGCAATTATCTCTAGATAGCACAGGGATTATTTATAGATGCCCCAGTCACACTCATACAATACCTAAAACAATCTGCATTTGAAAACTTACTCCATGTGATGAATTACCCTGTCAAATAAACTGTGCAGTCACATTGTGCTACTTTAGCCACCCAGATGTGCGTTGTCATCGGAGAACATGAGGGATTTCTCCTTCACAGCTCCGTGTTCATCACGCTGCTTCCTTCACACAGGCAAAATGTCACCTAGGCTGTTAAGGTTCAAGAGTGGACTTCGGAACCTTTATCTCCAGGGATAATAAAGTTTGGACTAGGTAATAGATACGGACAGTCCGAGACTAGTTCCGTTACCCATGATCAGGGTGGTTTTAGCTGGTTTGATTTGATGGGCAGCCTCTCCCCAATTCTGTTCCCTGTCTTCATTTCTCTGAAGGGTGAGGTAGGGAGGCCATGGCTGGCCCCTGTCCTCTTCCCTTCTTACACATAAAGAGGCTAGATTCTCCGATTCTTGACAGTGCTTTCAGACAGATATGAGAGTCTGTTAACACTCTGTCCTTCCTGCTTACTAACTGAGATTCTCGGGGTGGGCATGGGTCACACACAGAGACTTACTTAGGTTTCCTTGGTGTCTCCTGGGGCCGCCGCCTATCAACACTTATTCTGCCTCAGTTTGCTACATTGAAAAAATGATGGGTTCGTGGTTCTTATTACCTAGAGTTGTGGGACTTGATGCCTTTCTTGTATAAAAGCAAAGAATTTGCCCAAGATTTTAAACCCATTTGGACTCACTTGTAATTGTGGTGGTAATTTCATTTCAGACTGCCCAGTGGTCATTTTCTCACTGGCCCACAGAGCTGCATTTTGTATAAGGAATGCAGCAATTAATTCTCCAATTTTGTATAAGGAGTGGAGCTTTATTTTTAAAAAGGAAATACTTGCTTGGAGGGAATGTGTTTTGCATTTTGTTTTCTTGCTGCTGAATTGGTCTAAATCTTGCCACCAATGACCATGCCCTCCTCCATGTGGAAATTGTTACATATGATTTTACATCTCCATGGGAATATTTACAAAATAGCGAATGACCAGAGTATTGCTATAGTTCATCCAGAAACATATGGATATATGTGTATATTTAAAAACTGTTAATCTGTCTGTTGTTAGTCAGAGTTTATAATCTTGGCAGAATTTATTAATTGAATTGGTTCTGAATAAACTAGTCCCTGCAAGAAACTATTATTAATACACTTGTTAATTGCAATGATTCCACCCTGTGGTCACCAGTTGAGCATGGGAAATTGGATAACCTTGAGCTGTTGCATGCTCTCAGGTTTCATGATTTTAGATTGCTCTGTGTGTCAGTCAGTGAAACCCAGCAGACAAACGTTGAGTGTGTTTGACTGAGGTGGGCACTGGGACGTGTGGGGGCCTCTCCTCCTGGCTGTGCCTCCATCTGTAGCTGAGTGAGTGAGCACCAGTGCCTCACTCTGCACCGGGGTCAGCGTGGTGCCTGGCGTCTTGTCACAGTGTTTCTGCTACTAATCCTTGTTGGCATCTCGTTGACGTAGTTTTGAGCTCTAAAACTGCCTTTTATTGTGCTGCCATCACCACCTTACACTCATTCTTCTGCTTGTGTGATTCTCCATTCAGCTCGTCTATTTTGCAGTACTCTTGTGTACTCATCTTGTTTAAGCAGCATCCACCTGCATTTTTGTTGATTTCTCATTCATGTCCTTTCCAAACATTTAGTAGTTTATTTAATTGTTCTTACTTGATAGCTTGAGCTCAGGCTCTGTGTTATTATTGTGTAAGCAATTGGGGTGATGGATAATTTCTCAAATGCAGATTGTGCTTAAAGATAAACTGTCTAAATTTGCTTAACTTGGGTTGTCACCAAGTCAGAAAAGTCATTCACCAAGTATTTCAGAATGATGGATGATTGGTCCCAGCACCAAAACTTCAAATCAGAGCTTAGAACTGAATTTTAAAAGTCTTCAAGATTGTTCATTGATTTACATATATTGTATTATTTATACAATATATCATTTTTCTCTATGTATTCTTATTAATAAATGGCTGGAAAGTCTTTGACCCTGACTGCATTTCTGTTAAATGTTTGTCTAGAATATGGATTTGGTTTCATTTGTATTAGAATACAATAAACTGAGTGATTAACCTGAGGAAAATAACAGGAACAGATTAAAACCAGTCCTGGGTGCTCAGCATCATCACATACTTAAAGAGCTGGCTTCATACCAGAAATAAGCCTTTGAGTTGCTGTCAAGCGTGAATTTTTCATTTTGAAAAATAAAGCATTTTCAGTTTAAATTGCTTTAAGGCCCTTTGTCAGACTGTTCTGCTCCATCTCAAACCCTGGCGTTATATTTGATTTTATGACAAAATTCAGATTCCTAAATTTAGGCTCCATGCAATCCTACTATTAACAACTCGAAAGCATTTGCATCTTGGAGCCGGACAACCTGTCGTTGTTAGTGATGATGGCCTGTGACGTGTGCAGTGAGACCGAATGCTAATCAATGCTTTGCCTTGGCTTTCTGCTCTGTGTTGTCTCGTGTTTGCGTCTGACCTTTGTGTCTGTGCTATTTGTTCCCTCCCCTGTTCTCTAATCCTGCCCTTCCCCACCTGCCCCTGTTCCTTCCATTGTCCTCACTGACCCATCAATCAACCAACAACGCCCCCCCTTCGTCGTGGTGCTCTGCCCTGCTCTGATTGGTGGCTTCGTTGCTTGGGTGGCTGTGTGTTATGATGGACCAGTTCACCCAAGTATGGCCTTCTTGCTGACAGGTATCATTTCTGTGAGAAGTGTTTCACAGAGATCCAGGGCGAGAATGTGACCCTGGGTGACGACCCTTCACAGCCCCAGACGTAAGTACCATTTTCTCATATTTTCCTCTTGCTTGTGATTAAAAGGGAAGCCAGAATGTGCCATTTTGACTTTAGTGTAGTGTACTTTTTTCGTATTAATTATGTCCGCATTTAATTGTAAGTGTGTAAAAATGTAGGGTCTCAGCCATACATAGCAGTGCCACCTGCATATTCTTTCTCCATTCAAGGCAAGGGTACTGCAGCCTCTCACCGTATTTCAGTGGTCTCTTGACCTTCATACATCTCTTCTGGTAAAGGAAATTGCGTGAGCCAAGCACAGTGGTACACACCTGAAGTTCCAGTTGATCAGGAGGCTAAATTGGGAGAATCACTTCAGCTCATCAATTTGAGACCAGCCTGGATAACATAGCAAGACCCTACATCAAAAAAAGAGAAGCCAAACTTGGTGGCACACACCTATAATCCCAGCAGGATTAGGGATAGTTGACCATTGAGCCACATCCTCAGCCCTATTTTGTGTTTTATGTAGAGACAAGGTCTCACTGAGTTGCTTAGCACCTCGCCGTTGCTGAGGCTGGCTTTGAACTCATGATTCTCCCGTCTTGGCCTCCCAAAGTGCTGGGATTATAGGCGTGCGCCACTGCGCTTGGCCAGCCTCAGTAATTTTTCTAAAAAAGATTTAAAGGACTATGGTTAAAGTTCTCTGGGATCAATCCTCAGTACAAAAAGAAGAAGGAGAAATTGATTTCCCCTCATGATTGTCAAGGTCTGTTTTTGGAAATTGTGCATTTCTAGTTATGCCTAAGAAATCAGGTAGCCTTATTTGCAGTAGCAAAAAGTGAGTTTTGAAGGCATGCCCCATCCATCTTTTACCTTGGAGTTTATCTTCCACTTAAACCCCGATTCCTTTACATTATTGAGCTAATGCAGATTAGCAAGAGTCCAGTTCTCTTCATCCCCATGTTTTGGCTTAAAGTGTAAACGTGTGTCCTTCCCTGTTAGTGGTTTGTGGCTTACTAGCTCCAACATGGACAAGTGTGAGTTTTCTAATTCATTCCTGTACTGCATTCACTTTTTCCTCCAGAATGCTTCGAGTGGTGATAGAATGGCCAGAAATGGCAAGAAAGAGAGAAGCCACAAATGAATGATCAACTCATTTGTGCTTGAAATACCAAAAAGCCTGCCAGTCCTTTGTGGCCCTGTAGTCCTCCATGCTCCGGCCATATCGGACGTGGCTGCAGAGTGGCTGTGCACTGCCAGCTGGAAGGCTTTGCTGCAGAGGCAGCTTACAGTGGTACAGAATCTTAACCACAACATGATTTGCTGTTATTCACACACACAGCAAGCGCAGCCACTCAGACCACACAGAGACCCAAACAACTGCAGTTCTACATATTGAATTTATTTATTTACTTCCATTGCCATGTTAATTCTCTGGTCTAATTACATGATTCACAACTGGGTTGTAGGGTGAAGGGTAGGGAGAAAGGTTGATCACTGGGTACCAAGGCACAGTCAGACAGGAGTGAGGAGCTCTGGGGTGTTATCGCATGGCATGGGACTGTGGGTAACAGTTATGTGCTGTACATTTTAAAAAACTAAAAAGATTTTTCTGGAAGTTTTCCACAGAAAGAAATGATAAATGTTTGTGAAGATAAATATGTTTAACCAATTGATTTAAACATTATTCAGTGGATACATGTATCAGACATTGCGTGGTTTCCAAGGATAGTGGTGCACATCTGTAATTCTAGCTAACTGGAAGACTGAGGCAGGAGAATCACAAGTTTGAAGCCAGTCTCTCAAAATAAATAAAAAGGGGCTGGGGATGTAGCTCAAGGAATGCCTAGCATGTGCAAGGCCCTGGGTCCAATCCCCTGTACCAGGGTGCCCCGTTGATATGTACAGCTTCTATGTTTTTGCCTTCAACTCTTAAGTTTTTGTGTATGTGTTAAAAAATAAAATAACCAGCAGAAAACAATAATTGGATTGTATAATTATGTGAATCTGAAGTAATCCACGTATGCACTGATCACAGCAGCAAGACAGTAGAAACCCGACGCACACCCCTTTTGAAGGAAGGCATTCCCCACACAGACATTGACCTTGCTGCATTGAGGAAATGTCACAGTTTAACTGTGGTTTTGCTGTCAGTCCAGTTCAGTAGCCATTCACTATGCAAATCTGATCAAAAATAAACAGGTTTGAATCTTAACACAATTTTGCCATCATATATTAACTAGTCTTAATTAAATCTTGTAGTAAAGCTGATAGTAGTTGGAAGAAAATATTCCAAAAAAGAAAATACGTGGAAAGTAGATGGTAAATGGAGTATGTGGGGAAATAAAGGGCAGTACCTCCTGTGGAAGTTTCATCCCTTCGTTATGTCTACTTCAGATTTAAGCTGACCATTGCTTTACCAGTATTTGAAGAGACCCAATAGTTTATACTCCACAGAGAAATGTTCATTGATTCGCATTTTTTTTTCCCACAAGGACAATTTCCAAGGATCAGTTTGAAAAGAAGAAAAATGATACCTTAGACCCAGAACCGTGAGTATATAGCCTTTTTTTTTTTGACTTTTAATTTTGATTTCAGATTAGGAAAGTTACTTCTTATGATTAGGTTGTAGGAGAAAACATTAAAGATACATTGCCCCCAATAAGATTTTTGTGTGAAGTTTTTTTAGAAAGAAATTCTTTTTTAACTCTTACAAAAAAGATATGCCTCTGTCAGGTGTTCTCCAATTGTTGAATTTTAACTATGATAAGATTAGATGGATTTTTTGGTTCCATTAGAACCCTTTCATAATTTGGTCAGTGTGTCTTCAAGCCGGAAGAGTGACACACGCTTTTAATCCTAGATACTCTAGAGGCTGAGACGGGAGGATTTCAAGTTCGAGGCCAGCCATAGCAACTTGGTGAGGGCATGTCTCAAAATTTAAATTTTTAAAAAAGGACTCAGGGTGTAGATTAGTGGTAAAAACACTCTTGAGTTCAATCCCCAGTGTGGGGTGATGGTGATGGGCCGGGGGCAAAGAAGAAAAAATAAAACATTCAGTGTGATTCTTCAGAGACCACAGGCAAGTCTACTTGGTGGGGAAGTTTTCAGAAACAAGACCTCTTAGAAATCACTTCCTAAAAATAAATGAACTGGGTGTGGTAGCACACACCTGTAATCCCAGTGGCTCTGGAGGCTGAGGAGATGATCCCAAGTTTGAGGACAGCCTTAGCAATTTAGCAAGGCCTTAAGCAGGTTAGCAAGATTGTCTCAGAATAACAAGTAAAAAGGGCTGAAGATCTAGCTCAGTGTTTAAACACCCCTGAGTTAAATGCCCAGTACCCATAAATAAACAAACAAATATAATGGGAAGCTGAGTGTGTTATTACCCCTGTTTTTTTGTTTTGTTTTGTTTTGTTTTGGTTTGAGCACCAGGGATTGAACTCAGAGGTACTCGAGCCACAACCCCAGCCCTATTTTGTGTTTTATGTAGAGACAGGGTCTCACTGAGTTGCTTAGCGCCTTGCCGTTGCTGAGGCTGGCTTTGAACTCGCAATTCTCCTGTCTCAGCCTCCCAAAGTGCTGAGATTACAGGCATGTGCCACCGCGCCCAGCTTTTACCACTGTCTTTGATAATGAGACTACTATAACTACAAAATTTGCTTTACAGTAGCTTCTAAGGAGACTTCAATATGGTAGCTGCTCCAAGGTACTCAGAGTTGAATCCTGAGGGGCACCTTAGGGCCTTATGATACCCACTGTTTTCTGTTCCTAAAGTGGACAGTGTCTGGGATTGCTTGGTGAGTACAGGCTCCAGACACATTGTTCTCTAGGAAGTGTGAACACATCCAAGGCTCAGAAACAGGTTCTGCCCTCCCTTGATCTCCTAGCTCCTGGGATCTTAGTTACTGTGGTGAAAGACAGACTTCCCACCCAGGCTGCAGTCAGTGGGTTTTTTGTTTGCTTGTTTGTTTTGTTTGTTTTGTGGTACTGGGGATTAAACCCAGAGCCCTGTGCTTGCCAGGCAAGCACTCTACCAATTGAGCTGTATCCTCAGCCCCCAGGCTGCATTTGGAGATACAGGGTTAGAGATATAACTCAATGGCAAAGTGACCCTGGGTTCAATCCTGTTGTCACCTAATAAATAAATAAAACCCAGATTGGTAGCCAGTGAAATGCTGAGACTTCCCTTTAACACCCTCCTATTGCTTTCACACAACTAGGTGGTTGTGTCTGATTCCCCACCTCCTTTTCATATTATGACCTTCCCTGCATAGTTTTTTAGTTTGTTTACAATTTATATTCACTTTTCAACTTCAAATATATTCCCATGCCAGGTGCCAGGCTATGGACTGTGGATGAATAAAGGTGCTCCTCCTTTCAGCTATTCATAGTCTAGCAGCAGAGAATCATAGTGAGGCAGCCGAAGGCAGGAAGAATGGTCCCAGGGGTGAAGGTGCCTGGTCTGGCAGAGTGGCACCACCACAGTTGGGGTCTGCTTCCTGGGAAAGGTGACAGTCATATGGAAGTAGGTGCTGGGGGGAGGGGAGGGGCAGAACATTCTAGACACAAAGGAACCAAAGAACACAGGATGTTCACAACTGTAGGTCACCTAGAGTGGTCAGTTGGTGCCCTGGGAGTGAAGGCCCACCCCCAGGGGATACAGAGGCAGGGGTCCTGTGGAAGGACCATTTACACTGTTTCTGACGTTTAGACTTCATGCCACGTGACTGGGGAGGTTTTGAAGAAAGTATTGGTTTCTGGTATAGAAGGGTCACCTGGATCTGGGAGGTGAGTTGAGCAGAAAGGACTCCAGTCTCTGGTAGGGGAACTCATTAGGAGACTACGCACAACTCGGGCAACAGGTCGAGCCCCGAACTAAAGCAGAAACAGCTGCAGGTGGGAGACGCCATACTGGGGCCAAGGACGGGGAGCTCTTAAGACAGTCCATAGTTACAGGGGGTGGAATTTAACAGTGATGTCTTGAGGTCACGAATACATGGCATATTTTCAGTATTTCCTTTCCTGATGTGGGAGGAAGAGTTTAAACTGGAGTGTCTTTGGAGATGACCCAGTCATTGAGGGAATTACTGCTGCCCACCTTGCACCTGAGTGTGGGGCCAGGCTTAGTCATGGCAATTGCAGACGCTGGCTGTGGTGATGCCACCTGGAGGAAAGCAGTGAAGGCCCAGAAAGGCCACCCTGTGTGGCATGGACTGGGAGCCTTCAGCAGAGTCACAGTGGTAGTGCTGCTGCTGTGGCACTTAGCATTGCATTTGTGGCCTTTTTCCCCCGAGAGGACGGGGACAGAGAGGCAGGGTTAGGGTAGACCATGGCTGCAGGCTTCCACAGCACACTCAGTGGCAGAGTGGGGAGGGGGCCGCGTTGTGCCGACATTCATTGGCAAGAGCATGGATCATATTCCAGAAGAACCTGGATGTAGTTTCTCCTGCCCCAAGACCTCCAGAGTGGCAGTAAGAGTAACTTGAAACACCTGAATGTTTGCCCTCCCAGCACCTTGGTGTGGAGGTCTCTTCAGGAAGCAGCTCAATTCTGAGAGCTCAGTTCTGATGGTGGTGGCTGCACAGAGCATTGTGGAGGAGGAGGAGTGTGTGAGCCAGCCTTCTGCCATGCCAGTGTGTACTCAGAGAAAGCTTGTCTTTTCACCAGGCTCGATGCATTCTGCCGCCTGGGCCTCTGGCTCAGTGTGCTGCTCTTACCTGTCCACTTTCCTGTTTGTATCCCAAAATTCTTTTTTTTTTTTTTTTGGTACCAAGGGGCGCTTGACCACTGAGCCACCTCCCCAGCCCTGTTTTGTATTTTATTTAGAGACAGGGTCTCACTGAGTTGTTTATTAGTTCCTTGCTTTTGCTGAGGCTGGCTTTGAACTCATGATCCTCCTGCCTCAGCCTCCTGAGCTGCTGGGATTACAGGTGTGCGCCACCGTGCCCAGCTTGTTTCCCCAAAATTCTTAAGATCAAGTGTTCATAAAACTGAAAACATTGTTCTCTGTTCCCTGCATCAGTTTAAATGTATGTGAAATCACCTAGAAAAAGTGTCAGTCTCAAAAATGCATAGTAATATCAGAATGTCTGGCCTGTGAAATACGCCTTTTATCACAGTAACTTAAAAATAAGATTTTATTTCTGGTTGCAAAGAGCGATTGGGAAAAAAGAGGAATTAAACATTGTACAAAGAAAGGGACACAATCTGCTTCTTCCTGTAGAAAATATCACGTAGAGGGTAACCTGCTGTAAGGTCCCCTTTCGCCTCTGCAAGAGTTCTGCTTTTATTCTTCATGCTTGAATAAATCCTGTTCCTTTCACTCTTGGGAAAAAAGAAAAAGAAAATGAGACATAGATGCATTTATAAAATACAATTGGAGCCGGGCGCGGTGGCTCAAGCCTGTAATCCCAGCACTTAGAGAGGCTGAGACAGGAGAATTGCGAGTTCAAAGCCAGCCTCAGCAAGGGCGAGGCGCTAAGCAACTCAGTGAGACCCTGTCTCTACATAAAACATAAAATAGGGCTGAGGATGTGGCTCGGTGGTCAAGTGCCCCAGAGTTCAATCCCCAGTACCCAAAAAAAAAAAAAAATACAATTGGATCAGTCAACAAATGCACCAGTGTCGGGTATTCGGAGTTGACCTAGAGAGGGTGTGGGTGCACACACAGGATCCTGCCCAAGACAACTGCTGTGTGCCTTGGTATAATTGTGTTGTTTTTTTGTCTCCCAGTTTCGTTGATTGCAAGGAGTGTGGCCGCAAGATGCATCAAATTTGTGTCCTGCACTATGACATCATTTGGCCTTCAGGGTGAGTACTTCCCGTGATCTGAGGGAGGCAGAGCAACTCTCCACGGAGCTGGTGGGAACGCGGCCTAGTGAAGGTTGTATTCATTGTTGTCGGCAAAAGTTCGCTATGGGAGATGGCAGTGGGTTCTAAACTTAAGTGTTTGCCTGCTTTAGGAATTGTAAAATCAAAGCCATCTCTGCCTCTTCACTCTTAATAGAATTACATGATTTAAACACCAACAAAGTATTTTGATGCTGCATTTCATTGGTTCAGCAACGTGTACTGTTGAATATGGTCTGGTCACGCCATTATTTGTTTTGCAGCTTTGTGTGTGACAACTGCTTGAAGAAAACTGGCAGACCTCGAAAAGAAAACAAATTCAGTGCTAAGCGTAAGTTTGTGGGGGATTTCTCTCCTGGGCTGTGTGGAGTACAGCTTGTGCGGATTCCCCTAGTCTTCCTTTGGTGCTTCTCAACACATAGTTTTAGAGCTCAGTTGTCATTTGGCTTGATCCATACATGAATGCTAGCTGTTATGACCAGTTCGTGTTTTCGACAAAAGCTAAGGAAGCTTAGACAGTAAACTTTGTAAATTCTGAGAGATTTGTTAGCAGACCCTCCTCCAGAAGCTTAGAGCTACAGAGGAAGTGCTGTGACCAATATTTTGAGTCCCTCCTGCTGTGGGTCTGACCTGGAGTCCGCTTTATGAGGGACACACCTTGCTCAGCAGCAGTATGAGGACTTGTGGGTTTCCTTCAAGGGCTTCTGCAGGGATGGGCAGTGGACTCTTGAGTTCCTTTGTGCTCACATCTCAACCTGTCAGATGGTTCTCAGCCGCTAGGGGATGCCGAGTACAGGGGCTCAAGCCTGACCTCACAGCCCATGTGAAGTGTAGAAGTACATCAAAGTATAAATCAGATCTTCAAGCCATTGTCCCCTCATTTTTATAACTTAACAAATTTTTATTGTACCTCCCTTTTTTTCTTCTTCTTGGTACCAGAGACTGAACCTAGAGGCACTGAGCCATATCCCCAGCCCTCTATCCCTTTTTATTTTTCATTTTGATACAGAGTCTCACTAGGTTGCTTACAGCCTTGCTAAATTGCTGAGGCTGGCTTCAAACCTACAATCCTCCTGCCTTAGCCTCCCAAGCTGCTGGGATTACAGGTGTGCACCACCATCCTTATCTGTTTTTTCTTACATATAATTTATATACCCTAAAAGCACTATTATTGATCGGCTTAATTGCAGAAAAATGAAACAGTCTAAATTTTCCGATTATCTCTTGTCCTTAGCAAGAAATCTTCTAAGATCTCAAATAGGTTTTACTTTTTACATTTCTCACTAATGCAGAAAATACTGAAAAGTCAGTAAAGAAGAGAGCTTTAAAATTTCATCATCTAGGGACTTGGGGATAGCTCAGTAATAAGTGTACACTTAGTATACTCGAGGCCCTAAGTTCAGTCTGTAGCACTCATGGACAAAATAAAACAAAAAAATTCACCTATCAGCACCAAGAACATTTCAATGTCTAGTCCTATCCTGTCTGTTCTTGTCCAGTTCCCCTGTATTGTGACTACTGTTTTACCTCTGGTAGCTCCTGTTATGGTGGCCACATGGGGGCTATCCCTGGCGTTGACAGGGAAGGGGAGAAGCCAACCAATACAGGCTTCCTAATGGAGGTGGTAGGCTGGGGCCAGAGTGGGGTCCTGACCTGGTGCCCATCCTTCCTCCCTCTAGGTGATTGGAGCACTCACAAAACAACAAACATTTCTTGACTAATGCTTGACTAGTGGGACCCAGAATGTTCTGTCTCCTGTTTTAGACTGCAGTGAGCTGGGCTGCAGTAGGGCTGGAAGACCTAGTCAGTGAGCACACCCACACATTCCTATCTGGAAGGTGTGCCATGTTCCGATTTGCTGTTAAGAATTCCTCAAGTGAACGGGGCGCGGTGGCGCAAGCCTGTTATCTCAGCACTTAGGGAGGCTAAGACAGGAGATCACGAGTTCAAAGCCAGCCTCAGCAACGGCGAGGCATTAAGCAACTCAGTGAGACCCTGTCTCTACATAAAACACAAAACAGGGCTGAGATGTGGCTCGGTGGTTGAGTGCCCCTGAGTTCAATTCCTAGTACAAAAAAAAAATTCCTTAGTGTGATTCTGGGGCTGGAGGCAGCCTGTTGTTGACATCCATGGGAGGAAGTTGTGAAGCTGGCCTTCCGTGTAGGACCAGAGCAGGGCTCATCACACAAGCTATAGCCTCCCAGCACCTGGGTTAGGAGGGTGCACCCTAGCTCCTTCTAAGGTCTGGCTCCCTCTACCCTCTTCCCACAGTCCTTGTCAGATTCAAGCTGTCTCTATGATTCTTTGCCCTTTAGAAAAGAATGGAAACATCTGGACAGGTAAACACCCCAAGATATCACAGTCTACTTTCTCTCATAAGCACACATATCACAAATAAGATGTTAACCCTGGAGAGCCTTCTCAGATGGTGCTGGGAGAAGTGGGTGCTGTGGCCTCAGTGGTTCTCTGAGTCTCTCTCCTGCTCCTTCTGGGCTTCTAGGACTGCAGACCACGAGATTGGGGAACCACTTGGAAGACCGAGTGAACAAATTTTTGCGGCGCCAGAATCACCCTGAAGCTGGAGAGGTTTTTGTCAGAGTAGTGGCCAGCTCAGATAAGACTGTGGAGGTCAAGCCTGGGATGAAGTCAAGGTTTGTATGCTCACTTCCTAAAACCCTGAGGAAGACCGTCCCCATGTCTGCTTGACCAAGCTTCCCTTTGTGAAAAGGATGTGGTTCCTTGGTCCAGGAAGCAGGGTCATGAAGAACTGTCTTACAGCCTGAGGTGGTTGGGCAAGGGGAGGGCTCTGGCCAGTCCTGGAGGTGGTTGTAACTTCACTGTCCTGCACTGACCAGGTTAGAGCAGAAGTGCCTCATAGACAAGGACATCTGCAAATACCAGGTTTGTCTTTCTTTCCAGGTTTGTGGATTCTGGAGAAATGTCAGAGTCTTTCCCTTATCGAACCAAAGCACTCTTTGCTTTTGAGGAGATTGACGGAGTAGATGTGTGCTTTTTTGGAATGCATGTCCAGGAGTACGGCTCTGATTGTCCCCCGCCAAACACAAGGTAGCTTTCCATCTCCTTTCTAAAGAAGTGTGTCGTTCGCGTGTTGTGTGCACACAGACCAAGCCCACGTGTCCTGGAGAGCATGTGTGCTTCAGTGCTAGATTTCAATAGATGAAGTTAGTAAACCAAACCAGTTAGTTTTGTTTTCCTTTAAACTAATGGGAAACCAAGGGTCTTGATGACCATGGTACACGTCTGGGGTTGAGTGCACGTGAGCCTTGGTCTCGCTGTCCTCTCCATCCTACCTGGGCATGGGGGCAGCTGAATGCACCTGTTCAAGTGAAGTGCCTCTGCCCAGAGTTGGTACAGGGTTAGTCAAGAATGTAGGTGAACTGGGCACCATGGTGCACACGTGTAATCCCACCACTTTTGGAGGCTGAGAGAGGAGAATCATGAGTTTAAAGCCAGCCTCAGCAACGACAAGGTGCTAAGCAACTCAGGGAGATACTGTCTCTAAATAAAAAACAGGGCTGGGAATGTGGCGCAGTGGTCAAGTGCCCCTGAGTTCAATGCCTGATACCAAAAAGAAAAGAAAATGAACATGTTTTTTGTTAAAATATTTTTGGATGCTGGTGCTGCTTTGAGATCCTGAATTTAAAATGTACCCCCTGCAGGCGTGTTTACATATCTTATCTGGACAGTATTCATTTCTTCCGGCCACGATGCCTCCGGACAGCTGTTTACCATGAGATCCTTATTGGGTACCTAGAATATGTGAAGAAATTGGGGTAAGGATTAAATTATTCAGAACCAATAAAAACTTTAGTTTTTTTTCTGCTTGTTTATCTTGTGAAATAATGAGGTTTTTTCACTTAAAAGTTTGTGTTTTTATTTCTAATACGCTGAAATCAATTCAGAAGTCTTCCAAGCCTCCTTTAAAGTGCTCTTGGATCCATGTATGTCTGGCATCAGGAGGGGACAGTTCAAGCTCTTTGTCTGCTTTTCATTCTATTTTCTTTCCCCTTAATCGAGGCATGATTTATATATGACAAAATCTGCCTGTTTCAGATTTACAAGTCAGTGGTTTTTGGTGACTTTACTGACTGGTGCAGCCATCATCACAAATTAGTTACAGAATGTTTCCATCCCCCTCTAAGAGATACCTGTGCCCCTTTGCTGTTAGTTCCTGTCCCATCTCTGCCCCAGGCAACCACTAATCTACTTCCTGTCTCTGTAAATTTGTGTTCTCTGTATATTGCATAGAAATGGTATCCTGCAGTACAGCGTCTCTTGTGTCTGACTTCTTTCTGCGGTACTTTGGCTTTTATATTCCAAATCTATCACATTCCTTCCCCAAACTTGAAAAGATTAGAGATATTTGATCAAAATGTCTTAAACAGGGGCTGGGATTGTAGCTCAATGGTAGGGCACTTGCCTAGCAAGTGTGAGGCAATGGGTTCAATTCTCAGCACCATAAAAAATAAAATAAAGCTGGGCGCAGTGACACAGCCTGTAATCCCAGCACTTTGGGAGGCTGAGACAGGAGAATCGTGAGTTCAAAGCCAGCCTCAGCAACAGCAAGGCGCTAAGCAACTCAGTGAGACCCTGTCTCTACATAAAACACAAAATAGGAATGGGGGTGTGGCTCAGTGGTCGTGTGCCCTTGAGTTCAATCTCCAGTACCAAAAATAAAAGGTATTGTACCCATCTACAACTAAAAAAAAAATTTAAAAAGTCCAAACTGTCCTAAACAGAATGAATATGGTTTGACATTAACTCCTTAGAAATACTCAGCTGAGCTCCTCTTTGGTGCACAGGAGGACGCAGGTAGAAGGCACAGTGCACACTTGACGCACCTCCTTGCTGTGGGCCTTGGCTGGCTGTGGTGATGCAGGCCCTGTGAGGAGGTGATCAGGACCACGACTGGCCCATCCAGTGGGCATCTCTGAAAGCAGAGTGCTTTAGGGCCACGTCTAGGCTCCAGTTCACAAGTGATTAAGATTTCCTTCACCTACCCCTAACTCCCCAGCATATTGTTCTTGCAACCTAGGTCTCTTATAGGTTCTACCATAAGCATTAGGGTAATTTCTTTGTTTTCTTCTTTCTTTGTAAGTATTTCTGTCCTTTTTTGGTTCCTAATCCTCAGCTGTGACGCCTTAAAGGCAAGGCCTGTTAACATTGATGCTTGTGTCCTGCAGGTATGTAACAGGACACATCTGGGCCTGTCCCCCAAGTGAAGGAGATGACTACATCTTCCATTGCCACCCCCCTGATCAAAAAATCCCCAAACCAAAACGACTGCAGGAGTGGTACAAGAAGATGCTGGACAAAGCATTTGCAGAGCGGATCATTCATGACTACAAGGTAGGTACCAGTGCCTTTGTGCTTTTCATAGCTGATTGAAATTCATTTGCATGTTTTCCTCTTGTTTCACATGCTTTATAATTGTGTTCACTTAAAAATATTAGAAAAAGGGGCCAGGAAACTAAAAATAAACAGAAAAAAACGTTTCTTTAAATATTTTTTAGTTATACATGGACACAGTGTCTTTATTTTGTTTACTTATTTTTATGTGGTGCTGAGGATCGAACCCAGTGCCTCACACATGCGAGGCAAGTGCTCTGCCACTGAGCCACAACCTCAGCCCCAGAAGAAAAATTTTTTAAAAAGAAAACGGGGCTGGAGATGTAGCACTGTGGTAGAGCACCTGCCTCGAATGCACAAGGCCCTGGGTTTCATCCCTAGTACCACAAAAAAATAAACAAAAATTAGAAAGCAAAGTCGGACACAGTGACTCACACCTGTAATCCTAGTGAGTTGGCATCAGTCTTCCATGTTCAGAGCCAGCCTTGGCAACTTAATGAGACCCTGTCTCAAAATAAAATGGTCTGAGAATCTAGCTCAGTGGTCGAGCACCCTGGGTTCAATCCCCAGCACCACAGACACACACAAAAGGATGAGAAAGCAAAAACATGGCAGTATAGGATGAAAATGCAGAGGGGTCTATAGTGGATCTCTGCAGTGCAGTCAGCTCATGTAAGTGGCTGGTGTGCCTGGTTCCCAAGGGCCTAAGGGCTATTCTCTCACTGCTGTGCTTTGCTCCCTTCCAGGACATCTTCAAACAAGCAACTGAAGATAGGCTCACAAGTGCTAAGGAGTTGCCCTATTTTGAAGGGGATTTCTGGCCCAATGTATTGGAAGAGAGCATTAAGGAACTAGAACAAGAAGAAGAAGAGAGGAAGAAAGAAGAGAGCACGGCAGCTAGCGAGACCCCCGAGGTGCAGGCCCTCCCCAAACCCCTACTAGAGCCCTAGCAGGTCCCAGGCATGCTGAGTAGCAGGCTGGGAAGTGCACATTGCAGTTGTGATCTTTCTGTGATAGTATCTTCAACTCAAGGACTGAGGGTGTCACCACCTAAAGTAGGGGGTGTGCCTGGGATCTTTGCACAAAGGATGCTCCAGCAGGTGGGGCTTGGGGGTTAGACCCAGAGAGGAGAAGGGACGGTTTCCTGTGGGAGAGCCAGGAAGGCAGGCAGAGGTACACAAAAGTTACTTAACTAGGAGACTCTGGGTCATCAGGCCTTGCTCCTGTGTTTTGTGGCAGCTCTTCCTTTGGTGCCTTCCTGTACTTAGCCTGTTCACTGATTACTGTCCCTCTGTACCAGGCACTAGGGCACAAACTAAGCAGGACTCCACCCCTGCCCCAGGGTGTGTTCTAGTAGGAGACACAGGAAGGGCCTGGGTGGCTGCCTGGCTCCTGCTGCAGGGAGGGAGCTCTGAGAAGGAGTGATGGTAAGGGGCTGGGGTAGAGGTGTGGGAGCCCAGCCCTCCCCCACACAAGGTGCCATGAAGGAGCCTTCCAACAGTGAAGGAAACGTGCTGTGTTGGGGGTCACAAAGCTATTAAAGCACTTGTCTAGCATGTACGAGGCCCTGGGTTCCATTCCTAGCACTGCAGAAGAAAAAGAGAGATAAAAATAGTGCATAGATGCAGTGGTAGCTATAGGTGCAGTGGAAGTGTATGATGAATTTTGAGGGCAGTTCCAGAACCTAGGACAAGTCTTAGTGACATGTGAAGAGAAACTACAAACTAAGGAGGCTCCTGTGTGGGGCCCGAGCCTCCGCATCATGTTGCTGCCACTGCCTGTGGTATAAGAGAAACTGAGAACTGACTGCAGACATGCTGCTGTTGAGATGTCTGGGATGCCCCAGAGGAGGTGGGTGAGAGGGGCTCCAGCAGGGCTGGAGGAGCTGGCAGTGTGCAGGCATCTGAAGACCCCAGTTGCACCACACATGCTCAGTGCATGTGTGATCAGTTGCACGGCTGTTTTGTGATAGGCCCTGTATGACTTGGTTCTGCTGTTGGCCTGCCAGTCCTCAGCCTGTACAGAACTGAGTGTTGACCAGGAGAGACACAGGCTTTTGTCCTGATGGTTCCCAACAAGAGCACTGGGACTGTCGTCGTTTTCTGACTTCCTGGCACTGGATTGACAGAGGCTGGGCCTTCTCTGGAGCATGGCTGGTCCTCACCAGGGCTTGGTGACTTGGTTCTTACAAATCCCTTCACCCTAGGGTGAAGCCTGTGTTTGAGCTGGCCTTGGAAGGGCTGGCAGGTTTCAGAGCTCAGTGCAGGAGAAACCAGGTGACTTTGTGAATCTTAAGGGCCTTGTACAGGCCAGACTGGTCCTTAGGTGCAAGTCAGAACCATGTCTAGGCTTGTAAAGGTTAGGTAGGATTATTTCAGAAAGAGGAATGTGGGCCCAGCTATGGGAACTCAGGTGTCTGGTTAGAATCAGAGCCCTAACTTCTGAGCTCCTGCAGGACAGCCCTGTTGCCATAGGAGGTAGGCTCTGAGGAAGATCACAGGCCGGGAAAGCATCTGGCTTGGTGGCAGCAAAGCTGTCCAGAGGGTAGAGGTAGAGAGGGGCTTATGCCTGGTACCAGGGATGCATGCATAATAGTAGGGCAAGGTGCCATGAGTGCTGAAGAGTAGACTTGCTGTTCTCTGTGTGTGCAGTTTAAGACATGGTGCCAAGGATTTGCCTTCCTCGGGGACATCCAGGACCTAGCAGTGGGGTTAATTTCATTTATGACTAACATTTAGGATGGGATGTTACTTTGCTCTAAAAACATGTTCTGAAACTGGGTGCAGTGGTACACACCTGAAATCCCAGCAACTTCAGAGGCTGAGGCAGGAGGATCAAAGTTCAAGGAGGAACAGCCTTGCAAGTTCAATCAAGGCCAGCCTCAGCAAATTAGTGAGGCCCTGAGGACTTAGTGAAACCCTATCTCAAAATAAAAACAAAGTGCTGGGAATGTGGCTCAGCAGTTAAGCAACCCTGGGGATTCATGAGAGTTCCGGCTCCTTCCAGTGTGGCTTCTTCCCCTCTTCACACCCTTCTTGGGTCTTCTGCTAAAGACTCATCTGTGATGACTATTCACAGCCCTTTTGCAGGCCCCCAAAAAAGGCTGGCACACAACACTTCAGTGTCCAGTGGAACCGTGGGGAGCAGTGGGAAATGCTGCCCTCTCTGTTAGATCTTGAACTAGCTTTCTGGGTCTACTTTCCCTTGAGAGGTAACTCAGCACTACAGGAGACGTGGCCAGGCCTGGCTGAGTACAGGTCCTGCTTCCATCCTCACCACCTTTCCCTCTGAATACTTGCTCTGCCTAGCATTCCCTCCTTCTGCTGGGTTTCCTGGAACCCCATGGCTTGAGAGCTGGGTGTCAGTACCATGTGTGGGAGAGGAAGCTGGTCTGTGTGACATCTTTGCTTGTGGTTGCAGGGCAGTCAGGGCGACAGCAAGAATGCCAAGAAAAAGAACAACAAGAAAACCAACAAGAACAAAAGCAGCATTAGCCGCGCCAACAAGAAGAAGCCCAGCATGCCCAATGTGTCCAATGACCTGTCCCAGAAGCTCTACGCTACCATGGAGAAGCATAAGGAGGTAGTGACACAGGCTAGCGAGGAGGTGCTGGTGGTGCACAGGGCCCAAATGAAGCAGCAAGGCCACTGTCTCCATGTACAGTGGAAGGGGGGCGGGCTACTCGTGGAGAGCAGAACTGGCTAGTTTGGTAATTACAGTGCAACTTGTCCCCAATTCTGTTCCATCCCACAAAGCTGGTGCCCTCAAGCAGGCATTGGGCTCTGCCGCCCGCCTCTTTTGCAAGTGGAGAGAAGACTAATGCCGCTCCTCTCTGCAGGTCTTCTTTGTGATTCACCTGCATGCCGGGCCTGTCATCAACACCCTGCCTCCCATCGTGGACCCTGACCCTCTGCTCAGCTGCGACCTCATGGATGGCCGTGACGCCTTCCTCACCTTGGCCAGAGACAAGCACTGGGAGTTCTCCTCCTTACGCCGCTCCAAGTGGTCCACGCTGTGCATGTTGGTGGAGCTGCACACCCAGGGCCAGGACCGCTTTGTCTATACCTGCAATGAGTGCAAGCACCACGTGGAGACCCGCTGGCACTGTACTGTGTGCGAGGTAGGCCCTGCCACTTTCTTCCCTTCCCCAGCAGCTGGAAGGGGTTCCAGCTGAGCACACACAGATGCCACTGTTGGTATCTCTGCATGGCTGTGTTTCTGCTGACCCAGGATGAGGAGCTAGTCGCTTTGCTGTCATCCCTGTGTTTCATTGGCTCCCACTCCACATCTAGCATAGCTGCAGCACCCCCGGGGCATCCTATGGTTTTGGGTGGGCAGGCGTGGAGAGGTACTTGGGGTACTTTGGTCCTATGGTAATTCTGATGTGTTTTGCCTCCTTGTGACTCCATCTCTGGTCTTGCTAAGAGATCAGGGATGTCTCTGCCCTGCTGGTAGGTTGGGCACCTTGGGTCAGGATCTCAAGCCCCTCCTCTGATGTCCCTGATGGACCCCTTGGACAGGCTCACTTGGCTGCCCCTTGGTGGGCTGGTAGATCAGGCTTTCCTGGGTCTTCTGGTTCCCTTTCTGTAGAGTCACTGACCCCACACTTCCCACCTATCACCTACTCCCAGGATGGTCCACAGTCACCACCATGTGGGCAGCTTGCTTTGGCAGGGCCAGGACTACCCATGTGCATGCCCAGCCCCTCCTGTGCCCAGCCTTTGCCTCTGTTTACCAACCTTCTCCAGCGTCCTTGTTCTCTTCCTACTTTCTTAATACTGGGGCTTTCATGTTCTTCCTGTGAGCAGTTGTCAGACCCATCCTGGGGCTGTCTTCTTCAGATTTAGTGCTTCGTTCTCTGTTTTCAGGTGCATGCAGTTTTCAGTCACTTGGGCTTCTGTGTTGGGGAAGGACCATTTGGCACTCCATGGCTACCTCATGCCTTCCTGGGAAAGAGGTCCCATGGTCTCTGGTGGAGCGTGGAAGAAATGGATGCAGCACTCCTCATTTTGTTACTGTTGGGCTTCACAGTCTGGATGTGGGAGTCGGAGGGATGCAGTGGGACCTAATGTTTTTCCCACAGCAGAGGAAGCAAGACAGAAAGGGGGCAGGTGTCCACTGCCTGGGAGCCTCATGCAGACACTAGCATGGGCAGGCTCAGACCCCGCTGTGGGGAGGGACAGCCAAGCCAGAATCAACCTGTGTTGATGCCAGCCTGTTTCCTTCCCTTGTCTGCAGGACTATGATCTTTGCATCAACTGCTACAACACAAAGAGCCACACCCACAAGATGGTGAAGTGGGGCCTGGGCCTGGATGACGAGGGCAGCAGCCAGGGTGAACCACAGTCCAAGAGCCCCCAGGAGTCCCGGCGTCTGAGCATCCAACGCTGCATCCAGTCCCTGGTGCACGCTTGCCAGTGCCGCAATGCCAACTGCTCCCTGCCATCCTGCCAGAAGATGAAGCGGGTGGTGCAGCACACCAAGGGCTGTAAGCGCAAGACCAACGGAGGCTGCCCAGTGTGCAAGCAGCTCATTGCTCTTTGCTGCTACCATGCCAAACACTGCCAAGAAAACAAATGCCCCGTGCCCTTCTGCCTCAACATCAAACACAAGCTCCGCCAGCAGCAGATCCAGCACCGCCTGCAGCAGGCCCAGCTCATGCGCCGGAGGATGGCCACCATGAACACCCGCAATGTGCCTCAGCAGAGTTTGCCTTCTCCTACCTCAGCACCGCCTGGGACCCCCACTCAGCAGCCCAGCACACCCCAAACACCACAGCCCCCTGCCCAGCCCCAGCCCTCACCTGTGAGCATGTCACCAGCTGGCTTCCCCAATGTGGCCCGGACTCAGCCTCCTACAACGGTGTCTGCTGGGAAGCCCACCAACCAAGTGCAGGCCCCTCCACCCCCAGCCCAGCCCCCACCTGCAGCAGTGGAAGCAGCCCGGCAGATCGAGCGTGAGGCCCAGCAGCAGCAGCACCTATACCGGGTGAATGTCAACAATGGCATGCCCCCAGGGCGCACGGGCATGGGACACCCAGGGGGCCAGATGGCCCCTGTGGGCCTGAATGTGCCCCGGCCCAACCAGGTCAGTGGGCCTGTCATGCCTAGCATGCCACCTGGGCAGTGGCAACAGGCACCCATTCCCCAGCAGCAGCCGATGCCAGGCATGCCCAGACCTGTGATGTCCATGCAGGCCCAGGCAGCTGTAGCTGGGCCTCGAATGCCCAGTGTGCAGCCACCCAGGAGCATCTCGCCTAGCGCCTTGCAAGACCTACTGCGGACCCTGAAGTCTCCCAGCTCCCCTCAGCAGCAGCAGCAGGTGCTGAACATCCTCAAGTCGAACCCCCAGCTAATGGCAGCTTTCATCAAACAGCGCACAGCCAAGTATGTGGCCAATCAGCCCGGCATGCAGCCCCAGCCTGGCATGCAGCCCCAGCCCGGCATGCACCAGCAGCCCGGCATGCAGAACCTGAATGCGATGCAAGCCGGTGTGCCACGGCCTGGTGTGCCTCCGCAGCAGCAGGCGATGGCAGGCCTGAACCCCCAGGGCCAGGCCCTGAATATCATGAACCCAGGACACAACCCCAATATGGCAAGTATGAATCCACAGTACCGAGAGATGCTGAGGAGGCAATTGCTCCAACAGCAGCAGCAGCAGCAGCAACAGCAGCAGCAGCAGCAGCAGCAACAGCAGCAGCAGCAGCAGCAACAAGGCGGTGCCACCATGGCTGGGGGCATGGCTGGACATGGCCAGTTCCAGCAGCCACAAGGACCTGGAGGCTACGCTCCAGCCATGCAGCAGCAGCGCATGCAGCAACATCTCCCCATCCAGGGCAGCTCCATGGGCCAGATGGCCGCTCAGATGGGGCAGCTCAGCCAGATGGGGCAGCCTGGGCTGGGGGCAGACAGCACCCCGAACATCCAGCAGGCCCTGCAGCAGCGGATTCTGCAGCAGCAGCAGATGAAGCAGCAGATTGGGTCCCCAGGCCAGCCGAACCCCATGAGCCCCCAGCAGCACATGCTCTCAGGACAGCCACAGGCCTCACACCTTCCTGGCCAGCAGATCGCCACATCCCTTAGTAACCAGGTGCGGTCTCCAGCTCCTGTCCAGTCTCCACGGCCCCAGTCCCAGCCTCCACATTCCAGCCCGTCACCACGGATACAGCCCCAGCCTTCACCACACCACGTCTCACCCCAGACTGGTTCCCCCCACCCTGGACTCGCAGTCACCATGGCCAGCTCCATGGATCAGGGACACCTGGGGAACCCCGAACAGAGTGCAATGCTCCCCCAGTTGAACACGCCCAACAGGAGCGCACTATCCAGTGAACTGTCCCTGGTTGGTGACACCACGGGAGACACGCTAGAAAAGTTTGTGGAGGGTTTGTAGCATTATGAGAGCATCACTTTTTGTCCCTTTCATGTTCTTGGACCTTTTGTACTGAAAATCCAGGCATCTGGGCTCTTTTTATTCCTAGATGGAACTGCAACTTCCAGGCCATGGAAGGGTGGATTGATGTTTAAAGAAACAATACAAAGAATATATTTTTTTGTTAAAAACCAGTTGATTTAAATATCTGGTGTCTCTCTATCTCTATCTCTATCTCTCTCTCTGGTTTTGTTTTTTTTTTGTTTTTGGTTGTTTGGCTTTTTTTTTTCCCTCCCTCTTTTTTTTTTTCCTCCTTTCTTTTTCCCCCTCCTTTTTTTTTCCGTTTTTTTTGGGGGGGGGCGGGGAGGGGGGCATGTTTGGATTCTTTTTGTCGTCATTGCTGGTGACTCATGCCTTTTTTTAATGGAAAAAGCAAGTTCATTATATTCATATTTTTTATTTGTATTTTCAAGACTTTAAACATTTATGTTTAAAAGTGAGAAGAAAAATAATATTCAGAAACTGGTTCCTGAAATAATGCATCTTATAATGTATCCCGATAACTGATGTTGCGGGAAGATTTTTTTTTCTATAGTGAACTCTGTGGGCGTCTCCAAGTATTACCCCTGGACGATAGGAGTTGACTCGGCGTGCACACACGTATACACCCACACACATCTATCTATACATGCTGGCCTAAGCCAAACTCTTGTCTTGCAGATGTAGAAATTGTTGCTTTGTTTCTCTGATAAAACTGGTTTTAGACAAAAATAGGGATGATCACTCTCTTAGACCATGCTAATGTTAATAGAGAAGAAGCATTCTTTTCTTTCTTCTATGTGAAACTTGAAATGAGGAAAAGCAATTCTAGTGTAAATCATGCAAGCGCTATAATTACTATAAATAAGAAAATTCAAGAAGATTCAATCACTGTATAGAATGGTAAAGTACCAACTCATTTCTTATATCATATTGTTAAATAAACTGTGTGCAACAGACAAAAAGGGTGGTCCTTCTTGAATTCATGTACATGGTATTAACACTTGGTGTTGGGGTTTTTGTTATGAAAATGCTGTTTTCAACATTGTATTTGGACTATGCATGTGTTTTTCCCCCATTGTATATAAAGTATCGCTTAAAATTGATATAAATTACTGAAGTTTTTAACATGTATTCTGTTCTTTAAGATCCCTGTAAGAATGTTTAAGGTTTTTATTTATTTATATATATTTTTGGAGTCTGTTCTTTGTAAGACATGGTTCTGATTGTTCGCTCGGAGTGGAGAGGCTGGGGCTGCGCTCTTGTTGGCAGTGCGGGTGGTAGCTGGGAAACATCCCAGGCCAGCAGCCGCCCGCCCAGGGGCTTCCTTCCCAGAGACTGAGGCAGCAGCCCAGCCTCGGCCTCAACTCCTGATGCTTACAGTGAATCTTCCTCGTGCTGTGAGGCCGCCAGCAGGTCTGAAACAGCTCTTGGCTTCCAGCCCGCTTCCCCTGCCCTCCTCCCCTTGGAGCCGGCCACCCTGGGGGTGGGGGGTGGAGGACTTCCCGCCCTTCAGGCAGCCACCTGTTTCTACCTACAAATCCCAGAATTGATGAAAAGGGTGCTCAAGGGACCTGGGGTGGTTCCTGACCCCCTTCCCTGCCCCCCACCAAAATCCTGGTTTCATAGGGCAGACATCAGCCTATCCCACCTGGCCTCAGCAGGAACCTTCACACAGGTCAGGTGCCACCCAGGCCATAGGGCCTGGGGGACAGGTTTTCCACGGTCCCACCCTCCCTGAGGTCCAGTCGTGGGTGCCCTTACTGAGCAGATGACATGAGCTCTCAGATGCTATTGACATCACATCTGCAAGGCAGACCAACCCCAGGGAAGCCAAAGTTAACCACTTAGTTTGCTGCCCCCTCCCACAGGAAGCCACCAAAGGGTGGTCTAGATGAGAAGAGCAGGGTTTGTGGTACTGAATTTAGAAACTGTGGCCCAAGCCGGGCGCGGTGGCTCACGCTTGTAATCCCAGCACTTAGGGAGGCTGAGACAGGAGAATCGCGAGTTCAAAGCCAGCCTCAGCAATGGCGAGGTGCTAAGCAACTCAGTGAGACCCTGTCTCTACATAAAACACAAAATAGGGCTGAGGATGTGGCTCAGTGGTCAAGTGCCCCTGAGTTCAATCCCCAGTACC
>CM053415.1:32681582-32705516 GCA_028644305.1 Xerus rutilus
TTGGGTACTGGGGATTGAACTCAGGGGTGCTCAACCACTGAGCCACATCCCCAGCCCTATTTTGTGTTTTATGTAGAGACAGGGTCTCACTGAGTTGCTTAGCGCCTCGCCATTGCTGAGGCTGGCTTTGAACTCGCGATTCTCCTGTCTCAGCCTCCCTAAGTGCTGGGATTACAGGCTTGAGCCACCTTGCCCGGCTTACGTAACAGAGTTTTAACTGAGTAGCATGGAAAATAAGTGCTGTAACTTTGTAGGGAGGGATTACTGAGAACCACAGTAGGGGAAAGGGCCTTGATAGAAGGTCTGCAGCCAGGCCCTGTGTGTGATGTCACATTCAGACTCCCAGTGTTTCCCTTTCTGTGTGACCCCAAGCTGACTGATGCTTTAACACAAGGACATTGTGGCCTGACCTTGAGGTTTGTGGCTTTTCCTTTAGGATGTGGGGGAAATATGAAGACAGATATTGTGCAAATGGTATGTTTGGTATTTGGGCAGATTGATTGCACTGTTTTGGTTTATTTGTGGAGTCATTGTAGAAAGTTCAGTGAACCTAAAATCAGACCTGCTTTTTGTTTGTTTGTTTTTTGGTTTGTTTGTTTTTGGTATGGGGGATTGAACTCAAGGGCACTTAACCACTGAGCCACATCACCAGCCTTTTTTGTGTTTTGTTTAGAGACAGGGTCTCCCTGAATTGCTTAGGGCCTCACTTAAGTTGCTGAGTCTGTCTTTGAATTTGAGATCCTCCTGCCTTGGCCTCCTAAGCCACTGCGCCTGGCCAGACCTGTTTTAATAGTTCTATGGATTGATGTAGTCTTAGAATTGTGTTGCAAGAATCTTGAAGTTCTAGGTAGAAATATAGACTGCTGCTTTCCTCCCTTTTTCCAACTGTGAACACTTATGTATTCCATCACAACATCAAATCCTTTCAGAAGAATTCTGAATATTAAGGGGGAGAGCAGGAAACACAAAACACGGGGATATGTATTTAATCTCAGGATGATGAAGGTTTTGCAGACAGGACTAGTTTCCTTATTGAGCCTGGCACGGTGGCACACGCCTGTAATCCCAGCATTTTGGGAGGGACAGGAGAATCGCAAGTTCAAAGCCAGCCTCAGCAATGGCGAGGCACTAAGCAACTCAGTGAGACCCTATCTCTACATAAAACACAAAATAGGGCTGGGGATGTGGCTCAGTGGTCGAGTGCCCCTGAGTTAAATCCCTGAAACCAAAAAAAAAAACAAAACAAAACTAATTTCCTTGGTGTTAAAAGTTTCTTACAAGCCAATAAGAGAAGCTTCAAGGTGGAGTAGAAAAATAGAGGATATAAACAGTCCATTAACAAAAAAGGAAATAGAACATGTTTTAAAATATGTAGTGGTTGGAGGTGCGGCTCAGCAGCGAAGTGCTTGCCTAGCATGAGTGAGGCCTGGTTACAAATTCTGTGCTGGTTTCTGTATCTGATCTACATAGACAGAGGTGGTGAGTTCATACAGAGCCTCCACTTCCAGTGCAGTCCTGCAGGATTGGTCCCAGCCCCCTTGCTTGCTGCTACCACCTTTCTCTCTCTCAGAGGAGCTGGACTCATTCACTACATTATACACACTTGCTTGAGCTTGGTCCACACCCAGAGCAGTTTAGGGCTTGCTAACTTATACTGATTTAGCAACCTGAGTACAGTAGTTGTATACAGTTCTTTTTGAGGATTTTTTCACAGTGAACACCGATTTTCTGAAGTCACTAGGGTTAGTTCTTGTTCCCTGTCAGCCTGGTGGTGACATCTGTGACGATTGCACGCCTTTGCTGCTGCTTGTGTTTCCTTCTGTGTTCCTGCATGCCCTGTGTGGGTACTGGCTCATTAAAACACTGCTATGGTTCAAAGAGTCAGATGCACAAAAAGGTACACCAGAGAGCATCATGTACCCTCCCTCTGCTGCCCTGTACCTGTACCCTGTTGTTTCCACTCCATTCACACAAACCAGTTAGGGGTTGAATTCCTCCCACCCCTGGGGGCAGGGATCTGAAGTCTTTTTTTTTGGTACTGGGGATTGAACTCAGGGCTACTCGACCACTGAGCCACATCCCCAGCCCTATTTTGTGTTTTATGTAGACAGGGTCTCACTGAGTTGCTTAATGCCTCGCTGTTGCTGAGGCTGGCTTTGAACTCGCAGTTCTCCTGTCTCAGCCTCCCTAAGTGCTGAGATTACAGGCTTGAGCTACCGCGCCCGGCGGGAATCTGAAGTCTTAGTCCCTGTGAAAGTGACCTTATTTGGAGAGAGGGTCTTTGCAGTGATCAAGTTAATCTGAAGTCACTAGGGCAGGTATGGCTGGTGTCCTTATAGGGCTGAGGCTGTGTGGAGGATGGCCATCCAGAAAACTCAGGTGGAACCAGCCCTGCCCACTCTACCCGTTGATTGCAGACTTCTGGTCTCCAGAATTGTGAGGCAGTAAATTTCTGTTATTTAAACCGCCGGGTTTGTGGCACTTTTCTTAGGACAGCCACAGGAAATAATACACACCTCCTTGTAGGTAACCAGTCTGTTGTGGTTTGAATTGTGTCCCCAAGAAGACAGTTCAAGCCCCGATCCCTGGTACCTATGAACTAGTTGAAGTAGATTCCTCTGATTTCGGTGTTCTTTGGGGGTAGAGCAAGGTGCAAAAGAAGGCACCTGTTCTCTGCTGAGAGGACCAGGAGACCGTGGTGAGGAAAGGACCTCCCCGCAGAGCAAGAATAGGGCAGAGGGAGGAAGTGTGCTCCATGGCTGGGGTGGGCCGAGGCTTGCTCTTCCCCAAGTCCAATCCAGCGGAGTGGAAAGCCAGCCCCTGCAGGAGCACTGTGTCCACTCCTGTTTCTGGGTGTGTGAATAGAAGCTTAGCAAGTGCTTCTGTGTGCCATTAGGGCTGCAGTGGAAGTATGGGCACAGGGTCATCACACACCTGCTGGAGTGCAGGAGTCCCACCTGCAGCATCTTGCATCTGTGTGGCTGTGGTCATGAGTACCCCATGATCTCAGATGTGGTGGAACTGGGCGATGATGTTGAGGTGACTGGATTTCAAGCTTTGCAACTCGTGCTGTGAGGGGTGCAGCACTGGGCCAGAGCAGGAGAGGGCCCGTGATAGTGCTGCTGGGCTGCCTCCTGTGTCTGGTGTGGGCAGTGGCTACCCAATAGACAGTGGGAAGGGGGGACGCAGGGCATGGCCTGACCACGCAGGAGTGTTGGGCATCAGACTGTCTTAAATGTTTGCCAGGCTGAGTGTGGTGGCCACACCTGTAATCCCAGCAACTTTGGAGGCTGAAGCGGAAGGATCACAAGTTCCAGGCCAGCTTCAGTGGGAAAATATTCCTGAGTTCAACCTCCAGTACCCTCACCCACCCACCCCCACCCACCCTCCCCAAAAAAAAAACAGGGCTGAGCTCAGTGGCACACTACTTGCCCTAGCATGTGTAAGGCACTGGGTTTGATCCTTAGCACTGCATAAAATTAAAGGTGTGGTGTCCGTACACAACTAAAAAGAAAATTAAACAACAAAAAACCTCTCTCCTTATTTCTGTACTTTCTACATCATTCCTTTCCATTTGTTACAAATTTGCAGGTAGGAGAGTACCTGACAGGGCAGATGCATTCATCTAGGTGTGGATTCTTGCAGGGACTGTCTTGTTGACTGCCTGCATATTCTTAACCATTCTGTGTTGAACATCTAAGCAACTCCAGTGCTCTGGCCTGCTGGCCCCTGGGTCCAGCCTGCTGGCGAGAGCACTGGGCCTGTGGTTTCTGTGGCAGTGAAGGCCAGAAGAGTGTGAACAGCACCCCGTGGGTGAGCTGCTGTCTCCCTGGCTGCAAGACAGAACATACCATTCACTGTTTTTCAGTAAGATGCACTTGTGTGGTGCACGGTAGGGGATGTTACCAGCCACGCACCAAAACGGCAGCCGTACCGTGCTCAGTCACTTTCCATTCCTCTAGAGAACAGGCTGACTTGGAGACATCCTCATTACTCTGCTAGATAGACAAGATGTGACGAAACTAGGGTATTCTGCTTCTGAATATTAACTGTCATCCTTTCCACACATGTGCCTTTTCAGGAAGGTCAGTTCTGTGTCCTCAGAGGACTCTGCTCCAGTTCAGGAGTCCCAGGCGAAGTCTGGCTTTGAGCTTCTACTCTGAGCGTCCTTACAGTACCTCACAGGTTGCTGAGGACAAGAAGGAGGAGCCCCTGCATTCTATCATCAGCAGCACTGAGACCGTGCAAGGTAATGTGGTCTGGGGAGTCTTTCTTGGGTCACTGATGGCAGGAAAGGGGAAGTTTTGGGGGCAGAGGCAGTGATTGACAGAGCTGCCTATTGACATCAGCCCCATGTAGGTCTTGGTTGTGGGGACGGTCCCCTAGACTAGAGAGTCCTCCACTTCCGCCCCAGCCAGCAACTTCTGGTTTTCTCCTGCTGTGTCTTGCCCCCTCTGGTGGTCACCCGGGAGTGTACCCAGTGGCAATCCATGGCCACATCTGCTAATGAGCATGGAAGCAGAATATTGGCCCAGCTTCCGCAGGACTGACCTCGGAAGTACAGCAGGGTAGCCTCCAGAGCCAGGCCTGAAAGGGCTCCATTTCTGGCTTTTAAGTGAGGCAGCAAGAACAGAGTCTTTGATGTTGAGAAAAGTGAGTTTTTGTCATTTTCCTTTTTTAAGTAATTTAATAAAATGCCCCTTTTTTGAGACCATGATGCAAGGTCTGGTTGTCAGGGCCAGCCTGATTCTCATGACCAGCAGCTTTGAGAAGTGGTTTCCACAGCCCACTTGAGTGTATTGACCTCATGTGGGAGAGCTTTTCCACATGCACCCACTTCTTTCCCTGGACAAGAGAGCCACATGGAGGATGTGGAGAGTATCCTGCTTCTGAGACCCCTTACCTGAGAGATTTTCTTTTCTGTCCACTTTTCTTTTTTGTTCATTCTTAAGAATATTTTTTTTTTTTTGGTACTGGGGATTGAACTCAGGGGCACTTGACCACCGAGCCACATCCCCAGCCCTATTTTGTGTTTTATGTAGAGACAGGGTCTCACTGAGTTGCTTAGGTGCCTCACCCTTGCTGAGGCTGGCTTTGAACTCGCGATTCTCCTGTCTCAGCCTCCCTAAGTGCTGGGATTACAGGCTTGAGCCACCGCGCCCGGCTCTCATTCTTAAGAATATTTAAAAACTTAGCTAGGCATGGTGCAACACACCTGTAATCCCAGCAACTTGGGAGGCTGAGGCAGGAGGATCAGGATCACAAGTTCAAGGCCAGCCTCCGCAACTTAGCAAGGCTCTAAGCAACTTAGCAAGACTGTCTCAAAATAAAAGGGGCTGGGAATGTAGCTCAGTGGTAAAGTGCTCCTGGGTTTAATCCCCAGTACCAAAAAGAAAAAAAGGAATATTTAGGGACTGGGGTTATGGCGCAGTGGTAGCGTGCTCACCTAGCATGCGTGAGGCACTGGGTTCGATCCTCAGCACCACATAAAAAAATAAAATAAAGATATTCTGTCCACCTACAACTAAAAAATAAATATTTTTTTTAAAAAAAGGAATATTTAAAACTTAGAACTTTGGGGCTGGGATTGTGGCGCCGTGGTAGCGTGCTCACCTAGCACGCGTGAGGCACTGGGTTCGATCCTCAGCACCACATAAAAACAAAGATATTCTGTCCACCTAAAACTAAAAAATAAATAAATAAATATTTAAAAAAAAAAACAAAACTTAGAACTTTAAACATTCTTTTGAGTGGTATTATAGCATGTTCCTGCACAGACATGGAAACACAGCTTTATTGGCTCCATCTGTGATTCATTACCAGGGTCCATCTCCAGACATGAGTTCCAGGCGGAGACAAAGAAGCTTTTGGACATCGTGGCCCGTTCCCTGTACTCAGAAAAAGAGGTGGGGTGCCATCTATCACTTCTAGGTCTCACATATGTTCTGGCAGAACTGCTCTCACACCGTCTTGGGGAGGGGCCAGGGCGTGTCTTAGTTGTAAGAATGCATTAGGCTGTGGACAGGCCCAGGTCCTGATCTATCAGAGGGAGTATTTTCACCTGAATCTGCTTCAGCTTCATGGATGAGTGTATCCAGATTTGGGGGCAGGGGCTAGATGGACTGTGGGAGTTATTTGATTCTGCTAATAATTTTAAAGTCCCTCAAATGCTGGCATGGGCTGTGCTGAGGTCCATTTCTGAGGTGCTGTTGGTGTGCCTTGAGGCCCCTGTTTGTTTACCTCTTTGCTGGTATGACCATATGCAAGTCTAGTAGGGTGTCAGCGGCTGGAGGACATGCCATCTGTGTGGCATAGAGCAGGGAAGGTTACAAAAGAACTTTTCAAGGAGATTAAAACACATTTAAGGGTGCGACTTGGAAAAGCAGAGAACAAATAGGCTGTAGGTTCTATGCAAATTACTGCTGGGCAGGAGTGTAAAGCACCGTGTTACAAAGTGGGAAGGGCCTTCCAGGAATGCTCCCAGGTCTCCTCCTACCAGGCCAGCTGTCGCCCCCACTTCACCCATGTGCTTTAGTGCAGTTTGAGTTGGGAGCTCTGTGTGGGGCGGAGGTGCCTCCCAGACTCTGAGAGAACTGTTGGGCCTGGGGCTATCTTTCTGCAGAGGATGGGAGGCTCTGATGTTTAATGACCCCACTAGATGAAATGAAGAGTAGAAAAGAAAGATGTTTTGTCATCCCTATGCAAGGGACAGGAAGGAAATAGCCCCTTCGCCGGGCGTGGTGGCTCACGCTTGTAATCCCAGCACTTTGGGAGGCTGAGACAGGAGGATTGCAAGTTCAGAGCCAGCCTCAGCAACGGTGAGGTGCTAAGCAACTCAGTGAGACCCTGTCTCTACATAAAACACAAAATAGGGCTGGGGATGTGGCTCAGTGGTCGAGTGCCCCTGAGTTCAGTCCCCAGTACCCAAAAAAAAAAAAAGAAAGAAATAGCCCCTTAATGGGTTCTTCTTACGGTTTGAGTTAATAGACATGTAATAATATCAGGCCTCACTGAAAACCCCAAAGGAAAGATCAGGGGAAGTCAGTTTATCACAGAAAGCCAAGCTAGGGAGGAGCAACCCACTCTTAATGTATGTACCTGCCTTGACCCTCTGTGTTTGGAGGCTGAGTGATCTGTAGCAGGTCTCGACTTTGAGCTGTGGCAGATGCAGCCAGCCAGTCAGCCAGGCCCCGCAGGTCAGTGCCTTTGACTTCCTTCCTCTTGCTTCTGTCCTGTAGGTGTTTATACGGGAGCTCATCTCCAATGCCAGCGATGCCTTGGAAAAGCTGCGACATAAGTTAGTGTCTGATGGCCAGACACTGCCGGAAATGGAAATCCATCTGCAGACAGATACTGAGAAAGGCACCATCACCATCCAGGTACCTCCCTCTCGGTGCTCGGATACAGCACACTTCTGCCTCTCAGAGGCAACCAGGATGGTCTGGTGGGCAGTGGCGACACAGGGAGGCTACGCCTGCCTTCCAGGTACACCTAGGCTCAAGTGATGTGCAGACTGTCCTTCCTGTTCTCAGGGCTCCTATCTTAAATTTACTGTAAGTCAGCACTTGCCCATCATAGAAAATGTGGAGCACACAGAAGGCAGAAGAGAATTTAAAGTCACTTCTCAGGCTTGCCTTTTTAGAATTTTTTGAAGAACAAAAGATTTTTGTTTTCTTTTTGTAATGCAGAGAATGGAACCCTCATGCTAGACAAATGCTCTGCCACTAAGCTAACCTCCAGCCCCTTAAGTTTTTAATTTTAAAGAAGTCAAGTTTACCCGGGCGCGGTGGCTCAAGCCTGTAATCTCAGCACTTAAGGAGGCTGAGACAGGAGAATCGCGAGTTCAAAGCCAGCCTCAGCAACAGCGAGGCGCTAAGCAACTCAGTGAGACCTTGTCTCTACATAAAACACAAAATAAGGCTGGGGATGTGGCTCAGTGGTCGAGTGTCCCTGAGTTCAATCCCCAGTACCCCCCACCCCCCAAAAAGTCAAGTTTATGACTTTTGACTGTTAGGCTTTCTGCTTTAAGTGATCTCTCTGGGACATTTTTGCGTCTTTCAAAGTCAAGAGTTGCTCCTGCAGCCGGGCACAGTGGCACAAGCCTGTAATCCCAGCACTTAGGGAGGCTGAGACAGGAGGATCACGAATTCAAAGCCAGCCTCAGCAATGGCGAGGCTTTAAGCAACTCAGTGAGACCCTGTCTCTACATAAAACACAAAATAGGGCTGGGAATGTGGCTCAGTGGTCAAGTGCCCCTGAGTTCAATCCCTGGTACCAAAAAAAAAAAAAAAGAGTTGCTCCTGCATATTCTTCTAGAAGGCTTGTAGCTTTAACTCTCACATTTAGGTCTGATGCATTTCAGGTGAATTTGGGGTGTGGCTGAGAGTGCTATTTGCTGTGCATGTGGCTGTGCGCTTGCTTCGGTACTGTCTGTTTAAGCACTTCTATCCCCACTACTCTCTCTGGGAACCTTGGTTAGAAATCAGGGGGCACCGCATCTGCGCAATTTAGTGCCTGGACACTTTGGTCCCTGTAGTCTGTGTGTTTGTCCTTAAATGCTTACGTCATGCCACCTTAACTGTTGCAGCTTTGTAGTGAGGCTTAGATTTAGGTAGTGTGAGTTTTCCAGCTTTGTTCTTTTTCAGTATATTCTAGGTTCTTTGTGTTTCTATATAGAATTTAGAACTGGCCTGTCATTTTTCACAAAACCTATTGAAATTTTTCACTGGGGTTGCAGTGAATGTATAGATCAACTTGAATATATAGATTTCATTGTAAGCTGAAATCAGGAATCATTAGATGCTTTTTCCCCGTGACTTCAGCCCCGGTGAACGCTCTGCTGCATAGCTATATTCCCAGCTCTAACTAGAATTTCCAGCAGAATCTTGAGGGAAAGGGCCATGGGACTGGGGGCGTGATTCAGTGGTAGGGTGTTTGCCTGGCCTGCAGGTGGCCCTGGGTTCAATCCCAGTACCCAAAATAAAGAAGAAAGTTTTAGTGTATTAAAGTAAGCATTTTAGTGTAATTATACTTAATGATTAATACCAACCAGAAGCTAGTTTAAATCAGCTTTTATCTGTTAATTATTACATGTTCCACAATAAATGGATCAGGCCAAATTTTGGACTGTTCCTACCAGGACCTCAGAGAGAAACTGACTTGAAGCCTTTCAGTGTCCCATTTCTTGATGGGTCCTAGGGCCTGTGTAATAGGTGCAAGGACACCGTGACGGCAGCTGGCAGGTTTCGGTGCCCAGTGCCCCCGCGCTGCCCACAGCCAGCAGAGCTTCTTGTCCTGTGGCCGTCCTATTGAAGTCCTCTATGGTGCCATACCTGTGGGCCCTTTGTTGACCACAGCTACTGGCCCTCCTGTACCTCCAGTGGGCCACAGCTCCCCTGTGGGCTGTCGCAGGAAGAACATTTAGAAGTGACTTCGTGTAAGGGGGCAAAAGCCTCTTCTGGGTGCTTTCCCACTGCCCAGGTTGATGGCGTGGCAGGTCGCGCCTCGTGTGGGAGTCTGCATGTGGGAGGCCAGCCAGCATGCATTCACAGGTTTGAAGGGGAGGGAGGGCCTGTGCGGCCACCTGGAGTGTCACCTGTCTTCGTCTGTTGGGGCTATTTTATTGATGAGCAGCACTAATGGTTGCCAGAGTTCTAGAGGCCGAGCAGTCCATAGCCAGGCAGCCTCGCCGGCAGGTGTGGTGTGTTGTTGTGTGTCCACATGTTGCAGAAGGAGCCCTTACCCCATTCCTGAGGGGAGCCTCTGGGGGCCACTTACCAGCCCCCTTCTGACACCACCATCTGGGGGCGGGGGTATTGGGAAATGCCAAGCCAAGGGTGCAGAGCTGGCTGCATCTAAGACGAGAGTTGTTTTCCTCCAAGTTACTGATGCAGTGTCGCCTCAGGTGGTTTTCACTTGTGCTGGGCATGGAGCCCCAGTGCTCCTGCGTGCTTAGCACGTATTCTGCCCAGCCCCCTGATCTGTTTTAATAACAAATCTCCTACCCCTTCCAGTTTCCTTCAGTGACTCAGGGCTCACGTAACTGGACTTGGGCTTTTCTGATGCGTGTGAAGTGTCCTTTCCAGATCTGGGCTGTGCCCCTGAGGTTGTCTGCCCCATGGGCTATGCTTGGCACTTAGTGTCTCTCTCCTCAGGACACTGGCATCGGAATGACACAGGAGGAGCTGGTGTCCAACCTGGGCACGATCGCCAGATCAGGGTCAAAGGTAAGATGGCGCAGTCACTGCTTCCCCTTTGCAGGGTAGCCCTGGGTGCCAGGTAGTGAGGCCTGGCCAGGTGGGCTCCACAGACGAGCACCCTGAGAGCAGTGTGGCTTCCCTTGAGCGTCACAGGTCACAGGCTGGGTGTGAAGGGTTCAGACGAGCATTCTACCTAGAGCTGGGAACAGGTGGCAGCTTTGCAGCTGCCAGTTCACCTCGAGGGTGCCACGTGCCTCCTGGTGCCTTTCTGTGGTAGCCACTGCACCCCCTCCCCAGCTGTGTGGGCTTCACGCCACAGCAGAGGAGGACTGCCACCTCCAGGCCACCTGGGCCACAGTCTGCAGGTGTGGCAGTTCTGCTCACAGCCACTGGGGACTGCCAGCCATTCGGGGGTCACGTGGCCACCAGTGTGGCAGAAGAGGAGATGGATGGCCCAGGAGTCATCCTCAGCGTGTCTGTTCCAGCCTAAGATGGAGGCTGGAGGTCCTTGCTACCTCTCCTGGTGGCTGAGTGCTTCTCTCTTTTTATTGGCCTAAGTGGTGCCATTGTCGGTCCAAAGTAACTCATAGAAATTTCTGCTTTTAAAAAACTTCTATGACCGTGGCTTCCCCACCATGTGGGATGTCAGGGATGGTCTGCGCTGTCCTGTGTGGCAGCTGCTAGCTGTGTGTGGCTGTTGACATGTAAATGCAGTAAGAGGAGGTAAATGTAAAGTTCAGTCCTGAGTCACACCGGCAGGTACTCCATGGACACTTGGTGCAGGGAGGTGTGGAGCGTGCCCACCTTGGCAGGACGCTGTGCTGGCTGCTGGCAGAGCAGAGCACCTGCGTTTTGCTTCCTGTTTAGCCTTCAGAGCATCGATGGCATTGGAACGGCAAATGCTGTGCGAGAGCCCACTGCGTGCACGGGTGCTGTGTCTGCAGATTCAGCCCATCTTAATTTTTTTTTCTTCCTTTTTGGTACCGGGGATTGAACTCAGGGGCACTCAACCACTGAGCCACATCCCCAGCCCTATTTTATGTTTTATGTAGAGACAGGGTCTCACTGAGTTGCTTAGCGCCTCGCCGTTGCTGAGGCTGGCTTTGAACTCGCAATCCTCCTGTCTCAGCCTCCCTAAGTGCTGGGATTATAGGTGTGTGCCACTGTGCCCAGCCTGTATTAAGCATTTTAAGTAATCTAGAGATGATTTAAAATACAGAGAAAGATGTGTTATATGCAGATACTACACCATTTTATACAAGGGACTTCAGCATCATGGGTTTTTGTATCTGGGGGTCCGGGGACCGCCCCCTGAGGGACCACTGTGCTGGTTTGTACTGTCTGCCCACAAGGCTTCGAGTCTTGGAGACACCATGCAGAAGACGAAGGAGGGCCTCGTTCTTCACTCAGTGGCCTGCAGGTGGAGGCACTGCTCTGCCCACTCAGGTGTGGCCCACAGGCCTGCCTTGCCTTGAAACAGGCGCACGTGTGGCCTGTGTGGATGAATAAGGACCCTCCCACTTTGGCCCAGCTGTGTGTCTTTGGGTGGGTTGCTCCAGTTCTCTGTGACTTAGTTATTTATGGACAGCATGGGAAGAGGGTGTCTCAGAGTGGCCACCTAGCATTACCTGGATCTTGACGTGTGCTCGCGAGCTTACACAGACAGTAGGGTGTCGATTCCTGGTGCCAGAGGAGCAGCCTCCCTGTGACCAGCCTTTGTCCTCTCAGGCCTTCCTGGAAGCACTGCAGAACCAGGCGGAGGCCAGCAGCAAGATCATCGGCCAGTTTGGAGTGGGCTTCTACTCGGTCTTCATGGTGGCTGACAGAGTCGAAGTCTATTCCCGCTCAGCAGCCCCTGGGAACCCAGGTTACCAGTGGCTTTCTGATGGGTGAGTTAGGAAGCAAACCTCCGTCACACGGGCAGTGTCTTTGCCCTTGGGAACACTTGGAGTCGAGTGTTGCCTAACACTTGAGTTTGACCACTGAGTTGAGAAAGGGACTTTGTTGAAAAAATGCAAAGGAACAATTTATGGGCTGTGAAATCTGACCTTCCTACTCTGGAGAAGTAGTTACTTTGTGGCTCCAAATGGTCTGCATGACTGGTCACCAGTCGCTGTGCTCTGGTGCTGGCCCGTCCACCCTTCGGTGGCTGGGTGTGGAGTGGCCTTCCTCCTAGGCCATCCTGCTGGCGGCCCGTCTGGCCTGGGTTCTGAGGGCTCGTCTGGTTCTCCCTACCCTCTGGATTCTTGTCCTCAGCACTCCCGCCAGGTTCTGGGAGGCCTCTGTGCAGCAGGTGGTGGCACTCTAAGAGCCACTTGCTTGCCTCCTGCTCCCATTTGTGCCTGGGGGTGACATCGGACGAGTGATCAGGTGGGCATTTCAGAAGCACCTCGCTGTGTCGAGGAGAGTGGGGACCGAGGACCGAGCCGGGTGTAGGTGCTGTTTTCAGCTGGCCCGGCACTGTCTGAGTTTGCCCTCTGGCCGTGCATGGCAGCCCCGCAGGAGCCTGGTGGAGGGAGCACAGCGTGCCTGCCCCTCGGTCCATATTGAGGTCTTTGTGATTTTCCTGAAAGTGGCTGCTCAGCATGAATGTGGCCCAGGCGTCAGCAAGGTCCTGTGTGGGGGCATCCCCTCTTCCCTCACTTCTGAGGTGGCCTCTGCTGCCATTCAGAAACAGCATAGGCGTCTGGTGCTGATTTATAGCTGGGCCAGGCTCCACTATCCCCTGGGTCTATATTCTGGTCACTCAGGCCCAGGAAATTCTCCAGGGGACTCTGGGGGCTTGTACCTGCACCCCAGCACAGAGGTTCTCATCTCTGGTGTACACTCTGTGACCTGAGGGGCTTCTGCCTATGTCAAAGGGGCCACATCTGGTCTCCCACATATTGGCTTGGTCTCTGCTTATAAAAGTCCCAAGAAAGTGATTAACTGTCCCTACAGTACTTTGTAGGCAGTGACACGTGGAACTGATTTCCTTTCCCTTGGGTCTTAAAAGCTCTGGAGTGTTTGAAATTGCTGAAGCTTTGGGAGTCAGAACTGGAACCAAAATTGTCATCCACCTCAAGTCAGACTGCAGAGAGTTTGCCAGTGAAGCCCGGGTTCAAGGTGAGTAGCACCTGGGCCCTAGCTGGGTTCTGGGACTTGTGTGGTAGCCGGGTGAGTTGGTGAGGTGGACACAGCTGAGAAGGGCCAGGCAAGGCTGCCAGCTTGGCCAGCAGGTCTGCGGGGGACAGAGTTCTCGCTGGCTCTCTCAGGGACCTAACGGCAAGACTTACGGCAAGCAGGGCGCGCAGCCCTCAGCATTTCATCAGCGTTGGGGTCTGACAGTGCCCAGCTCTCCTGGGATATAGTTAGCCTATGTGGTCTCTGCAGACCCGGCCCTGGGAAGTCTGCTTCTCCAGGTTCTGCCCCCACCTCCACGCAGCCGGTGGATAGGTAGGACCTGTGTCTTTGCTGGGCCCTGGCCTGCACCTGTGAGGTGGGCACAGCTGGGAGAGCCCTTGTCCTCACACTGAAGTGGCTTTCCTTTACTCTTGTCTCTGTCTCCTGCAGATGTGGTAACAAAGTACAGTAACTTCGTCAGCTTCCCTCTGTACCTTAATGGAAGGCGCATTAACACCTTGCAGGTGAGGCCCTGAGCTACCTGCAGGGCTCAGGCAGACCTGGAGACAGGTGTGCACACTCCACGGACAGGAGGGCAGAGATGACAGGGAGTTGCTGCCTAGAATCACAGGATGAGGCGGCATTTGTGGAGAGATGAGATTGGGGGTGCTGGCAGGGTCCCCAGTCCCAGCACACCCCAGTCCACACCCAGCATGGGTAGACAACATGACTCATGCTCAGCTCCAGCCTCCTGGTTGGCTCTTGCCTGACTTCACTGCCCTGGGGAAGGAACACTTGTTCCAGAGCCTCTCATGAGTCAGCCCTTGCTCTCCCCAAGTACCAGAGGGGATGGAGCTGGAGATGCAGGGCGGGCCCCCACCCCACCCCGGGCTTTCCAGGGGTATGCACTCCTCCACAGGGTCATGGTGAAGGTGCAGCTCACCGTGCTACCCTGTCCGTCTCCATCACCAGGCCCTCTGGATGATGGACCCCAAGGACATCAGCGAGTCACAGCATGAGGATTTCTACCGTTACATTGCTCAGGCGTATGACAAGCCACGCTACACCCTGCATTACAGGACAGATGCACCCCTCAATATCCGGAGCCTCTTCTATGTGCCAGAGACGGTGAGGCCTTTGGCTCAGGCGTGCACGACCCTCACATGCTGCAGCCGCTGAGCAACCCCTCTTCCCCCAGTGCATTCCTGTGGTCACAGTGATGGACCCAAATGGGGACATCTTCATGCAGACATGCTACCACATTGGCAGGATTAGAGCAAAACAAAAACACAGGCCTCAGGGTGGGGAGCACAGACTCTTTAGTCTCCCACATGCACAGAGCAAGGTTATTTTATGTGACATCTTTCAGAACAGGCCTGGGCTCAGGCGATCGGGGTGCACAGTGAGTGGCCCTTAGAACAACTGTGTGCTTCCCAGGCTGGGCTGGGCAGGTCATGTGGTGGTACTGGTGATTGAACCCAGGGGTGCTTTACCACTGAGCCACTTCCCCAGCCCTTTTATTTTTATTTTATTTGTGTGTGTGTGTGTGTGTGTTGCTGGGGATTGAACCTGGGGCCTTGTACATGCGAGGAAAACACTCTACCAACTGAGCTATATCCCTAGCCCCCCAGCCCTTTTTAACTTTATTTTGAGACAGGGTCTCACTAAGTTGCTGAGGCTATCCTGGAACTTGCAATCCTCCTGCCTCAGCCTATCAAGTCACTGAGATTATAGGTGTGCACACTGTGCCTTGCTTTCCCCAGCCCTTTTAATTTTTTTAGACAAGGTCTCCCTGAATCATTAAGGCTGGCCTTGAACTTGTGATCCTCCTGCCTCAACAGGATCCAAGTAGCCAGGATTACAAGTGTGCACCACTGCACCCAGCTCACCTCAGCACACATTTCTGTGAGGACAGATAGCACTGGTTTTGGCCTCGCAGCTACACAGTACCTGTGTTGCTGCTGACCCTGCTGCTGCAGTCTGAGAGCCCCGCAGACGGTGCCTTGGGAACCACTAAAGCTGGGCCCTTTGGCCTATAGAGGTTAAGATGTAGTTTAAGCCGGGCACGGTGGCTCACGCTTGTAATCCCAGCACTAGGGAGGCTGAGACAGGAGAATCGCAAGTTCAAAGCCAGCCTCAGCAATGGTGAGGCACTAAGCAACTCAGTGAGACCCTGTCTCTACATAAAACATAAAATAGGGCTGGGGATGTGGCTCAGGGATCGAGTGCCCCTGAGTTCAATCCCCGGTACCAAAAAAAAAAGATGTAGTTTAGATCTTTTCACATGTCATTATTTTTTTCCCTAACCATTTGAAACTATAAATCGTCCTCAAGGCACACAGATAGGCAGTGAGCCAGAGCTGGCTGACCCCTGATGTATCGCCAAGTTTGGCTCCGTTCTTGGAGACATGCACATCCTTTGATGTCCTCCATTGGGAGTGGGTTGGGAGGGCAGCAGCTGCCCAGAGAAGGCCACCCCAAACCCTGCAGAGCCTTGGTGTGAGTGTCACGAGAGTGTCCTCCCTGGACTGGGGCCTCTGGCAGAGCTTGTCACCTGGCCTTTCCTGCCACTGGGCTCCCTATGGCTGACATGGGTTTCTGCCAGTGCCACCTGACCTTGTCCTTTTGTTCTCAGAAGCCATCCATGTTTGATGTGAGCAGGGAGCTGGGCTCCAGTGTGGCGCTGTACAGTCGCAAAGTCCTCATCCAGACCAAGGCTACAGACATCCTACCCAAGTGGCTGCGCTTCATTCGAGGTACATAGCCTGCCACCTGTACTGGACTTCGGTCCTGAGTCTGTGAGTAGCTTCCCACGTGGCCTCACGCTGCTCACCGTTTGCAAAATGTGCTGCTGGTCTGGCATTCAGATCAGTTTTCCTAAGCATGGCTCCGTGCACTGGCTGTATTTATGGAGTGTCTGGGGAAGATAGCTCAGAGCCTCTAGGACTGTCCAGCCTCCACATGAGTTATAGTTGATTTGGGTAAGAGAACGGAGGGCGGGGGTTGAGTTCAGTTCTTTCAGTGCTTAGAAATATCGTGTAGGTTTTAGATTCATGCACAAATTGTGTTGAAGTTGAGTAAAGAATTCAGCATTTAGATCTTTGTATCATTGTAGCATAAAGGTGCCTGCTTTCCCTGGTAGCTAGGATTTTTTTTGCCTTTTTCCTCCCTTTTAACCAGGGGTGCTTTACCACTGAGCTACATCCCAGCCCTTTTTTTTTTTTTTTTTTTTTTTTTTTGGTACTGGGGATTGAACTCAGGGGCACTCGACCACTGAGCCACATCCTCAGCCCTATTTTGTGTTTTATGTAGAGACAGGGTCTCACTGAGTTGCTTAGCACCTCGCCGTTGCTGAGGCTGGCTTTGAACTCGCAGTCCTCCTGTCTCAGCCTCCCTAAGTGCTGGGATTACAGGCTTGAGCCACCGTGCCCGGCTCCAGCCCTTTTTTACTTTTTTTTTTTTTTTTTGGTACCAGGTATTGAACTCAGGGGTATTAGACCACTGAGCCTCATCCCCAGCCCTATTTTGTGTTTTATGTAGAGATAGGGTCTCACTGAGTTGCTTAGCGCCTTGCCATTGCTGAGGCTGGCTTTGAACTCGCAATTCTCCTGTTTCAGCCTCCCAAAGTGCTGGGATTACAGCTTGCACCACCGTGCCCAGCTTTACATTTTTTTTTAGAGACAGAGTCTCATGCTAAGTTGCTGAGGCTGGCATCAAACTCACAATCCTCCTGCCTCAGCCTCCTTAGTCACTGGGATTACAGGCATGTGCCACTGCGCCTGTTGTAGCTAGAATTTTAAGGTTGAATCCTGGGTGTGTTTGCCGAGTGTCCCAGGGCTTCTGAGGCCAGAGGCATACGCCCAGCCCAGGCCAGGCCTGTCTCAGATGTGTCTTTTCCCCAGGATGTCTGTAGCCTCCTGTCTTCCTTGCTCCTCTCTCACCACCTGTGGTTCACATAAGGCCAGGCTGTGAGGTGAAGGGCCAGTTAAGAACATGGGGCTCTTGGGTAGTGGTTGAGGGGCCACAGGTGCAGGGAGGTTCTGACCTGCCTTGTTCTTGCAGGTGTGGTGGACAGTGAGGACATCCCTCTGAACCTCAGCCGGGAGCTCCTGCAGGAGAGTGCGCTCATCCGGTGAGCCTAGGGGAGGGGGCAGCGCGGGCTTCCTGTTGAGGACCAGGCACTCCAGTTTGGCTATGCCTCACAGGCCTGAGCTTGGCTTACAGGAACGGAGAGCAGTGTAAAGAGCAGAAAGCTGGGCTGGCCTACTCTTGAGTAACTCAGGCTGTGGTCTGGAAGAGTTTGGGATTAGATGGGTATCACCAAGGCTGAGTCTAGAAAGGACAGGGGCCGCACGGCCAGCTGGGGTGCCCAGCTGCACGGGGATAAGGCTCATGGCAACGGGCTGCAGCAGGCCAGGCCCTGTGCAGAGGTGGACCTCCAGTGCAGGGTCCTCCGTCAGCATCTTTACTGCACCCTCTCTGTCTCCTGGCTCTCCAGATAGTCTTTTCAAACTGCATTCCCTGGCTTTTTTTTCCTAGTGAAAGTTAATATTTGCTTTTAATGGACATATGTCTCACCTGTGATCCTAGCAATAGTCATGGTTGACATTTTAGGATTTAGGAGATAGGAGCAGGTTTGTTTTTGTTTTTGATACTCAGGATTGAACTCAGGGGCACTTGACCACTGAGCCACATCCCCAGCCCTATTCTGTGTTTTATGTAGACAGGGTCTCACTGAGTTGCTTAGTGCCTCGCCGTTGCTGAGACTGGCTTTGAACTCGCAATTCTCCTGTCTCAGCCTCCCTAAGTGCTGCGATTACAGGCTTGAGCCACCGCGCCCGGCTAGGAGCAGGTTTTAGAGCTAGGGTGTGTACAAAAACCAGATTGGAGCCAGGCATGGTGAGGAACACCTGTAATCCCAGGTACTCAGGAGACCGAGGCAGAAGGATCACAAGTTCAAGACCAGCTTGGACAATTGAGTTGAAACCCTTTTTAAAAAAATAAAGAAGACTGGAGTTGTAGTTCAGTGCCCTCAGGTTGAGTCCCCAGTATCACCCCCAAAAAAGAAATAACCACATTGGAAACGTGGCCTTCAGAGTCTTCAGATTGCCCCTGCATCTTGCCTTGCCGGGGTCTTGCCAAGCTTGCAGCAGGTTGGACAGGCGACTGCTCTTCCCTCCTCAAGAGGTGGTACATCCTGAGCGGGGAAGAGGCAGCTCTCTGGTGAGACACCTGCCTGGAGAGGAGCCCAGGGCTGCCTCAGCCCAGGGCCACCAGCCCCCGCCTGGTGAGGGGTGACCAGTTTGGCCTTCAGGAGCAGATGCCACTGTGCAGATGCTTTTGTTTTTGTTTTTTATGTAATTGAATTTATATTTATAGTATTTTTCTTTTTTCTTACATAGTAGTTTATTTTGGATATTTCCAACTTAATTTCACAGGAGGCTTTTTTTTTTTTTTTTTTTTTTTTTTTTGAACTCAGGCACACAACCACTGAGCCACATCCCCAGCTCTGTTTTGTGTTTTATGTAGAGACAGGGTCTCACTGAGTTGCTTAGTGCCTCGCCATTGCTGAGGCTGGCTTTGAACTCGCGATCCTCCTGTCTCAGCCTCCCAAAGTGCTTGGGGGATACTCTTTTAATAGCTCCAAAGTAGCGAGTCTCACAAGTGTGCATGGTTCATCCAGTCCCTTAGGTAGAACCAGTCACTTTTCCTATTAAACACAGATACCAAATGTAATAAATGAAAAAAGGACACCAGTGCCTTTGCCAGTCTGTGCCAGTGGCCTGGGCCTCCTGACAGCCGTGGCCTTTGCTTCACTGCCAGCGTGGCACAGGGCCACACACTCGCTTGCTCTGGCAGGGCAGTGTCCACTGCTGGGGGCAGAGTGCCGTGGTACATTTGCATGAGGGTGCTGAGTGAGCCCGCGGGGCCCTTGGGGTTGGCGTGCCTGTGGCTTTGCTCCACGTTAATGGGAAGGGTTCGGGGCTCTACTGTGGCCCATCCCCACCACTCAGCCCAGGGCGCACAGTCAGGGAGGTTCTAGGCACCAGCCACATCTTGGAGCTAGAGAGACAGAAGCAACCCCAGAACCAGGAACCTGGTAAAGTGGCCCCAGGCTGACCATAGCAGAGCTGTGCCGAGTCCTTGTCACACAGCCCCTTCCGGCCCCTCGCTCATCAGCCATCAAACCTGCTCTGCCAGGCAGCTCACGGAGCCCAGCTGCGGTGGGGGGTGGGGGGGCCCTTGTCACTCCTCATGGTTGCCAGGTTGCCGGCCTGGCAGCTCAGGAGTCCACCTTAATGAGAAGTGTTAAGAGTCGCAGGTCTGCAGAGAACGTTTTTTTCCCCTGAATCCTTCAGGCAAATTTCCTTCTGGCTGCCTTGTCCCCTCCAGATACCATGGGGTCCTGTGGCTGCAGCTCAGCCTTGGGGTCAGGGTTCAGGGTTGCCATAGCACTGCCACCGTCCATCCTTGGGCAGCCCAGGTTCCCCTGCTGTCCTGAAAATGAGCGGCTGGGCTCTCCTTGGCTTGGTGCCCAGGCTGCTGATGGAGAGGAGGTCTGTCATTCTGTGGAGTGGCTCTGTGTTTGCCACTGATGCTCCAGTGAAAGCCCTGGGACTGTCCTGTCAGGTGTGGTGTGGTTTCGACTTGTCCCATGCCTGTGAGGTTCACCGTGACACTTGGCTGAGGGGTGTGTGCAGGCGTCTCCACATGGTGCCTCTTGACCTTGTCCTTGATGAGTATCAGCTCAGGGATTTGAAGCAATGTAAACATACTGTCTTCAAATGTCAGCATATTCATTTATGGTACTTAAGTGTTACAATGTTTATAATTTATTTATGGTCTGATTTTCCATTTTCATCAAAGGGTGATAATCTGTTACATCATTGATTTGATCTCTGATTGTCCCCATAGACAGGTGGGAGGCTCCTGTCTCTTTGATGAGTCCCCACTGAGCTCTGCTGGCACAAGGTGCTCCAGGCCCTGTGGTGCCTTGCTGCCTCTTTTCCAAGCCCTTCCTTGCTTCTCCTGGGAGCCCTGGTGAGATCTGAGAACTGGGGAGGCTCGTGGCTAGTGGCATGTGGCTGCAGTTACAGTTGCCAAGGGCCAGAAGGGGCTGTGTGACAAGGACTCAGCACAGCTCTGCTATGGTCAGCCTGGGGCCACTTTACCAGGTTCCTGGCTGTGGGGTTGCCTCTGTCTCTCTAGCTCCAACACTCATCTTCTGCCCCTGGACAGAATGGGACAGGGTGGGAGTCCTCACCCATGACAGCGGTCACAGTTGCCCAAGATGGGGACAGGAGTCCAGGATGGAGGGACTGAATGAGATTTACATTATTGTTCTCTGCCTTGGACTAAGGAAATGAATCCCAAGTTATAGGGTGCGTTGTGATCTGGACAGTGCTGGTCCTGTTTCCAGACGGGCGTGGACATACGGGGGTTCTGTCCTGCGATCCGTCCTGCTGGGATGGTTCTGCTTTCTCCCTGGTGTGTCTCAGGTAACGTGGTGGCTGTGCCGCAGCTCGCCACTTCCCGGCTCTCTCCCACTGAACACGAGCTTGCTGGGAACAGCTCTGCGTCTGTGCCAGGTGCGGCCCTGCTCCACACGGCCTGCGGCTGCCCTCGTTGCCCAAGCTGAGTCCTGCAGTCGGCACGACCTGTGCAGAGGGCCGCATACCCAAGTGTCTTGGCTGTCAGTCTTCCCTCCCGCCTGCAGGGGTGGCGTGCCGAGTGCCTGCAGGCCCGGTGGTTCTGCTGTTCTTGCGTCTCTGTGGGTGGGCTGGTCATTTCTCTGAACATGTCACGAGCTGTCATTCACAGTGAGTGAGCTCTGTTCCCAGGAAGCTCCGGGACGTGTTACAGCAGAGGCTGATAAAGTTCTTCATTGACCAGAGCAAAAGGGATGCTGAGAAGTATGCCAAGTTTTTTGAAGATTATGGCTTGTTTATGAGGGAAGGCATCGTTACCACGGCAGAGCAGGAGGTCAAGGTAAGGCTGGCCTTCCAGGCCTTCCTCTGGTCTGCCTCAACACTGTGGCTTCAGAGGAAACTGTTGGAGGCCTCTCTGGACACAATAGTGGGGCAGCCAGCTCCTGGCCGCTGCTGCAGGGCTCAGGGCACCGAACGCTGGCCTTCTGCCTCGGCAGTAGACACAGCAGGCCAAGCACGTGCTGTGTGCATGCCCTTCCCTGGTCCCACGGGCGCTGTGGTGCTCAGCTCAAGGACTGAGCCTCTTCCTCCTGAGGCCCTGGCCCCTGAAGCTGGCAGGAGGAGGGGTGCATGCTCTCTAAGAGCATGTTGGGGCTCAGGTGAGCACAGAAAGGTGGGCAGGCCCCGGGTCTGGTGAAAAAGGGTTCCACTGGGTGGCGGTGGAGGCCCCTCAGCACTGCTGCTGATTATTGAGGTGTCACTTCATACCTTGAACCCACAAGTGTCACCCTCTTGAAATGCACAGGTCAGTGGCATCCTGTGCAGCCACCATGCTATGCCAGCTCCAGGACGTGCTGTCCCCACCTGCAGGAGCCTCCCCGTGAGTGGCTCCAGTGCTGGTTTTGACTATTGTCTTCCCACTGGCCTGGGACGGAGGCCAAGTGCTGGGCGTGGGCACCGTGGCTCGACCTGAACCCACCCTAGGCAGCAGACTCCACTGCCCCAACACAGAACCGTCCTGCTAGCCCGTCGCCACTCCTGCTGGTCTGACCTCACTGAACAGACCTGGTAGCATTGGCCCTTGTCAAGTGCTTTGAGAACCTGCGGCTGTGCTTGGCAGGAGGGCCCCACACCTGCCCTGAGCACCGTGCCGTGGCCACTGCAGGCACTGCTGGGCCTCAGCTTTCCCTCCATTGGTTTGCGTCTGTCTACCTTGAGTCCCAGGCTTGGCACTTTGATTTGGACCTGTCCCTGGATGTCCTCTGTGCCCTTTCCCTGGGTTTCCACGTTCCCTGCCACCCTTCTGTCACAACTGTCAGGAGTGACAGCGCAGGGGTGACGGGTGATAAGGCAGTGTCTGGGCTGAGGGCACCAGAGACCAGGCTCCCAGCCTGCTGCTGCTGCTCCTTCACATGTGGCCCGTGTGGACTCCAGTGGTCACATCTGCATCTAGCCCCCCTCTCAGAGTCCTTCTCCAAGGCCCAAGCTGACTTACACCCCGCTGGCCAGAACTGGTCACTGGCCACCCTTGGCTATGAAAGAGGCTTGGAAATGTGGACTTCACATCCAGGTCCAAATGCCCACAGAGGCAAGGGACTGTCACTGAGGACAGAGGGAAGCTGCTGGGACCAGGAGCAGGGTCCATGTGGTTAGGTTCTGGCCACCCTTGGGGCAGGAGGCCCTGGGCCCGTATGGAGTGGAAAGTGTTTCTGAGGTCCCTGTCCCTCTTCAGGTGGGGGCACATGGGCGGAGTGAGGCCTGTGGCCTGCAGGGTGGGGCTGCTCAGAGCCTCGCCCTGGAGCAAGCAGTGCTTCCCCGTGTCTGTCTGCAGGAGGACATCGCAAAGCTGCTGCGCTATGAGTCTTCAGCACTGCCTGCTGGGCAGCTGACCAGCCTGTCGGACTATGCCAGCCGCATGCAGGCTGGCACCCGCAACATCTACTACCTGTGCGCCCCCAGCCGGCACCTGGCAGAGCACTCGCCCTACTACGAGGCTATGAAACAGAAGCACACAGAGGTGGGCGAACAGTGGGGCCGCCACGGAGCGCTGTCCTGGCCAGGCTCCCTTACGGGGTCTGCGCCCAGGGCAGCAGAGGCCTTCCTCGACAGACCCTACTGTGCTGCTAGGATAGTCGGCCTGAAGGACCTGCTAAGAGGAGGTGTCCCCTCTGCTGTCACGTGTCCGCTGAGGTTCTGTGATGTCTGCAGGTCCTCTTCTGTTACGAGCAGTTTGATGAGCTGACCTTGCTGCACCTTCGAGAGTTTGACAAGAAGAAGCTGATCTCTGTGGAGACGGACATCGTTGTCGATCACTACAAGGAGGAAAAGTTTGAGGACACATCGCCAGGTGGGCATGCTTTCCTCTCCAGGACACAGGGCCAGCACAGGTTGTGGCTTAAGTAGCAGGTGGCCTGGGACTGATGCTTGGTCCTGCAGGACCTCTCCTGGCCAATCTGTGGGCTGACCTGAGATGTTCTTTTTCACCTGGATTTAGGGTCACCAACCCATGAAGAAGCTGCTTGGGAGCATCTTAGTGGTTCATGCAGAGTGTTGAGGCCTTGGGCCTTCTCTGAAGCTCCTTCCATGGTGGCTTCCACAGTTGACCAAGTGTCCCAAGAGAATCAGATTGGGTTTTATTTTCTGTTTTTTCAGTATTGCAGGTTGAACCCAGGGCCTCACATGTAGTAGGCAAGTGCTCTACCACTGAGCTACATCTCCAACTGTGTTTGCCTTGTGTTTTTTTGTTAATTTTTTTAAAGTTGTAGATGGACACAAATATATCTTTTTTTAGCCGGGCGCGGTGGCTCACGCTTGTAATCCCAGCACTTAGGGAGGCTGAGACAGGAGAATCGCGAGTTCAAAGCCAGCCTCAGCAATGGCGAGGCACTAAGCAACTCAGTGAGACCCTGTCTCTACATAAAACACAAAATAGGGCTGGGGATGTGGCTCAGTGGTCGAGTGCCCCTGAGTTCAATCCCCAGTAC
>CM053415.1:32705616-32750023 GCA_028644305.1 Xerus rutilus
TCTTTTTTTTTTTTTTGAGTGGTGCTGAGGATCGAACCCAGTGCCTCACGCTTGCGAGGCAAGTGCTGTACCACTGAGCCACAACCCCAGCCCTTTTGCCTAGTATTTCTTTTTTTTTTTTTTTTTTTTAATATTTATTTTTTAGTTGTAGGCAGACAGAATATCTTTATTTTATTTTTACGTGGTGCTGAGGATCGAACCCAGTGCCTCACGCATGCTAGGCGAGCATGCTACCACTGCGCCACAACCTCAGCCCTTGCCTAGTATTTCAAGACTAGGTTTTGCTGTTGCCCAGCCTGGCCTCGAACTTGAGCTCCTCCTGCCTCAATCTTCGGGGTGACTGGAATAACAAGCATGTACCATTGTGCCGGTGTAGGCTTGTGTTTTTTAAAGCCCTGAAAGTGTTACATGGAGGGCTGGGTGTGTTTCAGCAGGGGAGTGCTTGCTCCCACATGTGAGGCTCTAGGTTCGATCCCCAGCACCGCCCAACCACCACCACCAGAAGCAAAATTATGTGGGCCTCAGGCAACCCAAGTGCCCTTGTGAGGTTCTCACTGTAGATGAAATGAGTCATCTGAGCACCAGGCAGTGGGGAGGGCAGGAGCCCAAGGAAGGAGCCTGTAGAACAGGGCTGTGGGCAGTGGCCCCCAGGCTTGCTCATGCCCATTCTTGCACAGCCAGTGACCGCCTATCTGAGAAGGAGACAGAGGAGCTGATGGCCTGGATGAGGAACGCGCTGGGGTCTCGAGTTGCCAACGTAAAGGTGAGGCCTTCCTGGGCGGGTTGCCCTCTATGCCTGAGGCTGAGCTGCTGACCTGGTGGACGTTGGCCCCGGCGTGGTGGAAGCCTGCAGCATATGGCGACGGTCATGGGGACTGAGGAAGTGGAAGGAGCAGCCAGGGGCTTGGCGGGCAGGTACAGGTCCCCAGCAGGTGCCCCCGGACCAGCCTGTTCTGGACCTTGTGGAAGCTGTGATGGCTAAAGCAGGGGTTCCAAAGAGGGGATGTACCACCCCTGCCTAGGGGAGCTCGTGTTCTCAATTGGGGTCTTAGTGAGGGTTCCAGTGGGCTTCATAAAGCTAAGAACATGCTGTCCAGCTCAGTGAGAGGAGAGTCAGCCCCAGCATGGGGGCATCTTGTGCAGGGTCACTGGCTCAGGGTGTGCAGGAGCGACTCCAAGCAAGAGGCAGGTCAGGAGCACTGAGGCGAGGGTGGCCCTGGCTGGAGGGGAAATCTGCAGGACGTCGGGAGCCAAGCTGTGCAGACAGGGTTGCGTGGCGGCACCTGCTACTGTGGTGCACGCTGTGCCTGCTTCACTAATACCCAGCCCTCAGGTCTTGGGCTGCTGTTGTCCCCTGTCTTTGGTGAGGAAACAGGACCACAGCTGGACATTAGGAGGCAGGCAGGCTCTGAATCAGAGCTCAGGTCCTGCTCCCCAGTGGTCAGGCTGGCGGGCAGGAGGGCTCTCAGCCACTCGAGATGCTGGCGGGGAGCACCTCGCTGGGAGGGTGTGTGTTCATGACGGGAGGAGGGAGAGCAGGGCTGCAGGACGGGGCAAAGGAGGAGCCTCAGAGCAGGACCTGCCCTAGGGCTGGCCAAAGGCCAGTGCTGGACCCTCAAAGACACTAGGGTCCTTCAGGGAGGAGGCAGGAGCCTCTGCCTTCACATGGTCTCCTCCTTAGTGGGCCACGGGGAGGGGGAGCAAACGAGGCCAGCTCTGGGCTGTGAGGGACTGTCCCTAAAACCCTGCCTTCTACCCTGTGGTGTGGGGGAGCTTCAGCCCTGCTTTGAACCCTGCCAGGCCTAGCCCCTTTACCCCTAGGTCCCCCTCAGCTCCACTGTGGCCTTGCTTGCAGGTGACTCTCCGCCTGGACACCCACCCTGCCATGGTGACTGTGCTAGAGATGGGGGCCGCCCGGCATTTTCTGCGCATGCAGCAGCTGGCCAGGACACAAGAGGAGCGTGCTCAGCTCCTACAGCCCACGCTGGAGGTCAATCCCAGGTGCGGCCCAGGTGCCTTTCTGACCTGCTGTGGGGTTTTTATCGGATGTGGACATACATTCTTCTCAAGGCGTAGGAAAGTACACAAAGCTTTTATACAGTTGGACAGCTATTTGTAAGGGAAAGACTTGTGTAGCTGTGATGAAATACCTGAGAAATTCAACTTAAAAAGAGGAAAGGTTTATTTTGGCTCACAATTTCAGAGTTTCTAGTCCACGTTCATCTGGCTTGCTTGCTTTGTGCCTGCTGCACGGCAGGACGTGGAGGACTGCATGGTAAGGCAAGCTGCTCATCTCATGGTGGCCAGAAAGCAGAGGGGGACCAGAGTCCCAATGTCCCCTTCAAGGGCACACCCCCAGGAACCTGACTTCCTTCCACTGGGCCCCACCTCCTCAAGGTTCTGCCACCTTCCAGTGGTGCCACAGATTGGATACCGAGCCTTTAACATATGAGACCTGAGGGGACATTAAGATGCAGATCATACAGGACCCGCATCGTTAAACTCTTCAGTGAGGTTTGAACAGACTGAACCCTGTTGTGCCCTCTGACACCCTCCCAGGCTTCTCCGCACTGGAGTTGTCCCTCAGGTCAGCCGTGTCTACCCAAGATTGTCCTGTCTCCTGTTGCCTTGTGCCTTAGCAGTCTATGTCCCTTAAAGCAGCTGGTGGGCCCATTTTGAACTCAGGAGTGGATCCCAGCACGCATGTTTTTCCTCCCCCAACACTGTTGGGGGTTTGGGCCGGAGGCCTCATACATAGTGGAATCACTACCACTGAGCCACACTCTAGTCCTCTGGCTGTATTTTGAGACAGGGCCTCAATGAGTTGCCCAGCCTGGCCTTGAACTGCAGTCCTCCAGCCTCAGCCTCCTGAGTTCCTGGGACTGGGTGTGCCACTGTGCCTGGCACAGATATTCTCTTTGAAGTCTTTTTCACACAACACCTGAGATGGTCTGTGCTCGGGGACTTTGAGGGTAGTTTTCAGAGGTGAGTGACACCCACTGTGTGGATCCCCTCAGCACAGCTTGCCCGTGCGTTCTGTTCTGATGGGCGATTTGGTGGTTTCCCGTTCAGGGCTGTCAGAACAGGGTTGCTGTGCATGATCTTGTCCCGGGTCTAGTGCACCTTTGGCTTCTCTGGGAGGATCACCGGAGGTGCAGCTGCTGCTAGGCAGCGTGGGTGCCGTGGCCCCTGGAGCAGTGCCTCCCACAGAGCAGGGCCCCTGGGCCCTTGACGGCTCCTGGCCTGGGGCTTGACTCTTTCCTCTTGCTGGGTTCTTTCCTTTGGTGTCTGTAGTTGTTTGTCACCATTTGTGGCTGACGGCTCCCTCTTCCTGCTGCCTTAAGGTATCTTCTGACAAGTAGAAGGCTTGACTTGAATTTCATCAAATCTAGGAAGTCTCTCTTTGAGGCTTTCTTGGGTCTTAAGAAATCTTCCACTGGAGGCCTGTGCTTGTTCGCTCCTTTTCTTCCTAAGGGCTGAGTGGCTCTGGCCCTTCAGCTGGCTCTGTGGCTGACTGGGGGTCATGAGGCAAGATGGCCATCGTCCCACCCACTTGCTGCACAAACTTGTCTTTGCCCACGTCATGGGGGGCCAGGTTTCCATGTACATCTGCTTGTCCCTGTGCCAGTTCTGCAGGTTTCTGGGCACTTATCTTTCCCAGATCTTCATGCCCAGCAGCCAGGTCTGCCCCTTCCTTTCCTCAAGCAGAGCTTGACTGTACTTGGCGGCTTCTTTTGGGTGCCATGCCCACGCAGACCAACAGAAACTCTGATTTTGATGGAGATTGTCTTTACTCCCTAAATCAATTTTCGGAAGGATTAACATCTTTCCGATCATGAACATGGTATATTTCTCCATTTACGTGTACCTTTTGGCAATTTAGGTTCCCTTTGTAGTCTCTTTAGTTTTGTTTGGTTTTTTTTGTTTGTTTTTTTCTTTTAAATATTTTTTTAGTTGTAGATAGATGCAACATCTTTATTTTTATGTGGTACTGAGGATCGGACCCAGTGACTCACACATGCAAGGCAAACGCTCTACCACTGAGCTACAGCCCCAGCCCCCTTTAGTTTTTTTGTTTGTTTTGTTGTTGGGGTTTTCTGTTTTGTTTTGTACTAGGGATTGAACCCAGGGGCGCTTAGCCACTGAGCCACATCACCAGTCCTTTTTTATTTGGAGACAGGGTCTTGATGAGATGCTTAGAGCCTCACTAAATTGCTGAGGCTGGCTTTGAACTCACAATCCTGCCTCAGCCTCCTGAGCTGCTGGGATTATAGGTGTGCACCACTGCGCCTGGCATGTTCCTCTAGTTTTTATAGTTGATGTCTTTTTTCCTTTGAAATAGAGTCTCCCTAAATTGCCCAGGCTGGCCTTGAACTTGAGTACTCCTGTGTCAGCCTCCTGACTCTCTGGGATTGCAGGTGTGCTCCATGCCTGGCTCAAATGTCTTTCTTTTTGGTGCTGCTAGGGATGGGATCCAGGGTGCTCTACCACTGAGCCACCTCTCCGTCCTTTTCATTTTGAGATGGGCTTTGCTCAGTTGCTGAAGCTGGCCTGGGACTTGAGAGCTTCCTGCTTCCATCTCCCCAGGTGTTCGGATTCTAGGTGTGTGCCCCTGTGCCCAGTTGGCTTCTGATGTGTCGTCTTATTAAATGTTTAAATTTTTCATTTTCTGGACTTTTTAAATTGGTAATAATCTTTTTAAATGAAATTACCTAAACAAGTTACCAAAAATGTCAATAGCAAAAGGAAAACCCTAATCCACCTCCTCCCCCTGCCATAGCACATGGGTTTCCTATGGTACATGTCTTAACTTTTTTATTTCTTTTGGTACCAGGAATTGAACTCAGGGGCACTCAACCACTGAGCCACATCCCCAGCCCTATTTTGTGTTTTATGTAGAGACAGGGTCTCACTGAGTTGCTTAGCACCTCGCCATTGCTGAGGCTGGCTTTGAACTCATGATTCTCCTGTCTCAGCCTCCCAAAGTGCTGGGATTACAGGCTTGCACCACTGCGCCCAGCACGTGTCTTAACTTTTTCCTTGTCACTTTATTAAAATGTTCGTCATGGGGCTGGGATTGTAGCTCAGCGGTAGAGCGCTTGCCTCGCATGCGTGAGGCCCTGGGTTCGATCCTCAGCACCACATACAAAGCAATAAAATAAAGACATTATGTCCATCTACAGCTAAAAAAATATTAAAAAAATAAATAAATAAATAAATAAAATAAAATGTTCGTCATGACCTGGTGGGCTGGGAGCTGCCTCTCCCCTTGCTGCCAGGTCTCTAGCATGGAGCAACAGGCAGCAGCAGTCTGGGTTGACTCTGGGCCAGCAACACGAGGCTGAGAGCGGCAGCGGCTGACTAGTTCTGCTGTGTGGAAGTGGCCAAGGGCTGTGCTGCTCAGTTTTGCTTTTAAAAGCCTATGGTGAGCCAGGAGGCTGAGATGGGAGAACTGCGAGTTCAAAGCCAGCCTCTGCGAGGGCGAGGTGCTAAGCAACTCAGACCCTGTCTCTACATAAAACACAAAATAGGGCTGTGGATGTGGCTCAGTGGTCGAGTGCCCCTGAGTTCAATCCCTGGTACCAAAAAAAAAAACAACCTGTGGTGTGTTCACATGGTCCAGAATTGGAACACAGCGAGAGTCGATAAGGAGAACGCTCCCTCCTGGCCTCGACCCAGTGCAGCCAGAAGTGCGTGTCCCGGGGAGCAGCATGGGCTCCTCCGGGCAGCACGGGTCCTCGCTTAGCCTTTCACACTCAGTGGTGTAACCAGGGACCCTCATGTAAGCGTGTCAGGAATGCCCTCCTTTTTCAGCTGTGTAGATGCTGTTGTAAAGGTGTGCATTAGAGGGACTTCTGTTACATGCCGCAGGTGGAGCTGCTGCTCTGGGATGTCTTCTGTGCGTCACTGTGGCCCTCGGTGCTTTGTAGTAAATTCCCATTTCCCCTGTGCCCTCAGTTTACCTAGGTGAAATCTCATAAGTTTGATGTATATTTCTTCTTATAAACTTATTTTTCCTTTGCAGGAAAAATGTTTTTATCATTCTTTTTAGACTTCTAGGTTTATGGATTTTTTTTTTTTTTATTTACCTGTCTTCTTCTGGGATTAAGTTTTATGATTTGTACTTTTTATCCTTTTTTTTTTGTTTTTTGTTTTTTGTTTTTTTGGCACCAGGGATTGAACTCAGGGGTACTCGACCACTGAGCCACATCCCCAGCCCTATTTTGTGTTTTATGTAGAGACAGGGTCTCACTGAGTTGCTTAGCGCCTCGCCGTTGAGGTTGGCTTTGAACTTGCGATTCTCCCGTCTCAGCCTCCCAAAGTGCTGGGATTACAAGCGTGAGCCACCGCGCCTGGCTTGTACTTTTTATCTTTGATCCCAGTTAATTTTGGTCTAAGGAAGAAGGCAGGAGTCCAGTCTCATGGTTTTCTGGCTGGCTGATCTGCCTTCCCGAGCCCTGCCACACACTGCAGCATCTACTCCTCTGGGGCTTCCTTGACTGCTTACTCTTCTGAGGGTCTTAACAATCTATTAGTAAATTCATGGATTGTTTTGGGATTTATTGGCCATTTTTGGAATGTTCTGGTAATCCCTCCTCAGGGGGTCAGCAGCATGCAGGTGGAGGCCCTCAGCTTGGGGCAGAGCCCAGCCAGAACTGATTGTCCCTGTGGTTCCCACATTGCAGGCACGTGCTGATCAGGAAGCTCAGTCAGCTGAGAGAGCAAGAGCCTGAGCTGGCCCAGCTGCTTGTCGACCAGGTGAGAGGAGCTGGGCTCAGCCCAGGGAAGCCCCTGCCCCCCAAGAGGTGGGAAGCTACTCTCTTGTGATGGCCTGTTGAGTCCCTTGCCCAATGACATTTCCACCCTTGCCTTTCAGATCTATGACAATGCCATGATAGCCGCAGGGCTGGTGGACGACCCCAGGCCTATGGTTGGCCGCCTCAATGACCTTCTTGTCAAGGCCCTGGAGAGACACTGATGACATGGTCCTCTCAGATGACAAAGGAGATATGTGCCTGGGAAGTGTCCCCCAAGCAGAGACAGTAAGGACAGGAGACCACCACTTTCTTGGGCTTTATTGACCTCCATTAAAGTATTTGTTGATCCACGTGGAATGTCCAGACTTTGAGATGGTTGAGGGAAGTAGTCCCCTTGGCTGGGAGCTGTAGGGTCCCTGCTACACGGCCATGCTGCTCGCTGCTGTCAGGCTCTCCTCAGTGTCACCTCCACTGGGTAGTGGTCACTGATGGCCTCAGCCTGGGGGGAGACAGGCAGGGCGTCAAGACTTAACCCTAGGCCTTTCCTGGAGGAGCACCATCGACCCACCCCGAGCTGGCAGGGTGCACACTTACGAGCTGGTTGCTCAGGCCGTATGCCACTTGGAAGTTATAAGGCACAGCTGAGTCGGGAACAATGGCAGCTTGGAGCAGAGCTCCCGAGACCACAATCCTGTAGACACAGGACAGGAGGTGAGGGCTGGGCTTCAGAGGCTGGATGTCCACCATGCGTCCTGCTCACCTGTCATAGGCACAGTGCGTGGACGTGACTGTGGTGTCTGCAGTGTCAGGAATCAGCCACTGGAAGGCTGGGTCTGTACGCAGACGGATGGAGGACCACTGGGATGGGGTCACGTAGCTGCAGCCAGCGTTGAAATCGCCCATCAGCATGACATCCTGCCAGGGAACCACCTGCCTGTTGGCACAGGAACAGATGGGGCTGCTAGAGCCCACTGCCCACAGGATGGTCTCACCTCCAGGTCCCACTTCTGCCGCACATCCAGGTAGACGTCATAGAGAGCATCAATCTCAGTCACCGCATCTGTTGGGGCAGCATGCAGGGGCACGATGGCGAACTCCCTGACATCTGAGGAGACAGACACACTGAGCACCTGGTGTGCAGAAGGAGGCCCAGCTGTTGGGATAAAGGACGCACAGCGGCGCCCCAGGGAGTGGATGTTTTCCTACACGACTTGAACAGTTAAGGGCCTCGGGGACAACGTAGATCTGAAGGGGTATGGGGACAGCCTGGGTAGGGCTGAGGCTTATCAACACTCACGTGTAAATGGGGAGAAGAACTTGACAATGGCTGGTTCCCGACTGAAGGTGTCGTTCCCACAGGGCTCACAGCCATCGTCGTAGTAGTAGCTGTCCAGCACGGACACTTGGTCAGGCCTGCGGGAGGGCCAGGCAGGGTGGTGAGCCGACGGCTCCTGCACACATCTCACTGAACCCACTTCCTGAGCCCTGTCCTGGGCAGCAGGAGGGACCAGGTCTGCACTCCTGCACCAGCAGATTCACCGGGCCAGGGGCTAAAGCTGGCTGGGAAGGGCACCTGGGAGAGGCTAGCCTTGGCTCACCCTGGGACTAGAGGCAGGGGGTGCTCTGCCTCCACCTGGAGCTGCTCTGTTTCACTGGGTCCTTGTCCCTCCCACTTTTCTGGGATCCTCCTAGGAGAGGGAGGGGCTTACTGGACTCTAGACCTCCCCTCCGCCTTCCATGGTGCTCCATGAGGTGCAGACATGGAGGTCTTTCTCCTCACACCCTGCTCCTGGCAGTCAGACTGCACTCGCCCAGGGTTTTACCTGTACACGAAAAGGTACTGTTCCTTATAGCTACTGCGTCCCAGTGGCTCACTGACCACATAGTGATAGTTATTGGGTGCATCCCTGGATGGAAGAGACAAAGGTCCCTCAGGGCCAACGGCAGGGCTCTGCCTACTGTCCCTGGGACCAGAATGAGGTGAGGCTGTCCCTGCAAGTGGTCACTTCTCTCAGAACCCTGCCACTGTAACTCACCGATTGAGTTCATCCAGCAGTTTCCCCACAGCTGTCAGGTAGGTGTCTCTGACCTCTTGGACAAGAGCAATGTCATAGCGACTCAGGATCTGGGGGACAGGGCCACATGGGTGCTGAGCAGGAGATGGGTGTCGACTCCAGCCCACAGCTGCTGCTCCTTGGGACATTTTTCATGGCACAGTATACCCAGTCTTCACTTTCGCCTGGGTCCTAGGGCACTGGCCATGACAGATGAGGCCTGAGACCTGGGGCTCTCCGGGCCCCACATGCAGTCCTGCCCAGACAACTGGCCCTGCGTCCATGGGGCTTGTGACACCCCTCCCACCCCCGAAGTCCACCCTCGGATATGCCACCAAGACTCACCTGCACAATGTAGCTGGAGAGGGTAGCATTGGACATCTTAGTCTCCCCAAAACTCCGGATGTTGAAGGCTGCAATTCTCAAAGCCGCAGCCACATGCTGCAGGCCAGCCAGGACGAGCAGCACTGCTATCGGCTGTGTGCCCCTCATCCTGGGAGAATGTGGGTTGCAGGAACACAACTGGGAGACATCACCTGTCATCCTCACCCCAGCCTCCCCAGAGTCAGCCTGACAGAACCTAGTGGAGCCCAAGGTCAAGGACATCTGTCCTCGTGGCTGTGCTAGAGCACAGGCTGGGGAGACCCTCAATCCTTTCACCACATCTCCAGAGGGACAAGCACCCAGTGCCACGGGAGTTCCTGGGTTTCCTCCTTCACCCACCAGGGAACTAGCTCCAGAGAAATGCCATCCTGAGCCACTGGGGCCACAGAGCCCCCTGAAGCCTGCCCTTGCCTAGCAGACCCTGCTCTGTTGGTGGGACACAGCTGAGCCTGCCCTCTCTGCTCAGGACTGGCTGGTCACCCAGAAGGACTCCACAGATGACCAAGTTTGGCACTCACCCAAGGTGATGTTTGCAGAGATAATAGGAATCCTGCTAAGAATCTGGAATATTATTTGATAATAATTTTCTCCTTTTGCTGCTTTAAGAAAAAAGTTTCCAAAGGTAAGTCTTGGAAGAAAAACTGCAGCGAGGCCTTGGGAGAGCTGCTAGGGCCCCGTCTCTGCCAGGCACTGCTGATCCCGCCCAGGGTTTTAAGGGTTCAGGCAGCTGAGACCGCCCCCAGGGCACCTTAGAGCAGAACAATGGCACTACCTGTGCCGCCCTTGACAGACCGGCTCCATACTCACTAAAAAAAGGCAGCTGATAATCATGTTTGCACCTGCTATAAAGTGCCTAGTAAATGTCCTTTGCCCATCCATTGTCTTCCCCACGGGGATGGGCATGGTGTGTGCTGGAGGGCGGGGCTGCATTCATCCACCTGCCTCTCTCTGATCTAGGAGCCTGGAGGTCACCTTGGAGCCCGAGACCAAAGCCAGAAACAGCAAACGGAGCCCACAGTGGCCAGACCACCTCACCACCCCAGTTCTTGCCTTCCCAATGCATCAGCCATGGCATCCTGGCAGCTGAGCAAGAAGTAGGGGCTGTGGATTGGGGGTGCAGGCCGTGGCATGGCAGAGGATCACTGGGAAAGGGTGGGGACTGCAGGGCCAGGCAGTAGGGAGCCTTCTGAGGCAGATGAGAGGCTGTTTAAGCCTCAGTGACCAAGTCCCAGGGCCATACCTTGGTCCAGTCATTTCAGAATCCCCGACCTTCCCATGTGTGTTCATGTTCTGAGGCTACTGTAACAAATCACAAATTCAGTGGCTTAAGACAGTAGAAATTGATCCCCTCACAATTCTGGAGGCCAAAAGCTCAGGACCCAGATATCAGCAGGGCCACACATGCCGCTCTACGGGAAGACCTTCGTCCCCCCAGCTTAATGGTGGCTCCCAGCAATCCGTGGCTCCACTCTGGCTCCATGGTCATGTAGCCTGTCAATTCTCCTTCTAGAAAGATAGATAACCATGGTTGTATTTGGGGCCCTCCCAGGTCAGCTGGATAATGTCCCCACCTCACCATCCTTAGTCTCAGCTGTGAAGTTAGGATATGGGTATTTTCTTTTCTTTTCTTTTTTTTGGTACCAGAGATTGAACTCAGGGGTACTCGACCACTGAGCCACATCCCCAGCCCTATTTTTTGTGTTTTATGTAGAGACAGGGTCTCACTGAGTTGCTTAGCACCTCGCCATTGCTGAGGCTGGCTTTGAACTTGAGATTCTCCTGTCTCAGCCTCCCAAGGTGCTGGGATCACAGGTGTGCACCACTGTGCCCAGCTTAGGACATAGGTATCTCTTAGGTACGATATTTAGGCAATCCATCTAAGGGGGTTTTGTCCCGTATGGGAAGAGCTACAGAGTCTCTAAGGACAGCACTGCTGTGTGGGAGGCCTTGATCCTTCCTTGGGAGCCCGTGGGGAGGGCCTGGCAGAAATTGAGGTACAACCAAGGCTCAAGAACCTTGGGGGTGGGGGACTGCTGTGGGAGACCAGGGAGCAGGGTGGCCTCAAGGGCAGCCATCAGTAGGGGCTAAGGTCAGTCAGGAAACTACAGATCTGGCCTGCTGGTCAGAAACTGAGGGCAGGCCCAGGGAGGTTAGCAGGGTAAAGCTTTAGAGTCAAAGGGCACTGAGAGCTGCCTCGCCATCAGCACGAGATTCACGGGCTTCCTGGACTTTGTCCTGGCACCAACTGTTGCTCCAGCTACCAGAAGCCCCATCAGACTTCTTCAAAGGTCTGGTTGCTGGGTTTTCCCTATTTTCAATCTCTGAGGAGCAGGCCAGCCACTGTGCTCCATGGAGGTGACTTGGTCCAGCTTCCAAGTGGATATGGGGCACCAATTACCATTGACAGTATAGCAGGGGTCTAGCTCTGATTTGCAGCACACTGGACAAGGGTACCTGGTGGCCTCTCATCCCTTCCCTACTCTTGGGAGCTCCCGGGCACCATCTCCACCCTTTTCCTACCCACCAAGGTTGGGACTCGGGCCTTGTACAAATGACTGAGCCCTGGACACCATCATGCAGTGTCCAGTGCATGCAGCAGCCCTCAGAGCGGGCTCCTGGGACACAGGCTCACCACTGTGTCCTCACCTATCAAAAGGGGTGGGACCACTTCCACTGCTGTCCTGAGGTTTAAGTAGCAATGGACAACACCATTCCGTAGAATCACTGCAGCTCTTTTAAAAAGTTCCTGTCTTAGCTGGGCACGGTGGCGCAAGCCTGTAATCCCAGCACTTAGGGAGGCTGAGACAGGAGAATCGCGAGTTCAAAGCCAGCCTCAGCAATGGCGAGGCGCTAAGCAACTCAGTGAGACCCTGTCTCTACATAAAACACAAAATAGGGCTGAGGATGTGGCTCAGTGGTCGAGTGCCCCTGAGTTCAGTTCCCGGTACTGAAAACAAAGTCCCCTCTCCCTGAAAACAGAGCCCTCTCGGATGCTATACCATCATTGCCTTTACTTTTCCCTCTTGGATGCCTCCATCTGCATAAGCTAGTTGTTGCTATGTAACAAGCTGCCCCCAAGACCAGTGTGCACAGCCAGGCATGACAGTGTATGCTGGTAATCTCAGCAACCTGGGAAGCTGAGACAAATTCAAGGTCAGCCTGAGCAATTTAGTGAGACCCCCATCTCAAACTTTTTATACAGGGCTAGGGATGTAGGTCCGTGGTAGGGTGCCCCTGGGTTCAGTCCCAGTATTGGGGGAGAGAGACAAGTTTCAGTGTGCACAGTGTGCATTTCCTCTCGTGTGTGCAGGTCAGACCAGCGGGGATGGCTCTGCTGCTGCTGGGCCGCCTGGGGCAGGGCTGGAACTTCCCAAGGGGCAAGCAGGGTACCTGACACCCCTAGGTCTAGACTCTGTGCTGTCCCTTCTGCCCACTCTTTTGACCCTGGCAAGCCAATAGGCCAAGCCAAGGTGAGCGGAAAGGAGTGACGTACACTCCTCAGGGGCCCTACTTTGCAGATGCAGAGATGGGCACCAGAGAAGGGAGGAACGTGGCACTCCTGGCATTTGCAGTCATACCAGCAAGGAAATGTGTGCTGCTGGCCAGTGGCCACAATGCAAAAAGCTAGCCACTTTTCCACACCAGGGTTAGCTGTTTCTACGTCAGCCATGAGCACCGGCAGCTTTCTCCTATTAAGCCTCCAGAGACACAGAGGGAAAGCAGCCGTAGCAATGGTTTCCTCAAGTATGAGCCAAGTCAAAGGGTAAAGAAGAAAACCCTATAAACACCAGTCAGGAACAAAGGACCTCAAAGGGACATGTGCAGTGGCACAGGCCACAGAGGGGTCAAGGGAGGGTACAGGGAGCTGAGGTCCCCAGACTGCATAGAAGTGCCCCCAGATCAGGCGTGTGCTGCTCAGGGAAGTCCATGGTCCCAAAGCTACATCCCACTTTATTCCTTTCTATGCTGTTCAGTATCTGCAGCGCTGGCGTGTGGCAGTTACTGAAAAAGCAGTTACCACACGGAATTCGACACAGAATGAGGCGGTAGGGTGGGAGTCGAGGGCCTGGCAGGCAGGCATACCAGGAGTCCGTAGGATGCTCAAGCCAGGAATAAAAACTCTCTCTAGGGCTGGGATTGTGGCTCAGCGGTAGAGCGCTTGCCTCGCATGCGTGAGGCCCTGGGTTCGATCCCCAGCACCACATACAAAACAATAAAATAAAGACATTGTGTCCATCAACAACTAAAAAAAATATTAAAAAAAAAAAAACTCTCTCTAAACTTTATGTGCATTACTTTTCTAAAATGTCTACGATAAGTTGCCAGGATTTGCCTGTTTAATAAATGGAACTATTATGGAGTTCTTCTGGCTTAGGAGCCCCTCAGGATAACTACTTAAGCCACACCTTTAGCTACCTGGAAGGGTGAGGGAGGATGGTCACCTGGGCCCAGGAGTTTGGGACAACATAGCAAGGCCCTGTCTCAAAAAGTGCTGGTGACAAGAATGGCAGCTGAGCCTTAGCAGGAGGGCTCGGCACTGAGCGTCCAGGAAACTGATTCGGTGAGCGTGTGGCACCTGAGGTGACAGTGCAGGCTCACTTGTTCACGTCCTTTTTTTCTGGATTTCTAATTTACAGCCGCTTCAGCATCTCAGATTCAAACACAGATCGCGCAGGGAGCAACTGCAATGTTACATGTCACGTGCTTTGGCGCACAAATTCATGTTAGGGTAAGGACGGCAGGGGCTGCAGGGTGACGGACCATTCTGCAACCAACACAAGGAGAGCTTGTCCTGTCCTTGCTGTGCGCAGGGTGCTGCTCAGCAGCCCCAGTCAGAGGTCCCCAAGATAGGGGCCAAGGAAGCACCATGAGGCTTTGAAGCGCAGGGAGGGACAGTCCCAGGTCCAGGCGCTGAGCCACAGTGGCTGCTGACACCAGGGAAGGTAGCAGCCACCCTGTGCCTCCTGATCAAAGGACAGAGTGCTGAGGAAGGTCCAGCCAAAACGACCTTGAATCTGATCAGACCTCCAGATTCAAACACCAGCCTACGGCAAAGGGGATGGAAAGGCTCCTGGCCAGCAGCACCTCGGGGACACTGCAGGAAAGGATATGGGACCAAGAATAGTCTCATTGATAAATTTCAAGAAAGGAGAAAATGGAAGCAAAGAAAAGCTGTAAAGCACCTGGAGGTATGTCCATAAAGGCAGCGTTGGACCTTTTCTGGATCCTATAAAACAACAAATCATTTAATCATGTAAACAGGCGTGTTTGTTTAGCAAATAAACCATTTAAAAGGCAATCCGGGCTGGGTGCAGAGGTGTGCACCTGTAATCCTAGCGACTGGGGAGGTGACGGCAAGAGGATCGTAACGTTGAGGCCTACCTCAGCAACTTAGACCTTGTCTGAAAATAATAAAAGGGTTGGGATACAGCTTAGTGGTAGAGTGTCCCTAGGTTCAATCTCCAATACTTAATTTAAAAAAGCCGGGCGCGATGGCGCAAGCCTGTAATCCCAGCACTTAGGGAGGCTGAGACAGGAGAATCGTGAGTTCAAAGCCAGCCTCAGCAACAGTGAGGTGCTAAGCAACTCAGTGAGACCCTGTCTCTACATAAAACACAAAATAGGGCTGGGGATGTGGCTCAGTGGTCAAGTGCCCCTGAGTTCAATCTCCAGTACCAAAAAAAAGGGGGCAGAGAAATGAGAACAGTGGCCCCACACCAAGGAATGTGCTCTAGGCCCTAGGACGTGGTGGTTCTGGTCCTGGACTGAAGCACATCAAGAATCACAGAATAGGGGCTGGGGTTATGGTGCAGTGGTAGCGTGTTCGCCTAGCACGCAGGAGGCACTGTGTTCGATCCTCAGCACCACAAAAATAAAATAAAGATATTGTGTCCACCTACAACTAAAAAATAAATATTAAAAAAAAGAATCACAGAATAGTACCTGGAACTTGTCTCAGTGCTGGCCCTAATTCCAGGTGTTGGGGGCATGAATTTCTGACAGTCTATTTTGAATATCTTGAAATTTTACATGATGATTTTCTAAAAATTCTATAATTAAAGACCGTAAGATATACACACAACCAGATACAATGCGGCATCCACAGTGAGGTAACGAGAAGTTAATATAAATATGAAACACTCAAAACTGTAACACTGAGGTTTACATCTTAGAATGTCCTGGCCTTGTCAAGCCAGGGGCTCAGGGACACACAGGGTAGCTGGGGTGGAGGGGAGAGGGCAAGAGGGCACGGTGGACTTAGGACAGATCTTGGTAACAAACAGGACATGGAGGATTTTTTTTTTTAACGTTTTTTTTGTTGTTGACGGATTTTTTTATTTTATTCATTTATCATTTGTATGTGGTGCTGAGGATCGAACCCAGTGCCTCACACATGCTAGGCAAGCACTCTACCACTGAGCCACAACCCCCGCCCGACATGGAGGATTTTTGACCAACCACTATCATACTTGTGGGTGGGTGGACAGTGTCCACTGTCAAGCTGGGCTTGGAGGGCTCTTTGGCCTCACAGGAGAGGTGGTTTTTGCCTGCTCAGGAAACACTCCAAGCAGCTCTCCACTGAGGCAGGGGCTTGGCTCCAGACTCCCCAGTGACGGCTGCCAGGCACCTCACCTGCCAGTCAGTATGGAACCCCGTCTGCACCACCATCCAGATGCTGAAGTTCCTGAGACCACTCTCGGGCCCTGCTGTCCGCAGACCTCCCACACACATATCCAGAGTCTCCACTTCTCTCAGATACTGCAGCCGCCACACTGCGGACATCAAGGCACAGCTCCACACACAGTGCATCCTGGAGGACAAAGGCCCTGTCTTTGCCACTTCACTTTGATCCCTGAGGAGGTCACAGGCTTGGCTCGGCTCCATGCGCTGCCCTTGGCCAGGGACGCAGCCTGCACTTGCCAGCCCCAGTTCATTTCTGCCCATTTCCACCCCGGGTGGAAAATTCCTCAGGACAACATGAGAAATGCCAAGACTCGTGACAGCTGCTCCGTCACGCTCAGCTGGTCATGCCGAACCCAAGGCGCGGGGGGCACGGCGGGCACTGGGTGGCCAGGAGGCAGTGCTCCCAGGTGGGCTCTGCTGGCCTCCCACCCTGCCAGCCTCCAGCACAGCACCGTTCTGCACCCTGCTTTTAAGAAGACACAAATACAAAGTCATCTGTCTAGAAAGCCACGTTCTAGAGAGCATGTCGGGTGCGTAGGCACCGGGCAGCGCTAGCTCTGGGGCACCAGCCACAGCTGTACTTCCTGGGCATGCGACGGGCCCCAAGTGCGACCATGCTTCCAGCAAGTGCTGCCACGAAAAATGCTCCTCAGTCCCCTAGTTCCAAAGCCGCTCCAGCCTCCTGCAGGCACGAGGAGCCGTCTGGGCCGGGCAGTGGAGAGGTGGGCAGGGCTCAAGGCCCAGGCCGCGTGAGCCCTGGTGTTATCCACTGACCTCACCTCGGCTCCCTAGTCCTGGATGGCCTGCTCTGCTGACGAAGCCCCCGCCTGTAAACTCCAGTCACAACGCTCTCCTCGTCTTCCTCTGGGAATTCCAGCGCCCTGAAAGGCCCCTCACCCCATCTCCCCTGGGTAGCCACAGCTGTCCCCAAGCCCCGGAAGCCAGGCTCCTCCCTGTGCGTCGTCTGCCTCTGCTCCCACTGCTTAGTGCCCCTTGTCACTCGGGACTGAGCGTCAGCCACTGACGGAATGGCAGGGGTCTGGATGTGTCCCCTCTAGGGAAGGCTGGCCTCCGCGATGGGCCAGCGGAACAGGCTGCCGGGGGCACTCAGGGACCTGAGTCCCCTGCAGCCTGCTCACCTCCGTGTGCCCCACGTACCCTGACCAAAAGCCGGGGCCCTACCTCAGGGCCCTCCCCCCACGGGCCTGGCCTCCCGCTCGCTCCACAGAGCTCCACGCCCACCTTCCCCTCCCTGGTGCTGTGGATTGGTCGCTTCTCTGGCCTTTTCCTTCTTGGGGATCCTGGCCCTGGGGTCCTGCTGCTCAGCCCAGGACCCACATTGGGATACTGCCTGTGGCCCTCAGCTTCGCTCCTCAGTGTCCTGTCCAGCCAGGGCCCCGAGGGAAGGACCCCACACGAGAGCCTCTGCTGTGATTGGAGGTGGCTGTCCTGTGCCGGGGCCTTGCGTCCTTGGCAGTGCTGATCTGCCACATGCTGCTGCGCGTGAGCAGCACCTCCAAGTCACTCGAGATGGGCTGACAGCCAGCGGGCTGGTCCAACCAGCAGTGTGAGCAGCTCCTAGCTGCAGATGTCCTGTCCAGAGTGCGTCAGACGAGGGAGAAGCAAGAGGGACACAACCCATTTTGTGGGTCATTCAGGGACTGAGCTGTCACCTTTCTGGGACAGAGACCTCTGCAGCCTTGTCCTTGCAAGGATAGCTCATGCCAGGACCTGGTCAGTCCTCCCACAGACGCTCACTGCTAACGAGCAGGGGGGCCTGTCCTCAGCCTGGCCTAGGGCCTTACTCCTGGACACAGGTGTCAGGGCTGTGGGGACAGCCAGCTCCAGGCAGCTTCCTTTCTGGGGCTTCTGCCTCCTTGGCCTTCTGACAACTGCATGTCACTGCGGAGCCCCTTGCCCAGGACAGGCATGGGGCTCATCTACAGATGGTACTGCTGGTTGCCATGTTTTGACCATGACACTCAAACAGGCTCCCGCCTGTCCTCTGCTGTCCCAGGCATCTCAGGATCTCGGCACAGGACACTGAGGCAATGTGACCCTGCTAGGGCAGCCCTATCCCAGGTATGGGGAGGCCATGGTCCCCAAGCTCACCCAGGTCCTTCTGTCACCCCGCGCTGCCCAGGGGAAGTCATGTGCTGTTACATTCTCCACACCTGACCTCTCCCTGGGGTGGGGACTCGCGCAGGAAGAACACTGTGTTTTCCCTGAGCGCCAAGGGGGCTCAGCAGTGAGGGCAGCCAGTTCCCAGGGTAAGGCCTTGCCCCGTGGTGGCCTCTAGAACATATGCCTCTGATGCTGCAGTTAGTGAAGGACCCCATGCTCCCTCCTTCCCAATCCCCCACCCACATGAGGGGTTCCCCAAAGGGCCCGCCCTCCATTCCCCACCTAAGCGCAGGCACCAGGCCAGGGAAGGGCCTGAGCACAGAGTCTGGCCATGGAAAGGGGACGCTGCCCAGGACAGGGGGAAAGGCGGCAGCCAAACCTCTGCCTCCTCGGCATTCTTGGGCTCAGGCTGAGGGGGCAGCACCAGTCCGCTTGCCTTGGCACAGTGACTTCCTGGGCTCCCTCTCCTGGGCATGCGGGGAAGCACAGCTGCCCACTGGGGTGGCACTTCTCCCCCAGCCAGAGCTCCAGCAGCACCCTGCCCTGGGTGTGGCCTCAGGCAGCAGGTAGGGAGCAAGTCCAGCTTGGTCCAGCTTGGCCAATCATGGTGGCCTCATTGGGCCTCTGGGGCCAGCAAGGCAGGGCAGTGGTTCTGCCCTCAAGAGCTCCTGAGTGATCGGTCGGGTTCTTACTTGGGCTGTGAGGAGGCGCTGCTCTCTGGAAGGGCCTCAGGTCACCGATGACGTAGCTGGGGGATGCTGGAGAAGTGCTGGGGTGGCCAACTCCAGGCGCCTCCACCATCTTGCTGCTCCCATTCACAGGTGGCTCTATCGCAAAAGCAGGGAAGAGGGGTGTTGACACAGTCAGCTTGGCAAATGGGTGCTACCTGTTCTTCAGGCTCCTGACAGGCTGTTTCATTTGCCTGTTTATATTCTCATTCAAGGTGGAACAACAGGGACCGCTGAACATGTGGACAACACAGACGAGGATCTGGGGGTAGAAAGGAGGGAACTGCACAGAGGGTGCCCCGGGGCCTGCAGCTGGGGACCAGTCCATGCCTGTGAGGGGAAAGGACCCAAGGGAAAGAACCCCTTAGGGAGAAGATGGAAGAGTCCCCAAAGCCCACGTGGGGATGGAGACTCAGTTCCCATAAGCCACTGTTCCTAACTCACAGGAGACTGGGTAGAACTCAGGAGCATCGCCCTTGGTAACAGGATAAATTAACTATGGACTCAAGGCAGCTCTGAGCAAGCCCAGAAGCACACCTCTGAAGACACAGAGTCGAAGGGGCTTTGCTAAATCCCAACTCAACACTGCTTAAAGACAATGAACCTCAAGCCAACAATTTAAAATTGACAATATTATCAATCCAGGTCTGTCCGAGGGTCCAAATGGGAGACAAGGGCAGTTTAGTTTAGAGAACAATTAACTACTTACAGGAATTAACTAAGAACGAACAAAGGAGAGCACAGAACCCCAGGGCAGAGAGGTCCCAGGGAAGGAGCCCGCCCTGGGGGAGGGTGTGCCACGGCTGCTCACTGGTGCTGTCCTGGCGTCCTGGGCCAAGGGTCGAGAGCCCCTGTGATGGTGTTAAGCCTGGCTGGCAGGCTCTCTATGGAGGGGTTGGGAAGAACTGCAGGTGGGGTGCTGTGAGGCCCAGCTTGATGTATGCAGCCGTATGCAGCCGTCTTGGGGTAGCCTCCATCTTGCCACCAGGAGACCCTGGCAAGTCTCAACCCCTACAGGGCAAACAGGCACTGAGATGCAGCTGAGTGCACGGCGCCCGTCAAGGATGGCGGGAGTGCTCCTGGACTGCGGGAACACATTCAGAGTTCATGGGAAAGGCCAAGTGCATTCCAGACGGCACAGCCCACCTCTGTCTAGCTCAGCACATAAGCCCCGTCCTCTTGCCTGGGAGTGCAGGAGGTTGAACCCAGGACGCAAAGAAAGGACCAACGACTCCAATTTTAAATCAAATTAAGCCAGCTTACATTGTGCACACAAATTGCCGTACAGCAGCTGTCCCCTCCAACAGTGAGGGCAGCAGCCCTGTCCAGGAGCAGGGAGGTTTTCATAACAGAGAATTATAAAGAAAAGTATCTTAGGAATTTACAGCTGCCGGGGTTCTGGCAAGTGCCATGCAGAAGCAGAGAGCAAATCCATGATTTACATGGCTTGACATCTTTAGACAAGGGAGTAAACTCAGGCTCCAGCATGGGGGCGCTGCTGAGATTTAAGGAGGGCAGTTACCTAACCAAAGCCAAACACGGTCCAAGCAAATAGAACAAAAAATAAACCTTTACGGCCTCTTGTCGAAATGGCTTTCAATCTTAAGACAGAATTAGGCTGGGTTCATCAGCTACCACCACCCACGACACCTTTGTACTTAAGTCCCAGGAACCTCCACTTGGTGCCGCACTGGATCTTCCTCTTTGGTCTGTGACCCCTTCCACCATTGGCAGCTGGTTCTCAAACACTGGGACTGGGTTCTTCTGAAGCACACTCACCAGAGAATAGCCATGAGCCAGTCTTGTTCTGTCTACTTAACAAGTAGTCCAACTGGAAACCATACCTACGAACTATGGTTTCTAACAGGTGTGGGAATTAGGAAGTAATGTAGCCTGAGGAAAAAGGAAAACAGCCACGCACTGACACCTCCCACTTCCCCTGACCAATGCTTTCCTGCGGCTAAGTGCAGATAAGAAGGAGTGTCTCGCCAGGCTGGAGACGCTCATCTGCAGATTGCAGGACCCCTGACTCAAGGGCACTAAAACTGACCATTTCATTGATTGATGAAACAAGCCCCAAATTCCTAAGTGCCGGAGAAAACCCGCATGTTTTCTTTTCTTTTTTGGTACTGGAGATTGAACTCAGGGGCACTCAACCACTGAGCCACATCCCCAGCCCTATTTTGTGTTTTATGTAGAGACAGGGTCTCACTGAGTTGCTTAGTGCCTTGCCATTGCTGAGGCTGGCTTTGAACTCGCGATTCTCCTGTCTCAGCCTCCCTAAGTGCTGGGATTACAGGCTTATGCCACCGTGCCCGGCTAAACAGCATGTTTTCACTAGACCACCTCTCGAAACAACCTATAAAAACCCAGTCCCTTTCTTTGTTCAGTGGCTCATTTTCCACCGGGAAAGTGGGTCCATCCCCGCAGATGTAGTCCTGTTCCTGAATAAAGCCTGAAATGACTTGTGAAGTTTGCTGTGGTCTGGTCTTTCTGCACTGTTTCCAAAACCAGAGAGCAAGTAATAGCTCCATCACACAGAAAAACTTCTTGGAATTTCTATACCATTTGAAACTCAACAGAGAGAGGGTTGGGGATGCAGCTAGGCAGTAGAATGTATGTTTAGTATGCAGGAGGCCCTGTGTCTGCTCTCCACCATCACAAAACTAAATGTTAAAAAATAAATAAAATCAGAAGTAGTTTTATCCAAGGAACTCCACTCCTAGAACACATAATCTTGCATTAGACAAAAATCAAAAACAAAAACAAAAAAATGGGAAACACCCATGTCCATCAACAGCAAAACGTGGTATATGCATACAAAGGAATGCTACTCAGTCACAAAAAGGAATGAAGTGTTAAGTCAGCTACACCACGGATGAACCTCAATTAGTAAAAACCAGACAGACAACTGTTTTTTGTGGGGGTTTTTTTTGGTACTGGAGATTGAACTCAGGGGCACTCAACCACTGAGCCACATCTCCAGCCCTATTTTGTGTTTTATGTACAGACAGGGTCTCACTGAGTTGCTTAGCGCCTCGCTGTTGCTGAGGCTGGCTTTGAACTCGTGATCCTCCTGCCTCACCTCCTGAGCTGCTGCGATTACAGCCGTGCACCCCTACGCCCTGTAAAACTCCAGGTTTTATGATTCCATTTTTACTAAATGTACAGAACAGGCAAATCTATAAAAACAAACTCGTCAGGGCTGGGGTTACGGCTCAGTGGTAGAGCACTTGCCTAGCATATGTGAAGCACTGAGTTTGATTCTCAGCACCACATAAAAATAAATAAAAATGAAGGTTCATCCACAACTAAAAAATATATATTTAAAAAAAAAAAAAACAAGCTCGTCGGTGACTGCCAGGAGATGGAATAGGAGGGAATGGGAAGGGACTGTTAACGAACACAGCAGTTTCCACCTGGGGTTATAGAACGTTCTGGAATTAGAGGGGCGATGGAGGCACAATCTTGTGCATAAAAACCACTTAAGATTCAAGGGGAAGATTTTACATTATGTGCATCAGGCTTTTAAAAAACAGAACAAACACTATCTTTCCTCCAAACCTACTCCTCTGCGCTTCGGCGCTCCCTGGCGCAGCGACTGGCATCCACCTTACTCGGACGCTCGGCCAGAAACTAACAACGGCTCCGGGCAGGGCCACGCCGGCCCTCGGTGCCGCCCGCACCGCCGCCACGGCCGCCAGGCCTCGGCCGCAGCGGCGCCTCATCGCGGGCCTCACGCCCCTCCAGGTCCTGCCGGCGCAGCAGCGGCGGCGCGGGCCCGCCCAGTGCGAGGCTGGCGCCCGCGCCGCCGCCTTTCTCGCGCTCATGCTCCGCGGGCAGGTACTGCCAGTGGGCTGCGGCCACGTCCGCAAACGTCCCCGTAAAACCGCGATGGCACGGGGCTCACCCTGCCCCTCCCCAGGCACCTGGCGGACTGCCTCCGCGTGGAACCGCCGCCCCGCGCCCACTTGCCCCGCGCCCACTTGCCCCGCGCCCACTCGCTACGCCCCGCCCCATGCCGTTGCGCGCCCCCGAGGCCGCAGAGGAAGACGGGAAGGCGGTTTCCCCGCTTTGCCCCAACGCGGCCGCTCTGCGCGTGCGCACAAGCCGTCCGCCGCAGGACGCCGGGGGGCGCATGCGCCGGCGCGAGGCTCTCCGTTGAGAAGGTGCCGCGGCGGCGCCGGAGGTAGGAGGGGCCGGCTTTGGGGCTGGGAGTCCGCACCCGGGAGGAGGAGGGCCTCGCCCTCGGGCCGTTCCCGCTCTTCTGCGGGTCAGTCCGTTCTCGCCCGCCTCTAGCGGGTCTCCTAGTGTCGACAGGCGGCAGCCGGGGCACAGAGGCCGGAGCCGCGCCCGGTGCGCTGGGGCCGCTCAGAGGGAGGCGGGAGGTGGCGGCTGGTGGTCGGGGTCCTCCTCTGGCCTTAGGGCCGTCGGGGCCCTCGGCATCTCTTCCCCAGACGGACCCCCAGCCCCTGTCCGTGGTGGCTGGGCTGGGGAGGCGTCCGCCCCATCCCGACCATTCATTCTGCCCGCGCCTGCTGGGAGCGCGCCCGCGGAGCGCCCTGCCCGGCCGGCCCCTGTCCGTTGTGTCGTCCGGCTGACAGTGACTGCGCCCCCACGGGGACCGACCGAAGCGTGGGGCCCGTCACTGGCACCTGGAAGTTGCACTAGCCGCCCCCACCGCGACAGGATGAAATCCGCCTGCTTTAGCAAGATGTTGCGCTCTCCTGAACCGGTCTTTGCCGCTCCCTGCAGACCTCTCCCTTCTCTCCCACTTTCTTCACTGCGATTCTATCAAACTCCTTGCAGTTTATGAATTCAACAGATAGTTGTTGAGCACTTATTACGGGTCTGGTGCTGGATCAGCCCAAGAGAATTCAAGGTGGAACAGATAAGTCTGTGCCCTCCTGAAGTGTTGAACTTAAGTCGGGGACAGATGATAAGTCAATGAATAAAAACATGAGAGTGATATTCTGAAACCACACTGCCTGAGTCTGATCTCTGCCCTGACACTTGAAGAGCTGTGTGACTTGAGCTAGTTCCTTATTTGGCTTGTGCCTAAATCCTTGCTGTAAAGAAAAGATGACAGTTGATTTTCTTGTTTAGAATTGTAAGGATTAAATGAGTTAAGGTCTTGAAAAGCAATTGGAACAGTCTGGCACATAGTAAGCACTCAAAAAAGGTTATGCATTGTGTACGATTATAACCTTGATAAATGCCATTTTGAAAACCATGTATGACAATACATGGAGCCCGTTCACTTAAACCTTAAAGGATGCTGTTCTGAGGAGATAACATGGAGGACAAGACTAAGCCAGCCATACAAAGGAGATTCTGGATAGTTTTAACTGCCCAGTTCTGGAAAACTAAATGATTAATTAGACTGGGCAGTGGAGATTTTGTTGAATTTGAAATGAAGGACTTTGCCATCTGATAATTCAGTTTTGGTTTTTGAACCACACTAAATTGTTTGCTGAAGTAAATAATAATGCCCTTAGGTCCAACCTTTGCATATAAGCAGTGTTCTGGTTCTCTGGGTTTGGAGAGCTCTTGTGGGCTGAGAAGCTAGTGAAATGGCCTTTTCTCTCCTGCATGTTCAGGGTCATATGCTTTTTCTTTCATGTTGCAGTATTTGTTCATAGAGCCCCAGTCCACTGATAAATCTAGTAGTCTTAGGCCTGTGTAGGGAGATAGGTTCCCTAGGTTGGCAACTGTACGGTTCTCCAAATTTCAGTAAAAGCGAGGCTCTCCTAAGATGCACATACTTTTTCTGCCTATGGAACACTGCGCATCGGCAGATTTCTAGATACTTTTTTGTTGTGATGTCCTGTGGGATGATTATACTGTGTTAACAAGGCCGTGCAGAGCATTCATAGAATATTATTACTCTGAAGACTCTTCTCATACCCCACATGGTTTGTACCTTCCTGGAAGAAATGACATATGATGGGAGTGTTTATTGAATTACATTTATGCTTTTGGTTTTCCACAGATGTGAAATCAAACCAACTCTGCTTCATCATCATGGAGATCTTGGAGATTCACCTGAGCACGGAATTCATGTGTGTTTTATCTCAGGCCTCTGTTGGATAGCAGAATATTTGCTCAGCTGTGAACTTTAGCAGAGGGAAGCTTTAAATGTGGTTTAACCATGGGCCCCATTTGAAGAAAGATATTTAAATCATTACAGAGAGAAAAACAATACTTTTTGCTCAATTGTGCGCTCTCCACGTGACTTGATGAGAGTCAGGGAGGAAGCCTGGTGGAACTGAAAGCCTGAATGAGGCCGGGCTTATAGGCCGCCTCACTCTCTCACTGTGGACATGCCCCCAGGTCAGCCCTTACTCCCCTGAAGACCAGCCCTAAAGCCTTAAAACTTAAAACTGGTCAGATGATGGATGAGTCAGATGATGATTTTAAAGAACTCTGTGCCAACTTTTTCCAAAGGGTGAAAAAAAATGGAACCAAGGAAGTGTCAGGAGAAAGGAAGAAACAAAAGACCTCAAACAGCACTCAGATAAGAAGCAAATTGAAAAAAACCAAACAACCCGCCACCAAGACCAAAACACTTCATGGCCCTGCAGGGAAGAAACCTCAATTAGGCAGCCAGGCCCCTAGCACTAAAAAGCCAGAGGCAACCAAGTTTCAAGAAAGTGAACCAGCTCTCTCTGTGAATGGGGAGGGAGCAGTGCTTGCTCCTGCTCTGGATCAGCCCGAGCTCCGGGAAAGAGCACAGAGTGTCCAGACAGGTAACAAGGCCAGACCTTTCAGAGAGGACAGCAGAAGTGATTTGCACTGTCTCTAACCATGGTTGAAAAACTTTCTGAAAAAGGCCAGATCGTAAATATTTTGATTTTGTGGGCCAATCTGTCACAGCTGCCATTGACCCTCCCTATGGGTCATTGGGTTACGAATCTGCAGATTCAGCCAGCTTCAAGTGGAAAATATTTGAGGAAAAACAATTATGTCTGTACTGAGCATGTACAGACTATTTTCCTATTATTATTTGCTAAACAATACAGTGTAACAATTATCTAACACATTGTATTAGATGTCATAAGTCATCTAGATGTCATCTAGATATGACTTAAAGGTCATTTGCAAATATACTAGTTTATATAAGGGACTCAAACATCTGCACGTTTATATATATATATATATATTTTTTTTTTTTTTTTGGTACTGAGGATTGAACTCAGGGGCACTCGACCACTGAGCCACATCCCCAGCCCTATTTTGTGGTTTATGTAGAGACAGGGTCTCACTGAGCTGCTTAGCGCCTTGCCGTTGCTGAGGCTGGCTTTGAACTCGCGATTCTCCTGTCTCAGTCTCCCAAAGTGCTGGGATCACAGGCGTGCGCCACTGTGCCCGGCTGCATATTTTTATATTTGTAGGGGGTCCTGGAACCAGTTTTCTAGAGGGACCACTGTACCCAACTCTGATGCTATAGTGTGAGAAAGCAGCCATAGATCATACAGAAATGAATGGGTGTGGCCATGTGCCAGTAAAACTTTATGTACAAAAACAAGCAGCCAGCCGCAAGCCCAGAGTTTGCCAACTCCTAAACTGTAGCTATAGAAAACATGAGCCCTGTGTGAGTTTCCCACATGATTCAGTTTGGAGCCCTCTGCTCTTTGAGAATTGCCCAGGAAGGTTTAGGTTACGTAGCAGACGTGAGTTACACAACGTGAAAATAACGCTGTGATTTTCTTGAATTCATTCCAGAGTGCGTAGGTTGGAATGGCCAGCCAATTTGTTTAGGCTGCTGAGAAGGCTGAGGAGGTTGTGCTGTGAGTGTAGAGCCCAGGACCATCTTCAGGTCTTATCTTTTCTCCAAAGATCTTTAATTATTTTTTTCCTTTTCTGTTTCTTTGAAGTAGTGATTGTCTTTGGCTGCCCTCAGCACACTCAGGCCTGGCGTAGCATGCACTCTGCATGCAGAATTGTATGAATAATGTACCACAAGTCTTCTGAGCTACTGTTCTGTTTCTAAATTTTCCTCCCCTCCACTTTCTGACCTGAAATAGCATTGTTCCCCCTAGCATGGGCGGAAGCTTCTCTGAGGAGGGGGGGTCAAGCCTTAGAGACTGCACGACAGCAGCGATGTTGCCAAGACTCTCGGCCCTTCATGCTCCCTTTGTGCATCAAACGAAAGCTCTGGATGGTTCCCAGAAAACCCTACAGCATGTGCACATGTAAACTGACACAGCTTCAGGGGGTTCACAGTCTCCACTGAAGGCCTTCTGTGGATCGCAGGTTAAGGGAGAGCTGATCTAGAAAGAGAAACATTTGTCATTAATAAGTTTTATTGAAATATAATTCACTTTCTGTGAAATTTATCAGAATATAATTCATTTCTTAAACTACACAGCTTGGTGGTATAATTACAGAGTTGTGCCGCCACCACTGCTAGCTAATTTTAGAACATTTTTAATCACCCCAAAAATAGACCCCAAGCTCATCAGCAGTCACTTCCCTCTCCTCTCCTTGACACAGACAAGTTCCCAAAAAGCAGTCAGTCCTGCTCACACTTGTGGGTCCAAACTAAATTGGTTGGTATAGGACCCCTTGGAAACTTGGGTCTCACTTGTATGTGGTGGGGAAAGTCTTATTTCTCTAGTGGTACAGATGCTGTGAATATTTTCCTCTGCCAGGGAATGCTCCTAGCAGGGACCCCCACCTTGCTCCAGCCTGTTTGACAACAGCTGTGCCAAGTCCCTCCAAACCCCGTGCTGCAGAGCTGGTTCTCCAGCGGATGCAGCAGTTCAAGCGAGCAGACCCTGAGCGTTTGAGGCATGCTTCAGCAGCGTGTTCCCTGGAGGCCACGCTGGAAGAGAACAGCCCACAGAGCCCTCGAGAGGAGATGGTGGCGGGGAACGGTAAGAGGAGCGTGTTCTTGTGTTCTTCCAAGCAGAAATAGGTCACAGTACTGGAGGATGGGGGAGTGCAGGGGGCAGAAAGGAACCGGTGTTGTCCCATCTCTGCTGTGGACTGGCTCTCTGCCTGTTGTTTAAACTTTTCCAGCCAGAGAATGAAGGGTCCTTTGGTCATTTCAATTGGCTCCCTTGAAAAAAGTACCTTTTCTTTTTATTTTAACTTTTCATTTTGAAAGTTTTCCCTTATGGAGAAGTTTATTTGTTTAGTACAACAGATTGAAAAAAAATGCAATAAATTCTGTACACTTTCACATAGATTTAACAATTGTTAACATTTTGGCACATCATACCCCTCCCATTTTTTTTAGTTCTTCAGATTTTAATTGGTTTGTGATTCTAGAATTGGCCAATAGTCTCAATGTTGGTTCAGAATGTTCCAGCCATATGTTTCTTAAAAAATGCATTTTTATATAATTTGAAAATACATTATAGACATTATGATGCTTCTCTGCTAGGTTCTCCTGCATAACCACACCACCTCCATCTGATTCCATGATTGAGCTTGTGTGCAATTCATAGTCTTGTCTCCCAGTTGTTTCAAGTCTGCCTTTTATAACTGATTTTCCTAAGTGAGGATTCAGTATAAGCAGTTCACTTTGTGTTGCTTAAGCTCTGAGTATCTTAAGGGGATATTCTGGACTAGTCCCCTGGTTTTGGTTTTGATTTTGGTTTTAATTTGTTTCTTTTTGGCACCTAGGATTGAACTCAGGAGCACTCTACCACTGAGCCACATCCCCAGCCCTATTTTTTTTATGTAGAGACAGGGTCTCACTGAGTTGCTTAGCACCTTGCCGTTGCTGAGGCTGGCTTTGAACTTGTGATTCTTCTGTATCAGCCTCCCAAAGTGCTGGGCTTACAGGTTTGCACCACCGCACCCAGCTTTGTTTTGTTTCTTAACACTAGCTTTCCTAGGAGTCCAGGCTAATTGTCCTAGGAGATCTCCCGCTTTCTGGATTTGCTTGATTCTTTCCTCTGGTGTCATTTAGCCCCTTCCTCTGGGGCTTGTGTTGTGGTGCTTTGTGGGTGAATGGGGCTTGACTGGCTCAGATTAAACAGTGTGGAGCCGCACTTCACGGATGCTGTGTACTTTGTATCGCACCACTGCAAGAGGCTCCTAGTGTCGGGTGGTCCTGTTCATCACCTAAAAGGTATGGATCCTCATCTCTGATAAATACGTAACAAAAGGAAAAAAGTAGGAAGAAACCATCGTGATGGAGCTATAGCTGATACATGCAGAGTCTGTTGGTATCATATTTCCTAATTTCCCCTGAGATCACTGAGGATTCTTGGGTTCCCCAAATGTCTGCAGTATGTGACTTGATATCCTACAGAGGCATTGATCCTGTGACACAAGTGGGGGACAGAGGAATTGCTCAGCCACTGCCTAACCCTGGCGCCTGCCGCACATTGGGTTTGGTTGCTCCCCATGTGTCTTCACATCATACAATCAAGGCTTAGGAAGGGATAGACCTTCCCTGCTGCCAGTGCTGGATTAAACCCAAGGCACTCTTATCACTGAGCTACATCTTCAGCCACCCGCTTTTCTTTAAGTTTTGGGACTGGTTTTTGCTAAGTTACCAAGTCAGGTCTTGAACTTGAGCTCTTCCTGCCTCAGTCTCCCTAGATGCTGGGTTTACAGGTATGTGCCACTGTGCCTGGCTCCACCTCTTTATTTAAAAAAAAAGGAGGGCTGCTGGGTATGGTGCCACACATCTGTGATCCCAGCAGCTTGGGAGTCTGAGGCAGGAGGATGGAAAGTTCAAAGCCAGCCTCAGCAACAGCAAGGCACTAAGCAACTCGGTGAGACCCTGTCTCTAAATAAAATACAGAATAAGGCTGGGGATGTGATTCAGTGGTTGAGTGCCCGAGTACAATCCTCACTACCAAAAACAAAAAAATTTTTTAAAAAGGGAGGGTAGCTGGGAGCGTAGCTCAGTGGGAGAACATGTGCTTGACCTGTGTGAGACCTTGGGTTTGGTCCCAGTAGCACAGGAAGAAAGGAAAATAGGGTGCCAAATGAAGATGTGCTGCTTTCTGGCTTTGTGGCTGCAGGGGGAGGCCACAGTAGTGCTCGGGACCCCGTGAGTACTATGGATCTGCTCCAGTAATACCAGATGGGCCACCCTGGCAGCCATCTCAAGGTACAAATCAGTTCATCCTTTGGTCTGCTGCTAAGTTGGAGACTTTGCCTTTAACCACCAAAGGCCTTTTACTCTGCTTGGTTCTTCTGTCACGGCAGTAGAAGGTCAGCAGCAGGGGAGGCTGAGCTTGCACGAGCAAACCTAGCTCTGTTGGAATTGGAGCCACATGACCCTGCAATGCTAGAGGTGCAGGATTTAGTGGAAGATGAAGGACAACTTCTGCAGGACCACTTAGAGTGGCCTGGACCACTGACATCACCCACCTGGTGGCTGTTAGAGATGCAGAGTCTCAGGTGCCATCTGGACCTCCTGAATCTGACCCTGAATCTTAACAAGCCTCCAGGTGTTCTGTGTGCAAACTGGACTTTGGGAGAGCTGTTCCAGGAGTCCCTCAAGCCCCATCTCAATGGGCAGCCCTCTATCACCAGGCCTGCACAGTGGTGCTGGGTTCTGGTTTCTTCATGCTCTGTGAGAGGCATACACATGGCAGAGACTGGTGGTGAGCCTGTCCTCATGGATCTTGGCTGCTTCTCCACAGGATACAGGCCCAGGCTCCCTGCCATAGACAGCGATGCTGCTGTGGCCTTGGCCCTGCAGCAGGAGTTGGGAAGGGAAGCAGCATCTGCACATGATGGTAGCCTGGAGGAGAAGGGGTTGTTCTTCTGCCAGATGTGTCAGAAGAACCTCTCGGCCATGAACGTGACCCGGAGGGAGCAACACGTGAACAGGTAGGAGCAGCACAAACTGTCCTGTCCCCGTCTAAAGGACCCAAGTGGGGAGCAGCCCACTCTAGCAGGAATCGAAACACCTTATATAACTAGCACCTGGGTGACCTAAGCATGCCCTGTTTCCTGCACAACTTTATTTATTTACTTATTTCCTTATTTTTAATTTTTTGGTACCAAGGATTGAACCCATGGGTACTCAACCACTGAGCCATATCCTCAGCCCTATTTTGTGTTTTACGTAGAGACAGGGTCTCACTGTACAACTTTTTTGAGATATAATTCACGTATCATACTTTTCACACATTTAAAGGGCACAATCCAGCTGGGCACCATGGCACACGCCTCTAAACACAGCCATTCAGGAGGCCGAGGCAGGGGGATCACAAGTTTGAGACCAGCTTAGGCAAATTAGCAAGACCCTTATCTCCAAATAAAAATAGAAAGGGCTGGGAATATAGCTCAGTGCTTATCTAGCACTTGTGAGGCCCTGGGTGCTATTCCCAGCGCCACAAGAAAATAAAAGTATACAATCCTGAGGCTTTTGGTATCTTCACACAGTTGTGCAGCTGTCACCAGCATCAATTGTGGGTTACTTTCATCATTCCAAAGAAGTCCCTATCCCTACTGGCAGTCACTGCCCATTGTCTCCGCCATTGCTCCCCTGGAAACCCCTGATAGCGTTCTGTTTGTGGGTTTGCTCACTCTGAACACTTCATATAAGTAGAATCACACAACACTTGGTCCTCTTGTTTTCCTCCTTCACTTAACATAATGTTTCCATGTACTCTTTCCCTTAACGTAATGTTTTCAAAAGTCATCTGTGTGGTGCAAGTATCAGTGTGTCATTTCTCTTCATGGCTTAGTAACAGCCATTGTATGGAGCCACCACATATTTATCCTCTCAACTGTGTGTGGATGATTGGATGGTTTCCACCTTGTGGGTTTTGTGAATAGAGTTGCTCTGAACGTAGGTTTCATGTGTTTGAACACGTGTTTTTAGTTCTCTGGGGCATGTACTTGGAGTGCAGTGGCTGGGTCCCAGGATGATCTGTTGGTCTGTCCTTGCTGTCTTTAGCCACCTTTAAGAACAGATGTCTAGGGCTGGGATTGTAGCTCAATTGTAGAGCGCTTGCCTCGCATGCGTGAGGCCCTGGGTTCGATCCTCAGCACCACATACAAAGCAATAAAATAAAGACATTGTGTCCATCTAAAATTGAAAAAATATTTAAAAAAAAAAAAAAAAAAAGAACAGATGTCTAGGGGCTGGGGCTGTAGCTCAGTGGTAGAGCACTTGCCTGGCATGCATGAGGCACTGGGTTTGATCCTCAGCACCACATATAAATAATAAATGAATAAAATAAAGACCATCAGCAACTAAAAAAAAAGAACAGATGTCTAAATTTAGTGTCTGGAGCAAACTGCCAGGAGATGTGCACACTGTGAGGGGATTGGCTTTGGGGACATGCCTAGACCACAGCAGGTCTGTGTTGACATGGTCCAGCACTTGCTCCTTCCACATTCCTGGGTAGGCTGGCTCTCCATATTTACTGTCTTCTTCCAGGTGCTTAGATGAGGCTGAAAAGGCATTAAGACCTTCCACACCTCTGATCCCGGAATGCCCGATTTGTGGCAAACCATTTCTCACCTCCAAGAGCAGAATCAATCACCTGAAGCAGTGTGCAGTGAAGATGGAGGTGGGCCCCCAGCTGCTTCTGCAGGCTGTGCGGCTGCAGACAGCTCAGTCTGAGGCAGGCGACAGCCCTTCCACACCCAGGTGAGACAGATGAAGAAAAAAGGAGCCAAATGATGGTGTTGGTATGTGGTTTGTACTTTTAAGAAAAATTTTCTATAGTGTTGGAGAACACCATAGCCCTTTTGGATTCTGGAAATGAAATATCTGAGGAGGAAATTGAGCATAGTCTAGAAGGGATTGAGGAGGTTCTGCGTGTGTATGAGGCATCTGTGGAAAGGGCCATTTGGACTCTTTCCTTGAAATCCTTGAAATGTTTCTAGTCTGTGACTTTGGTGGCCCCGCTAAAGAATTTGGCATTTACTTTACCCACTCCATGTCTTGGCGGTACAGAGTGGTTTCCATCTCTGTAGTTTGATTTTCATAGTGTGAATACCAGATTATTCAGAACGGTTCGAAGAGTGAGTGTGACAGAACCACAAAACCTTATTTTTAAAAATATTTGCATGAATTAGCCGGGCGTGGTTGCTCATGCTTGTAATCTCAGCACTTTGGGAGGCTGAGACAGGAGGATCGCGAGTTCAAAGCCAGCCTCAGCAATGGCAAGGCACTAAGCAACTCAGTGAGACCCTTTCTCTACATAAAACACAAAATAGGGCTGGGGATGTGGCTCAGTGGTTGAGTGACCCTGAGTTCAATCCCTGGTATCAAAAAAAAAAAAAATTTGCATGAATTAATGCTGAAGTGTTAAAAAGGCCCCTCTGACAGCTAGGAAATGGGTCCCTAGCGTGCAAAGCTCAGGCACATACGTGGCAGAGGTCAGCTTTGCTCATCCTGCCCCTGCTGCTCAGGATACTCAAGTTGACCCCACCTTTAGCGGGAACGAAGGCACTGTGGGCCCTAGACTTCTTTAGATTGGGACTTCTTTTCTTTGACAGTGGGTAAGAGCACAGAGAAGACCAAGGTTGGGGCTGTTTCTGCCAGCCACTGCCTTGCCCGTGGGTCATGGGAACTGGGCTTGGTCAAGCTGAGGTTGCAGAGGGCAGAGAATTTCTCAGCTGAGAAGCCCATTTATATTTAGCACATGCACACTAGCATTATAGGATGGGCATCCTGAGGCCTGTGAATAGACTAAGCCATTGCTTACCTATCAGTGCAAACTGAGCACCCGGCCCCTGAGTTTCTCAGTTGCTTTCCTAGAGCCCAGACCCTGCCCATAGCCCAGAGGTGGAGCCTTATGCCGCTGCCCTCATAGGAGCAGGCTGCCCAGCTGCTTACTGGCCCTCTTCCTTCTTGGAAGCTGTGGTTTCCAGGAAGCTGGAGCTGAGTTAGAGCTCACTTAGCTCTTCCAAGGCCACCCCTAGGACTCTTGAGCCTTCCTCACCCAACAACACAGCATTTTTGTATTTTTTTTATTTTTTATTTTTTTGGTACTGGGGATTGAACTCAGGGGCACTTGACCACTGAGCCACATCCCCAGCCCTATTTTGTGTTTTATGTAGAGACAGGGTCTCACTGAGTTGCTTAGTGCCTCGCCATTGCTGAGGCTGGCTTTGAACTCGCGATTCTCCTGTCTCAGCCTCCCTAAGTGCTGAGATTACAAGCGTGAGCCACCGCGCCTGGCTCCAACAACACAGCATTTAGTGGGCGCAGTGGCACAAGCCTGTAATCCCAGCACTTTGGGAGGCTGAGACAGGAGAATCGTGAGTTCAAAGCCAGCCTCAGCAATGGCGAGGCGCTAAGCAACTCAGTGAGACCCTGTCTCTACATAAAACACAAAATAGGGCTGGGGATATGGCTCAGTGGTCGAGTGCCCCTGAGTTCAATCTCCAGTACCAAAACAAACAAACAAACAAAAAAACCAAAACACAGCATTTGCAAAAGCCAGAGGTGTGGTGACAGCTGCAGGGCAAACAGTGAGCACAGACTCAGCTGCTGGGACTTGCCCAGGCAGTGGAGGTTTCCTCCAGCCAGAGACCCCTTCACACTAACTTGCCTGTGTTAGAGGGCTGAGGCTGCTCACTGTTGGTGAAAAGCCAGGAGGCCTTTCCTTTAGGCCGAGGCAGAGACATTGCCCTGGGGCCCCTGCAGGAGGGAAGGAATGCTTTTTGGCCTGTGTGGTCTGGACTATCTTGCAGCCATCTGAAGTTTTAGTGCAAATACCGAGAGCCAACTCAGACCCATCAAGTGTTGACTACACCAGAAGGTTTGGCCACAACTAGGGTTTGGAGGGATTACCAGTGGCTTTGTCTATCTTCTAAGAACCCAACTGGACAGTCACAGAGAGGGCCTAGAACCTTCTGTGTCCAGCCCATGCTGAACTTTTGGCCAGGATCATGCAGAATCAGCCCAGTGGAAGCTGAGGAGGCGGATGGCTCTGTGCAATGGGCATGTTGATCCCTTTTCTCTCACCCCCAAAAGGGAACAGGCCAGGCTTTGGGATGCCCTCACCAGCCTTTCTCTGTGTCTTTTAGCTTCAGCAGCCACACTGGGGCTTTGAAACGGAAAGGAGCCACCAACAAGAAGGAGCCACAGAAGAGGCGGAAGGTTGGCAAGCCCAGTGTGCCATCTGAGGACCTGCTGGTGGCCATGGCTCTGTCCCGATCTGAGATGGAACAGTGTTCAGCTGTGCCTGCACTCAGACTGGAAAATGCTTTTTCTGAGAGAATGAGACCAGGAGCAGGTATGAGTGACTGGGAGCAGGGCCCCAGGGAGATCTTGCTGCCGTGCCACGACTGAGTTACACTGAGTGGGGCCTTCCGGATGCGTAGACAGGTCCATCACTGACTGAGCCACGTCTGTTTATCTCTAGAGAAGAAGAGTCGCAAGAAGAAACCCCCAGTGTCCCCCCCACAGTTGTTAGTCCAGGATTCCGAGACCACAGGTAGACAAATTGAGGACCGTGTGGCCCAGCTCCTTTCAGAGGAAGTGGAGCTGTCCAGCACGCCACCACTTCCTGCCAGCAGGATTTTCAAGGAAGAATGGGAAGAGGCAGGCTGGCGTCTACAGCTGCCTAAAGGAAGACGGAACTTTCTGTGGGAGAGAAGTGCCCTGACTGGGGCCTGGGCTGTGGAGTCCTTTTACACCATGGGCCTAGTCCCTCCGATTGTGCCCCAGCAGCCGGCCAAGGTGAGCCATGTCCCTCCCAGCACATGTGTGGACAGGCTTTGGGGAGAGTGCAGAAATGTAGCCCTGGATATGACAGTGGGCAATGGGAAGTCCAGGAAATAGAGCGGGAGGAAGGCAAAGGGGCATCAGCTGCAGCCCATTTCTCCATATAGCAACTAAGTGGTTCTCCTGATAAGAAAAAGGAGGAGAGTCTGGGACTGTGGCGCAGTGGTAGCGTGCTCGCCTAGCACGCGTGAGGCACTGGGTTCGATCCTCAGCACCACATAAAAATAAAATAAAGATATTCTGTCCACCTACAACTAAAAAATAAATAAATATTAAAAAAAAAAAAAAAGAAAGAAAAAGGAGGAGCCGGGCGTGGTGGTGCACGCCTGTAATCCCAGTACTTTGGGAGGCTGAGATAGAATCACGAGTTCAATGCCAGCTTCAGCAAAAGTGAGGCACTAAGCAACTCAGTGAGACCCTGTCCCTACGTAAAACACAAAATAGAGCTGGAGATGTGGCTCAGTGGTCAAGTGCCCCTGAGTTCAATCTCTGGTACCAAAAAAAAGAAAAAAGGAAGACTTTGGCTCCCAAAATTAGTATGCTCCTGAAGAGTTGTTTAAAATGCTGAGTCCAGGCCCCACCCCCTGAGGGACTAGTACAGTTTAACCCGGGAGGATCCTACTGTAGGGGGTCCTCAGTCAGTATTCCTCTGTGTGCAGCCATTTAGATGACACTAGGAGAACAGCAGGGCCCCAGGCCCCCTTCCAGCCCCATCTTGGCTCAGGCCTTGACAGAAGCCTCGGACACAGGGATGGGAGAAAGCCTCCCAGGGCTGCTCCTGGCTGTGACTGGCCACCGTCAGAACAGCCCTTGTCCTACTATGCAGTTTTAGGTCCAGTCATGTGCGTGGGGGGGTGACTGCTACGGTGTGTGACAGCGATACACTGCCACTTTCCACCTTCTTGCAGGGTCTCAGACAGGAACCTGAGCTACCACTGGTGCTCCCCAAACAGCCAGAGCCAGGTACGCAAAGGCCACCTGCTCTCCAGAGCAGCCACCATGCAGGCCTTGGCCCCAGGGACCCATTGCTGTCTGCCAGCCAGAGGGAGCAGCAAGCCCTGCAGGATCTTGTGGACCTGGCAGAGGAGGGGCTGAGCGCCAGCCCATGGCCCTGCAGTGGCGTTGCAGGTGAGACCCTGGACGGGGTTTGGGGCCAGCCCTCCCCAGTATGAGGCTGGTCAGACTAGACTGAGCTGTGAGGGCAGCTCAGACCTGAGGCTCATCCTGGCCTGGTAGGAGGGCCAGGCCTTGGGGGCTTTCATTTTTACCTCAGAGGCAAATGTGATATGGGCACTTATGTCTGTCACAGTGTTGCAGAAACTTCAACCAGAGACTGAGCCATCCAGGTTTATTTTGTCTATTTTACTGTCATTTTACCTCTTCCCTCAGGAAGGGTGGCAAGAATGCTTTAAATGCAGGTGGCCTTGGCTAGCAGTTTGCAGGGCCCTGCTGGTACAGCCCAGCCTAAGGTGGTACTGCCTGCTCAGTGGTTGATGTTGCCGGGAAGTGATGTTCTTCTAATGAGCGAATCCTTCTCTCAGGGTTGGATTTGGTGCCCAGCAGCCTTCCACTGACTGGCTTTGTCCTGCCACTCAAGGAGACGCCTCTCGAGAGAGGTGACCGCACTTCAGTAAGTACAGGTTTCTGTGCCACAGGCCAGACTATTGACTCTGCCCCCGCTCCATGGTCTTGGCCACTGGTACTCAAGTCCCTGGTCTCTGCTTCCCAGATGACGGACACTCTGGATGGCCCTTGAGTGGAGCCAGCAGAGCCCACCTGCCCTCCTGGGTCCCCTCCTGGCTCTTCTGTCCCTTCATTCTTGGGTGCTGTGGGTTACCTCCCAGCAAAGCCTTGGAGCCCCTCTGTCCTGGGAGCCCAGCGGGACTGCTGACCATGGCTGCCCCCTGGCGTCTACTCCACATGCTCGTTTCTCGATAGTTTCCTGCATTGTGTGGGGACTTGCTCTGACCCTTCTGTGTGGGGGTCCTGGGCTCCAACCAATGGTCCAGTGTCCCATATTGTTGACAGAGAGAATTAGAAGTTGGGTACTTTTTAGAGTGGACGTTATCCCATTGAGACCAAGCACCTCATGCCGAGGGCCAGCCTGGTGATGTCACCATGTATAATCAGGAAATGGCAAGTCCCTGAACAGCTTGAGTTCAGGGTTCTGATCTGCTCTGAGGACTGGGTGTAGCAGCATATGCAGACACAATCCCAGAGGCTGCAAGGACATCTTATCGTAATCCACTTGCAGGGCCCTCCCATTGTAGGTCAGGGAACACCCTGTTAATAGAGAACCTGAGACAGAAGGTGGTGTTTTGCTCTTCTGGATCACTGAAGGCCTCAAGGTAGCCAGAGGTGGACGCCAGTGCAGCATGTTCTAGAGAGGAGAGCAAGAGTCCTGGCTCAGCCCATCCTAGTGCCCCCCTCACTTGGGGGCCCTCAAGGACTCGCCGGGTACAGTGGTGCATGCTTGTAATTCCAGCGACTCGGGAGGTTGAGGCAGGAGGATCACGAGTTCAAAGCCAGCCTCAGCAAGGGCGAGGTGCTAAGCAACTCAGTGAGACCCTGTCTCTACATAAAACACAAAATAGGGCTGGGGATGTGGCCCAGTGGTCGGGTGCCCCTGAGTTCAATCCCTGGAACCAAAAAAAAAAAAAAAAAAAAAAACAACAAGGACTCTTCTTTTTCTCCTTGTGCACTTCTGCAGGTCTCCCTGGGGCTGCTGGTTGCTGACTTCAGTGCCATGGTCAATAACCCACACCTGAGTGACATCCAGTTCCAGATGGACAGTGGGGAGGTGCTATATGCCCACAAGTTTGTGCTTTATGCCCGATGTCCACTTCTCATTCAGTGTGTAAGTGCACGGGGCGGTGCTCAGCACGTCCCTATCTCCCTCGCGCGCCACCTTTCCCTGACCAGGCCCTCTTCCCTTCCTCACTCCTCTCGCCCCACACTGCTGCCCCAGAGCATGCGTCCTCATGCTGCCAGCATGATTCTGCCTCTGTGGGGAAGGGAGGGCTTCAGGGCTAGAAATGTCAGATTTTCTTTTTTTTTTTTTTGGTACTGGGAATTGAATCTAGAGGCACTTAACACTGAGCAACATCCCCAGCCCCTTTTTGTATTTTATTTTATTTATTTATTTTTAAAATCTTTTTTAGTTGGCAATGGATCTTTGTTTATATGTGGTGCTGAGAATTGAACCCAGTGCCTCACCTGTGCCAGGCAAGTGCTCTGTCACTAAGCCACAACCCCAGCCCCCCTTTTTGTATTTTATTAGAGACAGAGTCTCACTGAGTTGTTTAGGGCCTTGCTCAGTGGCTGAGGCTGGTTTTTTTTTTTTAATATTTATTTTTTAGTTGTAGGTGGACAGAATATTTTATTTTTATGTGGTGCTGAGGATCGAATCCCCCAGCCCCCAGTGCCTCCCGCGTGCTAGGCGAGCACGCTACCACTGCGCCATAACCCCAGCCCATGAGGCTGGCTTTTGAACTCGCTCCTGCCTCAGCCTCCCGAGCTGCTGGGGTCACAGGTATGCACCGGCACACCCGGCCAGATTTTTGGTTTCTTATTTTTCCCCCAGAATTGTCCCCTCTTTCCTCCATCTGCATTGTTTTAAAGTCTCACATCAGCTTCCTTAAGGTTGAGTTGCTGCTAGGACATGTTCTGACTTACAGGAATCCAACAAACTGCTCAGTCTCTGTCAGAAAATTCTAGATTCTGTCAAAGGAAAACTAACTAGCTCCTTGAACTTCCACCCATAATATGATTTTGGAAAAAGGAAATATTACAGCCCAAGCCAGGCATGGTAGCACCCACCTGTAATCCCAGCATCTTGGGAGGCTGGGGCATAAGAATTGCAAGTTCAAGACCAGCCTTAGCAACTTAGTGAGACTCTTTCTCAAAATAGAAAATAGAGGTCTGGGGTTGTGGCTTGGTGGCAGAGCGCTTGCCTAGCATGCCTGAGGCACTGGGTTTGATCCTCAGCCCCACATACATATAAATACAATAAAGGTCCATCAACAACATCAACAACTAAAAAAGTATTTAAAAAAAAAAAAAAAGAAAATAGAAAGGGCTGGGGATGTGGCTCAGTGGTTAAGCACCCCTGAGTCCAATCCCTGGTACGAAAAAATAAAAAGAAATGTTGTAGCCCATCTTCCAGAATTATGGCCAACAAAATGCACAGTAGAGGCCCAGGCTTGTCCTGGGGTGTGGTGCAATAAAATGCACAGACATATGGCCATCTGCTCACTCCAAGTCACAACTGTCTAGTTCATTAACCTTCTGTATTTTGTTTTGTCCTCAGGTGAACAATGAAGGCTTCTCTGCTGTAGAAGACGGCGAGCTGACCCAGCGTGTCCTGCTGAGCAATGTGAGCTGCGAGGCCGCCTGTGCATTCCTGCGCTATCTCTACACAGCGGACACTGGCCTGCCTCCGCGCCTGGTCCCTGCCCTGAGCTCCTTGGCCCTCAGGTTGGGATTGTTCCTACCATGGCTCCACAGCCTTTGAGGCAGTGGCGAGGGTTGGCAGACTGACAGCTCCGGGAGGGTTGTGCTGCAGGAACGTCAGGGCTAAGACTGTCAGAACTTTGAGTCCTAGCCGGGTCTGTTGGTACACCTGTAATCCTAGTGTCTCGGGAGGCTGAGACAGGAAGAGCACGAGTTCAAAGCCAGTCTCAGCAACTTAGGCTCTGAGCAACTTAGTGAAACCCTATCTCTAAATAAAATAAAAAGGGCCAGGGAAGTGGCTCAGTGGTTAAGCGCGCCTAGGTTCAAACCCCAGTACTCCCCGCCAAAACTTTGAAAGTCCTGTTTTCTTGTTTGTTTGTTTTGAAATTTTTTTGTAGTTGTAGATGGACAGCATGTCTTTATTTGTTTGTTTATTTTTTTAATGTGGTCGAGGATCGAGCCCAGTGCCTCACAGGTGCCAAGCAAGCTCTTTGCCCCCAGCTATAGCCCCAGCCCCTGAAAGTCCTGTTTTTTTATTTTTTATTTTTTTTATTTTTTAAATATTTATTTTTTAGTTGTAGGTAGACAGGATATCTTTATTTTATTTTTATGTGGTGTTGAGGATCGAACCCAGTGCCTCCTGCGTGCTAGGCAAGCACGCTACCACTGCGCCACAACCCCAGCCCCTGAAAGTCCTGTTTTAATCTCAAGTTTATGACCAGTGACAACTCATTCACAGGGTGTGGTGGTTGAAAGCAGGGATGCCAGGCCCTGGATAGGAGGACTCTGCCAGGCCCCACGCATGGCCAGAGGGTGGCTCCCTCCTCCTGGGCTGCTGCATTCCTCAGGTGCCTGGGAAGGAACAGCTCCGCTCCATCCGTGTTTGAGATGTACTGCTGAGTCCCAGGCCTCAGGCAGTGGCTGCCTGGCCTGCGCTGCTCTGATGACTGCCCTGAGGGCGTCTCGGGGCAGCTACCCCATGCAGATCTGCAGCCCTGCCAGCCTCTATCTCGTACTCCATCCACATACCCCTGGGTTTGCAGTAGCCCAGTAAGCATGTGGTGGGTCTCTGGCTTCTAGAGCTAGTGGCTGGGGGTGTCCTGGGCAAGAGAGTGGGCACCATCTTAGGAGAGTGGGGAAGGCCTAGCCGAGTCACACGGCTATTCCTCCTCGTGACAGCTGTTCAGGCCATACACATACCCTGGTGCTAGCAGCTGTCTCCGTGCAGAGCAGGGGTGACAGTGCTTCCTGTTGCAGGTTTGGTGTGAACGAGCTCGCTCACCTGTGTGAGCAAGCGTCCGTCTCAGTGGACTGTGAGGGCGAGCAGCAGGAGAAGGAAGGTGAGAACTGTGATGGCAGAGTGCAGAACCTCCAGGAGCTCCTGAGGGCAGTGTGGGCAGACGACGACGAGGAAGGGGAGACTCTGCTGAAATCCCAGGGCCACCAAGAAGAGAGAGAACGGGTCGACGAAGCAGAAATGGAAGAAATTTATGAATTTGCAGCTACTCAGCGAAAGCTACTCCAGGGGGAGAGAGCACCAGACACAGAGGAGGACAGTGACCACCCCAGGGAGGACAGTCCAGTGGCTGGGCCCATGCTGGCAAGGGTCCAGGATAATGAACAGTTGGAAAAGCCAGAACAAACAGAGTTGTCTGGGCCTGGAAAAGAGGAGGCCCCAGTCCTCTGGGGAAATGGAGGAGATTCCCTTCCGCTGCTCCTGGGCCAGCGTTCAGTCAGCACAGGGGAGGCAGAGACCCAGGAGCAAGAGACGCCAATGAAGGCACCTGGCCACAGCCCCTCTGGGGGCTGCCAGGCACAGGAAAAAGAAGGTTTCTTTTTGCATTCAGTCAGGATGCGTGATCATGAGCAGGCCTTTTCACCAACTCAAGGATCTGAACTGTCCCAAATAATGAGCAGTCATGAGGAGCAGAGTGGCACTGTCAGAGAGAGGCAGGTGGAGGTGGCCTGTCCCCTGGCTCCGCAGCAGATGCCCCTGCCACACCCATGCTGCCTCCTTTCATGGCCCCCTGGAGGCAGAAGTCCTGGCCAGTCGCAGCTTCACCTTCACACAGGTGATCTGTCCCCAGCAGCACCTCAGTCACACAGTGGTGTTTCCAGGGTGGCCAGCCCAGGCTCACTGTCCCCATTTGTACCTTCAAGGCAGAAGAGGGACAGTAGCATTCTCACTTCTCTTGCAGAGCCAGCTCACTGGAAAGGCAAAGGGTGTAGTTCTGTGTTAGAAGGCAAAACCAAGGGTGTCCTGATTTCTCCAGAAAAATCTTCTCCCATTGACCTGACCCAGTCACAGCCTGACCACTTGAGTACCAGGTCCCAGGAATTTCCAACCCATGTGAGCAAAGAGAATGAGATCATCCTTTTACTGGATTCTGATGAAGAGTTGGAATTGGAGCAGAACAAAACAAAGTCCAATTCTAATGATCTACCGGAAGAGAGGAAAGTTCTAGAATTCAGCCCCAGGTCCTCTGAGCTGTTTTCAGTCATTGATGTTGATGCAGATCAGGAACATTGCAGCCCACTGAGGGGAGAAGCTGAAATGCAGCAGGAGGAAGGAGAGGGAGAGCTGGAAGATCGGGACGCATTGGGCTGTGGACGGGCCCCCTGGCTGTTCTGTGACCAGGAGAACAGCCTCAATGAGGACAGCACAGACACCTCATGGCTTGTACCAGCCACCCCACTGGCCGGTAAGAGCCGTGACTGCTCATCACAAACCCAAATCACAAGCCTCAGAACCAGGACTGCAGGGGCTAAGATGAGTCGGCACACGCCCAGCGCCTCCTCAGAAAACAGGGCAGTGCAGGAAGCTGCACCATTCTCAGTAATCATGGCCCAGAGGTCACCTGTCAGTCCAGGAGCTTCTGACGGTGGAAGGCAGGTCTACAGAAGCCCTTCCCGGCCCCGCCCCAGGGACCACTCACTTTCTTCTCTGCGTGTGCAGCAGCCCGGTGCAGGAAGCCTCCCTGATTTCACCAGCAGATTCCAGAAACTGTCCCCGCTGGGGCCATGTCTGCCGAATCAGGCCACAGCAAGCGAAGTGGTGGAAGTTGGGGACAGTGAAGATGAGCAGGAAGTGGTCTCCCATCAGGTAGACAGCAGTCCACTGCGGGACAGTGACCCCCCAGTTCCAGTGGATGACTGTTGTTGGCACGTTGAGCCCCTCTCACCAATTCCAATTGACCACTTGAACCTCGAACGGACTGGCCCCCTGAGCACCAGCAGTCCCAGCAGACGGGCCCAGGAGGCTCTGGACAGCAGTGACCGCCACTCCCCAGGACTCCTGGGCACCACTCCAATTCGAGGAAGCTGTGCTGCCCATGGAGAATCTCAACAGCAGTCCCCACAGGCCAGCTCCCCAGGGAGCAGCCGGCTGAGCATTCTGAATCCCGCTCTGTGGGACAACTGGGATGGGGAAGAGCAGAAGTCTCCCGAGGCTCCACCTGTGGCCCAGACACCAGGTGCCCACCGAGCTCAGCGATCAGAGGAGCCAGAGACGCCGGGTGAGTGGCCTGAGGGTGGGGAGGCATTTTGTCTTGTCTGCTATTTGACACTAGGGGGTGTGGAGAGCAGTAGTAAGACTGGGCTGGTGACGCTGAGTGCTTGCTCCCCTGGTGGTACCCATCCACTGCCTGCAGACCCCTTTCCACAGAGCTGGGAAACTGGCTGGCTCTTGAGCTCATGCCCCACGGCCAGTCAGGGTTTCCTAAGCTGGCCTGGATCCTCATTGGTGCCCACCTGGGCATCTGTCAAAGCACTGTACCCATAGACCCTCCCAGAATCCCTGATGGGCACCTGAGAGGTGGCTGCCCCTCCCGCAAACATCTCGGTTGCAATTCCACACTTACCTGTGCATCCACAGTCCTCGAGGACTGGGTCTCGGGTCCCTGCTTGTGGCATGTCATGGCAGCACTAGTGGTGATAGATGGTGTATGTCCCCCAAATGTCCCTGTAGAGATGAACGGGCAAACAGGATGTGCTTTATCCATACTGTGGAATGTTCAGCCATAGAAATGCAGTACATAGAAACGTTGACCCATACAACGGCACCAATGACTCTTGAAAACATGCTAAGTGGAAATCAGAGTGTAGAATGAAGACCAGCAGGTGCTCGGAGCTGAGGGGCGTGGAGGTGATTACCTACTGGGTACAGGGTTTCCTTTTGGCTTGATGAAAATGTTTTGGAACCAGATAGAGGTGGTGGTTGCCCAACCCTGAATGTATTGACACAGTTCTAATGTAAATTCCATCTCATTAGACAAAACAGGGGCTGCGGGCAACTCAGAACACATGCTTAGTATGCACGAGGTCCTGGTTCAAGCCCTGGTATCAAAAATAAAGTAAAAGCCGGGCGCGGTGGCTCACGCCTGTAATCCCAGCACTTAGGGAGGCTGAGACAGGAGGATCGCGAGTTCAAAGCCAGCCTCAGCAATGGCGAGGCGCTAAGCAACTCAGTGAGACCCTGTCTCTACATAAAACACAAAAAAGGGCTGGGGATGTGGCTCAGTGGTCGAGTGCCCCTGAGTTCAATCCCCAGTACCA